>JACEEZ010011998.1:35000-122255 GCA_016584305.1 Chionoecetes opilio | reverse complement strand
TCCTTCAGATAACAGCAAAACTATTCATGATATTTAAGCGTAGTTTACGCAGTCAGGTATCTAATTATAGAGGTATAAGTGTGATGAACAGTATTGCCAAATATATGACATGATCCTTTGTAAAAGACTGGATGAGTGGTTCCGTCCGGACCGTGAACAAGCAGGGGCCCAGGCGGGCAGGGGATGCCTAGAAACATTGTAGCGTTACGCCTGTTTATTGATTTAGAAAGAAAAGAAGAAGTTGTTTGTTACATTTATAATTTTCACAGGCGTATAACAGAGTCCGGCGTGATGTTCTCTTTAAAGCTTTAAAAGACTCGGTTGTGGCATGACTATGTTTTTGGCAATTGTAGCAATGTATAGAGCAGGGTGGGGAACGTCCGGCCCGCGGGCCGTATAAGCGTGGCCACCGAGAGAGAAGGCTGATGAATTGCCCGTGACGTCACACCATCTAGATCTCACCGCTCCGCTCCCCGTAAAACTTTACCTACCTAATATAATGTTTATCAGTATAAAAGATATACTGTTATCTTCGGAAATGTTTGTTCTATAATATTATCAAATAAAAAACCGTAGATTAGCGTTAGTGTTAGATTAGCGTTAACTAAATAAATAACCTCATCAATCGGGAAAAATTACCCGTTTACATGATGTTATTTATTTAGTTAACGCTAATTTATGCATAGTTCTAATTCATTAATCAGAAAAGGAAATATATCAATGGAAAGCTAATTCAATTCCGCTTCCATTGATATTCTCCATGTAAAAAGTTTTTTTCGCAAAATATTAAATGGCGAAGAGTTTAAGCTCATGTATATTTCTTGAAAGTCTCATAATGGCATTTCTTTAGTGTGTTTTACGGTTTTTTATTTGATAATATTATAGAACAAACATTTCCGAAGATAACAGTATATATTTTATACTGATATAATTATTATAATACTATATTAGGTAAGAAATTATCCGAGTTCATGATTTTTTATATTTAGTTAACGCTAATTTATGCATGCTGCTACTTCATTTATCACTAAACGAAATATATCAATGGAAAGCTAATTAAATTCCGCTTCTATTGATATTCTCCATGTAAAAAGTTTTCTCGCAAAATATTAAATGGTGAAGAGTTTAAGTTAATGCATATTTCTTGAAAGTCTCATAATGGCATTTGTTTTGTGTGTTTTACGGTTTTTTATTCGATAGTATTATAGAACAAACATTTCCGAAGATAATAGTATATCTTTTATACTGATAAACATTATATTAGGTAGGTAAACTTGTACGGGGAGCGGAGCAGTGAGATCTAGATTGTGTGACGTCACGGGCGATTCATCAGGCCTTCTCTCTCGGTGGCCACGGTATAAGGCCCGCAAAACCATTTGGTCAGGCCCTGCCAAGGCAACCACAAACGAAACTCAAAATCAATAAATCTAGAAGCTTTTTTTTCATACCAACATAAATTGTTATTAAGTGCATGCATAATACTTATAACGTAAATTTTAAGGGACAAGCACGTCCATTACGGGACGAATAGGACACATAGGCCCGGTTCACACTTCACGTTTTTGCTGGACGTGCATCTTGTCATCAGTGACTCACAGTACGTCACAGTGACGTCACTTCCTGCCTGTGTAGTGTGAACACAGGCTCCCCGCAACCACCATATTGCTGGAGCAGTGATGACGTCACTGACCTTGAGACGCACGTCCCAGCTCACATTATTCGGAGCTCCCAATTCTTTTTACGTAGCTGCGGGAGTGGCGGGGCGACGTCACTGTGACGTCACTGATCGCCACGCCCACGTAGACACGCACAGCAAAAACGTGTAGTGTGAACCCCGCCATAGATGACGGGCAGACACGTATAATTCACGTATGGTTCTCATCAGCGGGCGAAAAAAGCAGGAAAATTTTTAAGTTGATAGTTTTGTATGGCCCGCGACTGATGTCATGAATATCCAAATGGCCCTTGGTAGTAAAATGGTTCCCCACCCCTGGTATAGAGTGACGAACTGTGTGTGTTATTGGTACTGCCCTTGTTACTGTTTCCATGGGTGTGCGTTAGAGCTCGCCAACCTCATGTTTGTTGTTTGTCCTCTATGTCAATGACCTCATTCATATGATTAAGCAAGGCTGTGGTAACGATGGTTTCTGGGCTGGTTGCATGTGCGTGTTTTAATGGACGACACTGTACTGATCTACTCTAAGCAGTTTATGATTGGCAAATTTAAAATACTATAATAGGTTTTGTAGAACACACGGAATCAGATAAATAAACGTAACACTATTTTTTGTTGTTATAATGCATCACGAGACAACAACGAGGTGATAGCGACCGGTGTTGAGGCTTGTGAACGGTGTAGCCTACTTATTAGTAGTCCGTCACGCTGATGACTCTCTCCACGCAATTCGGGCGTTTTGGTTAATGCTGTAGATACTAATACCGCAGAACTTTTTTTCCTAATTTCTTTTGAGGACCTCGAGATCGTTTATTCGAGTGGTTGTTCATAAAATCTTATGTACTATGGGTACAACAAGTATCGGTGCACTTATGCGTGAAACATTCTGACATTACGTGAACGAGAAAACGCAAAACATAGTGTGATTACCGGCTATACGTTGGATGAGTCTGATGGCAGGAATATGCCATGTATCACCATATAGCGTGTGTGTCAACAGTGAGTAATATTTTGTTTAATATGATATATTGATACACAGTGTGAACGTTGGATTCCACAATGGGAACTCTAATATAGCAGGTAACGAATGTAACGACAGTTCCGTGTATGCTTGTATTTGGTTATCTGAGTGCGGACGTAATGCGGCATGATATCGGCAGCGTTACGTGGTATGCCGCCATACACTTAACGATTGTATATCATTTGACAAATACCACATATGAGTAGACATCACCTCACTGTGACATGCACGTGGGCAAATGTGCATGGTCAAACGAATGTGGTAAAGATATAGTCAATAATACATTTTGGTATTCATAAAGGGAACTAAAGTAGACTAATATCATACTAAGAATAATATCATTGCTTCACATATTATATTAACAATAAATACTGGATATCCCCGCTACAGCCATACCGTGCATGCAGCGTGAAAGGCATGGATGCCACCAATGTCTAACGTGACATAAAATACGTTTATGATTGTACGCAAAAGGGTAACAGTGATATAACCACTACACTGGGCGAAGATTACACAAACCATTTACAAAGCAAATAAAGTCTAGTAACACGGAGCATTGCACGTGATATATAATTCCCTATAAAATATTGCCGATTACTGTTGTTAGGGTGCGTTAGTAACGCATAGCTAACTAAGAACAACACTTCACGAATATTGCAGTACAGCAGGAAAAAAATATGTGCATACGGTTCGTGGAACGGGCAGACGAGAAAGAAAACGAGATATGTGAGGTAGAGATGAGAGACAGAGGAGAGAGAAGAGGAGAAGAGAGAGAGAGAGAGAGAGAGAGAGAGAGAGAGAGAAGAGAGAGAGAGAGAGAGAGAGAGAGAGAGAGAGAGAGAGAGAGAGGAGAAGAAGAGACGAGAGAGAGAGAGAGAGGAGAGAGAGAGAGAGAGAGAGAGAGAGAGAGAGAGAGAGAGATGAGAGAGAGAGAGGAGAGAGAGAGAGAGAGAGAGAGAGAGAGAGAGAGAGAGTAAAACTTGTGTTATTCCCTCGCCAAACATAATGTGTTGCTGACGGACCATCTGTTCGGAACGTTACTCGAGAATACGACACGCTCCGAAAAGTCTGAAACCAAGGGTTGGAGGTAAAACAATCGTTAGCCGGTTCGAACTCTAGAAACACCCAATTCAATATGTATTATTCCATTCTATCATCACCCAATTCATGGCATACCAACCCTCCCATATCATCAGCACTTGACCGAATGTTTACAGTATTCATCGGACCCCTATGCACCGATACTTGTTTTACCTATAGTACAGTCTAAGACAAAAGTCGTGTCACGGTTTTGTCCGAATATGAAATGTAAACTCGCGAAACATTATGAAAACCCTAACGCAGTTACATGCTCGTGGTTGGCAAGCCTGAATCCCTAAAGGCGCGGTCACACGAACAACTTTTCTGGCAATATTACAGCCGGCAACACAAACGTGGCCCAAAATCTGATATAATTGCGCTTTTTTATGAACACCATCATGTTGGTCTTTCGACAATATTCTTGCCAGAATATTGTCACCGAATTCCTACCACAAACGCATATAATTTTACATTTATTTTTAATGCACGCTCTAATTCAATATACAGAAGCTGAAATACATAGCTACATAGTGGCAAGAACCGATTACAAGACGAATTGTGAAGCCCTGTACATTCTTGTACGTCTTTTTAAGCGATTTGAAGGATACAAAACGCCTAGAAAGATTTACATGAGTTAGGGATGGTATACATTTTCCTTGTTGACGGTCTATTAATAACAAACATTTTTAGGGGATACCAACATATTATTAATCACTTTGATGTTTGAATGTTGAATGTTATATGTCTGACGCACTTCCATACACAAGAATCCATTTCAATCATTCACCACCCTATTTGTGAACCAGTTTCTCCCTATTTATCCCTATTTTTCCAAAGACACTTCTTCAGATACATCTTGAGAAGCCAAAATTGCCATTCAAACTCTTGCTACCTCTGTGAAAGTCCGTGTGACCAAAACACGGCAAGGTGTTGCCTTTGCTGAATAATTGCCGCCTGAATATTGACGGAAAAGTTGTTCGTGTGACCGCGGCTTTAAGCTACTGTTCAGATAAGAGTTCAAAGCTTCATATCTGCCGCCGATGAGACAATGTCTAAAACAATCCAAGGGTATTTCAAAGGTTCAATAAATTTACTGCGTTAAGGTTTCATATTATTCGATGTGGAATGCGAGGTATATTCGGCCCAGCAATGATCACTAGGACATTTCATCTTTACACCAGAGCCATTGAGGGCCACATACATCACCACCGGCAGGAGTATGGAGAGAGCTAGTCACATGCATCCAACCACCAAGGAGATGAGAGGTGGTATAATCTCCCTTTATGAAAAAGAAGAAAATAGTGAATACATTGCGCAAGTATTCGGTGTCAATAAGAGAACAGTGACAAGGTGGATAAAGCAACATGAGGAGGAACGGAAAACAAAGAACCGTCACCGTTCAGGTCGCCCTAGGGTCACAACAGAAATGCAAGACCAAGCAATAACAGCAACCATGGAAGTTCAACCATTACGCAGTGCCCATGCAATATGCTGCAGCTACCATGCAGCATACGAACAACTGCGCGTCGACTTCGGGCGTCTGGATTATTTGCTCGAACCCCAGTTATCAAACCTCTCTTGACGGCAAGATGCAATTAGATTCGGTTAGCATTTGCAAGAGAGTATGCTGATATGGGAATGGAATTCAGGCAGAATGTCATTTTTTGTGACGAAAAGGTGTTTTCCTCGGAGAGTCTAGCACCACAATCAGTATGGCGAAAAGTTAACACAAGGTGAGCAAATCCAGTGTATGGTTATCGGAATTGTAATAATCAACATTTTAACTATGTGTCCCTAAGACAATCACTTCATCAGTTTTTCTACATATGAAAAATGGTTGAATTATTGTCTCAAACTAGGCACGTAACAATGCATTTTGCCCTTTTACCTTCCCCCATCCCCCAATTACGCGCAAATAAACTAGCTTCTCATGTGGGTTATAACATACACTCTAATAACCTCTGCATTTATATTACAGATACGACGAAGGGAATATTGTTGCAAACAATAGGAGTGGTCGTATCGCGGGTGGCGTTTGGGGCTGGATGGCGTGGAGTGGCGTAGGTGAGCTGGTCTAGATATCTAGGCGTCTCACCTTTGCAGACAATGTTGACATCCTGGAAGATGTGTTCTTGCCATCTGTGAAGGCATTATTCACGGAGGAAGATGCATTTCATGTTTATCTGGCCCAAGATAACAGCCCAATTCACACTGGCCGGGTTGTAAGGGACTGGTTGGCAAAGGTGGGCATTCCGCAATTTTAGTCCGCAATTCCGCAACTTGCGGAATGGTAATTCGGTTGCGGAATTGCGCAATTACGGATGCCTGAAAAAATTGCGGAATTGCGAATTGCGGACCGCCAAAATTTTGAAACGCAATCGCAATAACTTGCGGAATGGGTAATTCGGTTGCGGAATTGCGCAATTACGGATGCCTGAAAAAAATGCAGAATTGCGGGTTGCCGACCGCCAAAAGTTTGAAACGCAATCGCAATAATTGTGACGGTCACCACCTTCAAAGTGGCAAGTGCCCGCGTGATCATAAGTTCCCACCAAATATTGTGGAGACGACACTGCCAACTGCCAACTTGCCAAGTGTAGCACAGTCACTCAGTCAGTGCGTGCTGGAATTTGGGATTGAGAGCGTGTACGCTGGCCGTGTGTGTGATTAGTTGCCAACCTCCACATGCTGAACCAGAAGAAGTGGGAGGAGGAGGAGGAGGAGGAAGAGGGAGATTAGTAGATTACTTAGATTAGTGATTACTAGCCAGTAGACTGTGAAGTGTAAAAGTAAAGAAAAACACTAAAAGAGACAAAGACTTAATTGTGAAGGACAAGTAACAAGTATAGACAGAAACAGAATAGGAATACAGAAGTATAAAACACTAATAAAGAGTCTAGAGACATTTTTTGTTTTAATTGTAGGTGTTTAAGAGTCTAAGAGATGAGAAAAAATGTCTAGAGACATTTTTTTTTTAAATTGTAGGTGTTTTGTTTTAATTGTAGGTGTCAAAATTAGTTTGCGGAATTGCGGAATTGCGATTGCGAAAAGGTCTATCTGAAAAAAATTGCGGAATTGCGATTGTGGACTGGTGCAGGACGGAATTGCGGAATTGCGATTGCGGAATTGGGAAAAAATTTGCGATGCCCACCTCTGCTGGTTGGTGGCACATCCAGAAGTGACACTTCTTGACTGGCCTCCACGATCGCCGGACATCAACCCGATTGAACACGTGTGGGCCCATATGAGTAAACAGTGGAATGGATACATCGGAGGGGATCGGATGGAGTTACTCGGCGACGTAAAAGTGTTATGGGAGAACCTTCGAGCACAACCCAACGTTCCCCAACAGCTTGTCGAGTCAATGCCACGAAGGCTACGAAAGGTTATCGAAGTAGACGGGGGCTCTACAAAATATTGATGCTGTCTTGTGATGTTTTGTCTGTTTCTGGTATGTGGTGTGACATAGACCACTATATCTCTGGACTGTTCACGCGACAATGTTTTGAAATTGCCAGGCTACATAGCGGCCTGCGGCCCGCCCGACAAAGAGATATAGTGGTCTATGGACTATCATATAGACTGGTTTATCAGTATATATGACATACTGTAATCTTCGTAAATGTTTGTTCTATAATATTATCAAATAAAACAGAACAGAAAATCACGCTAAAGAAATACCATTACGAGACTCTGGTTCACTTCAACTCTTCGCCAATTAAACCTTTGCGAGTCAACTTTTATCATGAATGGTATCAATAGAAGCGCAATTTTATTAGCTTTCCATTGATGTATTTCGTTTTCTGATAAATGAATTAGAACCATGCATAAATTAGCATTAAATAAATAAATAAAATCATCAATCGGGTAATTTTCCCGATTGAAGAGGTTATTTATTTAGTTAACGCTAATTTATACATGGTGCTAATTTATTTATCAAGAAAAAGAAATATATAAGTAAATAATAACATCAATCGGGGAAAATTAACCGATTGATGATTTTATTTATTTATTTAACGCAAATTTTATGCATGGTTCTAATTCATTTATCCGAAAACGAAATATATCAATGGAAAGCTAATAAAATTGCGCTTCTATTGATACCCTTCATGATAAAAGTTGACTCGCAAAGTTTTAAATGGCGAAGAGTTGAAGTGAATGCATAATTCTTCAGAGTCTCGTAATGGCATATCTTTAGCGTGTTTTACTGTTTTTTATTTGATAATATTATAAAACAAACATTTACAAGACTACAGTATATCAATATATACTGATAAACCAGTCATATATAGTATAATATATATATATATATATATATATATATATTATATATATATATATATATTATATACATATATACATTATTATATATATATATATATATATATATATATATTATATATATATAATATAAAATATATAATATATTATTTTATATATAATATATATTTTATATATTATGAATCCGAGCGGCCCTCCGACTTCAGGCCCTTGTGCGACAGGCCGATATTCCGTGCGCAGTCCAGGTTTACAGTGGTCTATGGGTGTGATTATCGTGGTAGTATGATAATTATGTTAGTTTGGTGGTGGTGTTATGTGGGTGGTAAGGGTGTGATAGTGGCGTGCCATGGTTGTAATAAAAATTACGTGTATAAAAACCCATAAGTGGGGATATGTGTCTCTTGTTGCAATAAAGGACTGATTTACTTGTGAACTCATTTCTCCAATACATATCCTATGATTTAGACATCCCTAGTGATGTGTATCATATGTGTGCTTCAGTCATTGCTTCAAAAAGTTAATATAATGTATGAGTATCAATAAGTCAAAGCAAACCTTGTTTTGTTCAATGCCTCAAAAACCCAATTTCTTCACCTATCTACTCGACAAAACCTACCAGATAACTATCCCCTCTTCTTCAATGACACTCAACTGTCTCCTTCTTCTACAATGAACATTCTAGGACTATCCTTTACTAAAAATCTGAACTGGAAATCTCACATCTCATCTCTTGCTAAAACAGCTTCTAAGAAGTTAGGTGTGCTGTGGCGTCTGCGTCCTTTTTTTTCTCCCTCCCAATTGCTTGCTCTCTACATGGTCCTTATCCGCCCATGTATGGAGCATGTCTCACATTTTTGGGGAGGATCCACTCATACAGCTCTCCTAAACAGGGTTGAGTCAAAAGCTTTTTGTCTCATCAACTCCTCTCCTCTGACTGACTGTTTTCAATCTTTAAATCACCGCCGCAATGTTGCTTCTCTTGCTCTCTTCTACCGTTATTTTCATGCTCACTGCTCTTCTGAACTTGCTAACTAGGAGTCGGCCGACGCTTTTACGATAAGGCGTACAGCACAAATAACCGACTGAGGTCTCTTTGTGCACAGGAGAATGTAGACTTCGCAAACTTCTGGGATAATTTCTACGAGGATCCCATCCTGGTTGAGGATTCCATCCTGTTTGGGGATGACGGACTCCACCTCAGCCCCGTCGGCCATGCACGATTAGGACGTCTGCTAAATGACAAAGTTTCTTCTTACAGATCAAAAAACGACGAGCGGACGGCAGTAGCAGCATCACCTTAACCCCTTTCTTACCCCACAGCAACGCTGGGTCACGTCCCGTTTCCGCAAATACTAATCAAAGTAACTTAATCAAGCGCCCTGTAACAGTGGGACCTAGACGCCCTGCCGGTAAACCTCACGCAAGGTTACCAAAACTATCAAGGAACTTAAATTAAATCTACACAAAAGCCAGAAGCATTATTTTAAAAACGTAACGAATTATTAGCATACGTTGTTGCCGAAACGCCAGATATCGTCAGTATCACTGAGAGTTGGATCAACACAAAGAAAACTTTTTATTAGCTGAAATGCCATTCCAGGCTATAAGACATTCCAAAATTTTTCCCCACCCCACAAAGCAGGTGGAGGGTTCATTCTTTACATTAAAGAAAAATTTGAAAAGAAATCAAAAATCGAAAAAGTAAAAAAGCATTATGACTCAGTTACGAAAAAGGTTAAGCTAAACGGTAAATTGCTAACTTTTGGGGACAATATATGGTCCCCCCCCAAACAAAGGCGGAAGTATATTGCCTCCTGTATAAACGAGATAAAGCCCTTTGTAAAACAATAAAAAAACGATACAATTATTTGTGGAGATTTTAAACCTACCTCGTATAAATTTGGAAATAATAATTCTGCTGATAGAAAAAGGTATGCGTTTGGGCTTGATATGGTGAACAAAAGTATATTTAAATCGGGGGTTCCGTGAGCCACAAGGGAAATAGTATCCTAGTTTTAAAAGTTTTCACTACCGCCCATTGATTGTTTTGATTACTGCGATATGGTTAACTTTTTGGGCAAACAGTGATCACGGGCTAATCAGATGCGGCATAAATTGCAATGAAAGGAAATCACAGAAAATGGGTTTACTGTCCCAAATTATAAAAAAAGAAAATTTTTCAAAGATCCAGAGGTCTAAGCGAATTTGGGAAAGGGATTAAACCTACTAAATGGTATAACCCCGAAACATGTTTAATGTATTCAAAAATAAACCCCAAATTGGTTTGGTGGAAAAAAACATTTCCCCAAATGGAAAAAAAAAACGTTTTGAATAACAAAACCCGGGAACCCATTTGGGATAAAAATTTAAGTTTCCAAAAAAATCATTGACAAAAAAGCGCCGAGCGTATAAATTTAAACAAAGACCCAAATCCCAGACGGCGTTCTAGAGAAAAAATAAACGTAAAAGGCCCGTTTGAAAAGGACAAATTTTAATCAAAAAAAGCGCGAGTATGAAGAAAAAATTGAAAAGGAAAAAATCCAAATCAAACCGAAAAGGTTTTTTCCCCAATACGTTCGGGGGTAAAAAAAAGCCCAAACCCAAGTTTTTGGGCCACTAAAAAGATAATAAAAATTTCCCTTGGGGAAAATGATAATAAGATTAGGCGTTCGTACTAAAAATATTTTAAATGGGGTATTTATTAAAGAAGAAAAAAAACTCTATTACCAGAACCAAAAACATGTTGGGGGAAATGGGAAAGGGGGTAGACTGGTTTTGGAGAGTAACAGTGACAAAAATATAAAAGTTTTTGCGGGAAACTTGACCCAGAAAAAATCCGGGGGGGGTGGACGAAATCTCGCCGGACGACTTCGCGAATGTCACAGTTTAAATTTCGCTCCCCTTAAAGGGGTTTTTTTCAACAAATCCCTAGGTGACAAAAATTTTCCAGTATGTGGAAATTAGTTTTAAAGTTACACCCATATTAAGAAAAGGGGGGTAAGGGGCCCCGCAAGTAATTGAGCCCAATGGGGTAACGGGCCTTTATTGTTAAAAATTTGAGAAAATTAAATTTCGGGGATAAAATATGTTTTTTTTTCTCGAGAAAATAAATCAATACTAAAATCCCAGCATGGGGTTTCGAAATAAGAGATTTCCCCCCCTTTAAAAAAACCTACTTGGGTTTTTCCTGTTTATTTATTCGCTGGGGCGCTGGAAAAAATTTTTTTCCCGGGTGTAATATACCTTTATTTTTGAAAGCCTTTTGATAGGGTTTCCCCTAAGCGACTGCTGACCAAAACTAAGGGGACATGGCTTTGGAGAAACATTTTTGTTAAGGGTTTTGGGGATTGGCTTTCCAAAACGTAAAAAAACGGGTAGTAATTAAAAGGGGAGGCATCTGATTGGGTTTGATTTACTAGTGGGGTGCCTAAAAGGGTCGGTCTTGGGGGGGTTTCTCTTTTTCTGAAAATATTCAAAAGATCTGGACCCTGGGACTTGTACTAAAAAATCGAAAAAATTTTCAGATGACACCAATTTGGCGGGGAAAGCATTACTAAGAAAAAACTGCGAAATATTTCAAAATGATCTCAAAACTATCAGATTGGAGTAATAAAAGGCTTTTAAAAAATTTAAATTTGATAAAGTAAAGTAATGCATAAGGGACGATAACCTAAAAAATAAAATCAAAAGCAAAATAAATCGTTAACTGAAATACAGCAGGGAAAAGGGTTTAGGTGTCATCCTCAGTAATGACTGGAAAAAAAGTCCGCATTGCCTAGCTGCCAGTAAAAAAAGGCAAATAGATGTTGGGCTTATTAAAAGTAACTTTGAACAAAAAACCAATTTCCCAAAAATAAAGACACAGTTATACACGGGCCTTTGGGTTTGGCCGCACTTGGAATTGTTCGTTCAAATTTGGCGCCTGTTTGTAAAAGATCAAGCCCAAAATTTGGGATCATTTCAAAGAAACAAACCCAAAAAATTCCTCTTTTTCGAAAAATTTATCTTTTTGAAAGAGGACTGCGGAAACTTTAAAATGTTTTTCCTTTAAAAGGGTTCGTAGAAACCGTGGGGATTTATAGAAAACCCTTTTTGATCCCAAAAGGGTTTTTTTGTCCTTAATCAAGAGAAAAAAAATTCGAAACTTTCAACTCAAAATGACAACAAGAAATAAAGGTTTTAAAAATAAACCCCCTCAAAGTTGCACAAAAAGGGTCCCATTTAAAAATTATTTTCAATGTTAGAGGGGGGGTTTAAAATGGGAAAAAGTTTTTCCAGCAAATGTTGTCGGAGCCAGCACAATAACTACATTAAAAAACAGACTTGACGCGCACTGTAAAGTAAATGGGTATTGATAGTGCGAATTCGTATCTAGTCCCCCGTTTCGATTAGTTGTAGTGGTAGTGGTAGTTGTAGTTAGTATTTTTCATATCCTATCATTCTGCACTACGAAACTTCCATGTTCCTATCCTCTTTAGGGACATGGTATCATTTTCCAACTGTTTTCTTACAAGTAGTTGATAGTTAGTAGTATGTAGTTCAGCAGATACCCTCGCTATGGACCAATAGGTCTCCTGGTGTCTGTTATTCCTATGTAAAAAAAACTGCATGCCTCCCCCACTCCCGCGGCCTCGCTGCACAAGACTTTCTAATCATTCTCATCCCTATTCTGTCCATCTTCCTAATACAAGAGTTAATCAGTATCTTTACTCTTTCATCCCTTTCACTGGTATACTCTGGAACTCTCTTCCTGTTTCTATTTTTCCACTTTCCTATGACTTAAATCTTTTCAAAAGAAAAGTAACAAGACACCTCCCGAACTAAATTGGCCTACCCCTCTGTTTTTATTTTATTCTCTTACTGTCTTCTTTATAGAGACTGGCAACTAAGCGGGCTTTGTGTTACCCATTTTTGTTGTGCTCTTGGCCAGTTCCTTGTAATGTAAAAAAAAAAGAAAAAAAAAAAAGAAAAAAAAAAAAGAAGAAAAAATAGTGGTTCGAAAAGAGACTGAATATACCAGAGAGCGCCACCGAAAAAAATAAGGAAGCTACAAGAGGCCGCGAGACCTACACGTGGTGTTCCTGTTACTTAACACTACCTACAGCCACCTTTCATCCCCATCCATGAAATTGTCAAACCTACTTTTAACTTAAAGTAATCGTCCAGACTATTTCATCATTCCTGATTTAATGCAATCAAATCATAGCCATTAACGAGTATATCAACAATACGTCGTCACTTTTTGTATCCAGTCAGCCGTTTTTAAATAATCCGCAATCAAAATCTGCAAATTCCCCGAGTTTTCAAAACGCTCTCAAGGTTTGCAGACGCTCAGGCTCAGGCTCGGTGACGTAGCATCAGGGAGGCTCATCTTCCCGCGCTGATCAGACACAGAGATAAATATAGTACTTTAAGATATTTGGGTGTTTCTGATAGATTTTTTTTGCTATATGCCACATGCATGCATCCTTTATGAGTGCAGCAAGACAGCTGTGCCTTTCGAGAAAAGTTTGCACACGGAAAGGAGTGGCGTGTGTAGGGTGATACACGCCTATAGTGTGTTGGGGCGAGCAGTTGTGTTGAGCAACGGTGTGTAGTGAGGGTACACATCGGGTGAAAGACTGGGTGAGAGTGTGGAGCGCGACTAGTCGCCTACCCAGTGTGTGGGTTGGGACGACGAGTGAGGTGAGCCTGTGTATACGGGTGTGCTGGACAAGGGGACGGCGCCCCCCCCGTAAGACAGTGACTCAGTCCAACACTATACCAGACCAGGTGGCCCTGTTAGACAGGGACGCCAGGACTGGCAGCAGCGGTGGACCACCACGACTGTGAGGCTTTGCCTTTTAACAAGACCAAGCAATCCAAGTAAACCAGTTGTGGAGTGGGCGTGCCCTGTGGTGAGAGACCCTGTGGTGGTGTGGCTGTCACACTTTCTGCCTTCCCGTACGCATATTTTCCAACTCTATGCTGTAGTTAATGCTAGTATGTGGTTTCCGAGTAATGACGTTTGACTGTAGCTCCAAAACTAACCATAGGATTTTCTCGAAAGTACCTTCATTGTGATTCCCACACACACATGGTTTAACTTTATTTACCAATCCATGTTTTGGAGAAGTGCCAGGTCCTCCTGCTGAACCTCAGGCTCTGCTAACACCTGTTCATCCACCTCGTACTCGGGCTCAAACATATAGGATCCCATGACAATCTGAGGTTCGTTTTCCTCATAGTATACGCGACCAGCGTCATTTCTTTCGGTGTCAGATTGAGCATCGTACTCTAAATCTGTCACAGCGACAGATTCACTGTCTGACACCGAAGTACAATCGCTCATCATAACATTTGCCGAAAGGTGTCAGACAGAGTGTCTGCGGGCGTCCCTGTTCTGACGTCATCAATAACAGTCGTAGCCCTGTTGGAGGGAAGAATTTTTTTTTCGCGCGCTTTTTACAAAAGTCGTGTTTTTACGGAAATAAGGCCTGGAAATCAATTATTTTTGGTGGATTAGGTGTTTTGAATGTACATTCAACATAATTCGGCAAAAAAAAGATGGGTCTGGACGATTACTTTAAAGCTCCCTATTGACTCCGCACTAACTCTGTCTATTGAGTCCATTCCAATCATTTACCACCCCTTTTGTGTACCAGCTTCTCCCTATTTCTTTTTTAAATCCACGTTTTACCAGTTTGAATCCGTCACTTCTTGTTCTACCCTGCTTACTAGCCGTAAGAACTTTTCCTACATCTCCTTTATTGTATCCCTTTAACCACTTCAAAACTTTTAATCAGATCGGCCCTTACTCTACGCCTCTTGAGTGAGTGTAAATTTAATAGCTTCAATCTCTTCTCATAACTATAGTTACGCATCCCCTGTATCATTTTGGTCATCATTCTCCGCACTGATTCTAACAAGGCAATATCTATCCTGTAGCACGGAGACCAAAACTGAACCACATAATCTAGATGAGGTCTGACTAGAGCCAAATAAAGGTTTATTATAGTGGTTCTGAACCTTTTCAGAGGCGCCGAACCCTAACGAAAACGTCCGCACACTAGATGAGCCCTCAAATATGGGAGGGAAAAAAAAATCTAGAAAAATTGCTTCAAAATTCAATAGTACTATATTTGGATAATAATAAGAACAAATTCCATTTTAATCTATGCAAAAAATGAAAGAAAAATTGCGTCAAAATTCAAGAGTATATTTGGATAATAATATGAAAGAAGGAAGGAAGGACTCTGAAGCAGTGGCGTATATAGGTCCTTAAAAAGAAAGGGGAATACGGGGATGAATCCAGGATTGTTCTAGGGGGGGGGGGGGGGGGTTGGAGCGAAGCGAGCCTCAACACCTGAGGGAGTTTACAATAATAGCAAAATTGCAATGTGTTTCGGTGGGCCTCAGCCGAACCCCTGAGACTGGCTCATCAAACCCAGGTTCAACCACTGCTTTATAATTACCTCAGCACTTCTAATTTTAATAATCCTGGTAATGAATCCTAAAACAATTACTCGTGAGGATACGAACTAATATGACTTATGAGTTGTGGTGAGATCGAAGCACTTGTGGCAGTGCTACCAACCGTTCGTATGACATACGGCAAAGAGCACCGAAGGGTTAGCCCTTTACCAGATGTCTTAACCAATGACACGACTTCTGTCCTAGACTGTACATATTCTTATAATTCATTTAAAGTTGGTTTCGTGCCTTATAATGAGGTAACAACATATTTTGTGAAGTTTTGTTGATGTGGTCATATACGTCAAGGGATGAATATATATCGGTTTTACACATGTGTATGTAGTGTATTTCTTGATCTATACTTTTATTTGAATACTCCCAGTGGTCACCAGCACAGGTATGAAAACAACAAATCAAGATTTTCTTCAAAGAGATTACAGTTCCTGTAGGATAGGGAAATATTCCACTGTTATTATGTCCGTGGGATTACATATTATGACGTATGTGTAGCGTACGACAATGTAACACTCTACGTCTGGCAGCCACAATATAGCTCGCTGCCATATTCAGTAGGAGAGTAACGGAGACACGCTGAGGCCTCTCCACGGCTGTCCCCTCCTGTATTCCCTAAGTAGAAGAATAACAACCTACAAGAAGCTTCCTAAGGACTTTCACTTATCCCTGGATTATGTGGAAGATGGCGCAGTGATATGGCTTCTGCAGTGATATACACCACACAGAACAGCCAGCTTCAGTGTCTACGCGTATTTTGTGGCGTCGCGAAAGAGATACAGTGGTTATAGTGGCCTGGTGCGTATATTGTGCAGATACAGTGGACTTGTGGGTGTGTTGTGCAGGTACAGTGCCTCCCGTGTGTTCAGTGCAGTGCCAGTGTTATTGTTGTGTCTCAGACTGGCATTCTAAGGGCCCCCCTTGGCCATTTTAGCGCGGAGCAGAGCGCAAGACCGCACATCCTCCCTCATCTCTGTCTCGTGGGTGACTGAGAGCAGTGTTGCCACTTGCCAGATAGTCTGGTCTCAAAATCCCTAAATATTCGGGGGAAAATCCCCAAAAATCCCCATTTCATATATTTCCATACTTGTTATAAAAATGCTGTAGTATATGTTACATATATACTCCACATGTAAATTAAAATTGCCATGTTGATTTTAATGTACGTACAAATAATTCATACTTTGTTTTACACAATATATTACATTACACATGAAGCATAATTCACTTTTTTATTATAATCATCACAAGGACTGCAAAAAATAAAAAAGGCAGTAATAGGATACAGCGGGCCGGGCAGCCCCCTCATGGCCACTCTTCCCCCTCATCCCCGACGCGTAGCAGCCTGCTGCGCCCCCCCCCACACGGAGAGTGTATCCTGCTGAGTGCCCCGCACTCCTCGTCAGGATGGACAAGCCAGTCCTCGTGCCGCACGCCAGCAGCACGGACACTCTCCTCTCTTCCGGGAACGGCGAGTGTAGCCATGCCCCTCGCCTCCCGTCTTTTTGCCCGCAGCCTAGCGCCGCCGCGCTGCCGCACTAGGCTGCCACCGATCAACGCACTCCACCTCTGCGACATCAAAGCATCTCTCTGACGGGCTCAAGCTAGCCCGTGGTCCTCCCCTGCTGGAGGCCCGATAGACACAAACAAAACAGGATACAGCCTCATGAGCATTTAATAAAAAATACATTTAATAAAATTTTCTACTTTAGGCTGATGGGGATGATATATTTCCTTAAATTGCTTAGAAATATGATACAGAAATAATTGAAAATATTAATGCTCTTAGCCTCTAGGGGAACTTAAATAATCCAACTAATATTCTGGACATACTGTACT
The DNA here is from genome assembly GCA_016584305.1 of Chionoecetes opilio. Taxonomy (NCBI): domain Eukaryota; kingdom Metazoa; phylum Arthropoda; class Malacostraca; order Decapoda; family Majidae; genus Chionoecetes; species Chionoecetes opilio. The sequence goes on along the minus strand of JACEEZ010011998.1, from coordinate 104,892 downwards.
AAGCCAGAAAGAAAGAATAGAATAACACATTTGCATGCCAAATAATATCATCACTCGAATCATCATTTTCATGGTATTTGTAGATATCTGAAGTCATCATGTTGACTAGTTTATCATTTACAGCAAAATTGAAACATTCCCGGCCTTTCAAATACCGCTTTGTATGCAGAAGTCCAACTAGAGTTCTGGTTGAGAGTTTGTTTGTTTGTTTTGTTTTTAAATTGTTTACAGATGAAAATATCCTTTCTGCTGTGGCACTAGAATGAGGAAGACACAATAGCCCAGAAACAAAACTTGACAAATTTGTAAACATGAGGGTTTCATCAGTAATTCTTATCTTCAGTAATGATTATAGGCACGAATAACATCATATCATACATGCAGGCTCTACAATCGTCCAAAAACTCATGGTAATCATTGATTTCTTGAACCTTTAAACGTCGAAAAAACGGCAACTTAATTTACCGTCTATTTTTTTCTTAGCTCTGGCTCATTCGCGTTCAGTCCGTGTCCTTACTTCTTCCTTGCCGTCGGTTTAACCTCATGTTTTCTTTTAACCTTCATATTAATAATATTATTTTAAGCCATAAAATACATATTTTTTTCAGAAGCCTCAAAACTCCCCAAATCGAGAGTGAATGTCCCCATGTCCCCATCAGGGCCCCGAAATCCCCAAATCTAGGGACAAATCCCCAAATCTGGCATCACTGACTGAGAGTGAGAGTGAGGTGACAAGTGACGTCTGACGAGGGTTCAGCTACCCGCCTAGCCTCTCCCCTCCTACCGCTAAAGCCCGGTTCCCATCATTCCGCTTGTACGGCCGCCATACAACAACAAAGACGTCACAATGACGTCACAACAAAGTCTACCGCACCGCCGTACCGCTGTACGGCCGCCGTACAAAGTTAAATTCAAGTCATCTCTCCCGCTCGGCGGTGTCCGCTCGAGCGGAGTTGCCAACTGTGCCCAGTTACCACAAATACCACTCAAGCGGTGATGATGGTGATGTCATTGTTGAGCGGTGTTGTTGTAAGACGGCCGTACAAGCGGGCTGATGGGAACCGGCCTTAACCGTGGCTACCGAGATGATAAGGCCTGGTGGATCGCCCGTGACGTCACACCATAAGGATGCCACCCGCTCCGCTCCCCGTACAAGTTTACCTACCTAATATAATGTTTATCAGTATAAAAGATATACTGTTATCTTCGGAAATGTTTGTTCTATTATATTATCAAATAAAAAACCGTAAAACACACAAAGAAAATGCCATTATGAGACTTTCAAGAAATATGCATTAACTTAAACTCTTCGCCATTTAATATTTTGCTCGCAAACATTTTAAATGGAGAATATCAATAGAAGCGGAGTTTAATTAGCTTTCCATTGATATATTTCGTTTAGTGATACATGAATTAGCGGCATGCATAAATTAGCGTTAACTAAATATAAAAAATAATGAAATCGGGTAATTTCCTACCTAATATATGTTTATCAGTATAAAATATATACTGTTATCTTCGGAAATGTTTGTTCTATAATATTTTCAAATAAAAAACCGTAAAACACACTGAAGAAATGCCATTATGAGACTTTCAAGAAATATGCATGAACTTAAACTTTTCGCCATTTAATATTTTGTAAAACACTTTTTACATGGAGGATATCAATAGAAGCGGAATTTAATTAGCTTTCCATTGATATATTTCCTTTTCTGATAAATGAATTAGAACCATGCATAAATTAGCGTTAACTAAATAAATAACATCATGAAATCGAGTAATTTACCCGATTTCATGATGTTATTTATTTAGTTAACGCTAATTTATGCATGGTTCTAATTCATTTATCAGAAAAGGAAGTATATCAATGGAGAGCTAATTAAATTCCGCTTCTATTGATATTCTCCATGTAAAATGAAATTCACAAAATATTAAATGGGGAAAAGTTTAAGTTCATGCATATTTCTTGAAAGTCTCATAATGGCATTTCTTTAGTGTGTTTTACGGTTTTTTATTTGATAATATTATAGAACAAACATTTCCGAAGATAACAGTATATTTTTTATACTGATAAACATTATATTAGGTAGGTAAACTTGTACGGGGAGAGGAGCGGGTGGTATCGAGACCACCCAGAGACAAGGCCTGGTGGATCGCCCGTGACGTCACACCATAAGGATACCACCCGCTCCGCTCCCCGTACAAGTTTACCTACCTAATATAATGTTTATCAGTATAAAAGATATACTGTTATCTTCGGAAATGTTTGTTCTATAATATTATCAAATAAAAAACCGTAAAACACAAAGAAAATGCCATTATGAGACTTTCAAGAAATATGCATTAACTTAAACTCTTCGCCATTTAATATTTTGCTCGCAAACATTTTACATGGAGAATATCAATAGAAGCGGAATTTAATTAGCTTTCCATTGATATATTTCGTTTAGTGATAAATGAATTAGCGGCATGCATAAATTAGCGTTAACTAAATATAAAAAATGAAATCGGGTAATTTCCTACCTAATATATGTTTATCAGTATAAAATATATACTGTTATCTTCGGAAATGTTTGTTCTATAATATTATCAAATAAAAAACCGTAAAACACATTAAAGAAATGCCATTATGAGACTTTTAAGAAATATGCATGAACTTAAACTTTTCGACATTTAATATTTTGTGAAAAAACTTTTTACATGGAGAATATCAATAGAAGCGGAATTTAATTAGCTTTCCATTGATATATTTCCTTTTCTGATAAATGAATTAGAACCATGCATAAATTAGCGTTAACTAAATAAATAACATCATGAAATCGGGTAATTTCCCAGATTTCATGATGTTATTTATTTAGTTAACGCTAATTTATGCATGGTTCTAATTCATTTATCAGAAAAGAAAATATATCAATGGAAAGCTAATTAAATTCCGCTTCTATTGATATTCGCCATGTAAAACGTTTTTTCACAAAATATTAAATGGCGAAAAGTTTAAGTTCATGCATATTTCTTGAAAGTCTCATAATGGCATTTCTTTAGTGTGTTCTACGGTTTTTTTATGTGATAATATTATAGAACAACACCTTTCCGAAGATAACAGTATATATTTTATACTGATAACATATATTAGGTAGGAAATTATCCGATTTCATGATTTTTTATATTTAGTTAACGCTAATTTATGCATGCCGCTAATTCATTTATCACTAAACGAAATATATCAATGGAAAGCTAATTAAACTCCGCTTCTATTGATATTCTCCATGTAAAATGTTTGCGAGCAAAATATTAAATGGCGAAAAGTTTAAGTTAATGCATATTTCTTGAAAGTCTCATAATGGCATTTTCTTTGTGTGTTTTACGGTTTTTTATTTGATAATATAATAGAACAAACATTTCCGAAGATAACAGTATATCTTTTATGCTGATAAACATTATATTAGGTAGGTAAACTTGTACGGGGAGCGGAGCGGGTGGTATCCTTATGGTGTGACGTCACGGGCGATCCACCAGGCCTTATCATCTCGGTGGCCACGGTGGTATCCTTATGGTGTGACGTCACGGGCGATCCACCAGGCCTTGTCTCTCGGTGGTCTCGCCTTAACACACACATACACACGCAAGCACGCACGCACGCACGCACGTACGCACGCACGTATACTGTCGTGTAAATGCTGTTTTACGTAATTTTATATACAAGACGCCAGCGACTGACAAGTCTTATCAGTGTAGACTTCGTCTAATTCAATGTATGCCACAATGGACACACGGGCCACGTCCAGGAACCATGACTCCGACACACCTCCACTCGACGAGTCACCTCCCGACTCCCCGCCACGAACTTCACCGCCACCAGTTTCACCTAGGGGTGAGGAACGAAGGTCTCCTTCTCCACCACAGGGTCCAGACCTCCTGCGCCTACTCAAATGGATGGAAGATACGAGACGTAGGGACGAGGAAAGGAGACGACGAGAAGAGGAAGCTTTGGAGACACGACGATCTCCTACGCCGAGAGGAGGACAACGCAAAATTCGAGGCGTTAATCTCCATGCTGGCACCTCAGAGTCCGCCTCCACCCACAGCAGCGACGAGTGTCAACGCGCCTGCTGGTCCCACACCCCCGCCCCCACAAAAAGCCACTACGCAGACACCACCACCACTTCAACCTGACGCTACGTTCCAGATATTCAGGGAATGGAGACGTTGTTGGCACGATTATGATACGATGGTGGATTTGTCTAGCCTACCCCAGCCCAAACAACTTATCCAGCTACGTATGTGCCTCTCCCTGGAAACACAGCATGCTATGGAGCATACTTTACAGATACCACTTTCTACAGACAAGTCTGTCGACGAGGTATTGGATGCTCTCCAGGCACACATATCAAGGGGCTACGTAACGAGGTCATACGCAGGAGAGAGTTGTTCAGCTGCAAGCAGATGGACGGTGAATCGTTTGACGAATTTTACGTCCGCCTGCGCCGCGTGGCGGAGGAAGTTGACATCTGCCCCGGACAATCATCTGTGTGCCAGGGGCCAGATCCAGCAAACACATACCCCGGTGGATGTCAGTGTAAGTCTGAGATACTCCTCTTTCGAAAACTTTCTTGGATCAGGAGCTACATCTGCGCCAAATCGATGACGTCACAACGCCAGACTTTACCCCTCGGTGCAAGTCTGCGCCAACCCTCCCTGGCTGGATCCAGCAAGCGTACTTACTCCATTTCCGTGACGTCACAGGGCCAATATTATGGCGTAGATTTACACCACCTCGATGAGGAGGTGTAGAGAAGGTATATCTCATATATATAAATAAAATGTCATTTATTATGCCTAATAGACGTTACCACCGAGGTAAGGATTGAAATATAAGCCTATTGGTAGTCGGCAGCGGCGTGTGTTTACAAATGTTTAGGAGATACAAGCCTTGGTGGGAGGCCGCCTCAGTCGTGTAGGTACTGCCTTCGGTGTTTTTGTTGTATTAGTTCGTTATTGGGCAGCACCAGTTTTTTAGACCACTAGCGGAGTCCTGTGAGCAGAATTGTTGTGGGACGAGGCGAGCCTGGCATCCCGCGGCTAGATTAATGTTGTTTCACTATATCGTAATTTGGACGTTTTTGAGAATGAAACTTTTGTTCTGATGCCTGCCCCTCAGTGACCTTGCACTATGGTTAGGTCACTCAGGACGCTTGACCCTCATTGCCCCTGAATGGTAGTTAGGTCACGTTTGCTAGCCTTTAATGGTACAGTCCCCGAACGGAAGGAATGCTCGCCACCGTCGGAGAATGTTCCATTTTGGAAATACTTTGGAACTCACCCTTCCGGCTTTGACTGAAATGAACTACCGCACTGTATTGTATGCTTATTGTACTTCACATCTGTAAAGGTTCCAGCGTGCGCTCAGCCTTGGTTAACCCACACGGCCGCTATGAAATATGAGGTGCCTCAAAAAATTCTAAGTCCAGTTAGGTTAGGTTAGGTATACTTTGTGGTTAAGGTTAGGTTAGGTTAGGTATACTTTGTGGTTAAGGTTAGGTTAGGTTAGGTATACTTTGTGGTTAAGGTTAGGTTAGGTTAGGTTAGGTATACTTTGTGGTTAAGGTTAGGTTAGGTTAGGTATACTTTGTGGTTAAGGTTAGGTTAGGTTAGGTATACTTTGTGGTTAAGGTTAGGTTAGGTTAGGTATACTTTGTGGTTAAGGTTAGGTTAGGTTAGGTATACTTTGTGGTTAAGGTTAGAAATACTTTGTGGTTAAGGTTAGGTTAGGTATACTTTGTGGTTAAGGTTAGGTTAGGTTCGGTTAGGTATACTTTGTGGTTAAGGTTAGAAATACTTTGTGGTTAAGGTTAGGTTAGGTTCGGTTAGGTATACTTTGTGGTTAAGGTTAGGTTAGGTTAGGTTAGGTATACTTTGTGGTTAAGGTTAGGTTGGGTATACTCTGTGGTTAAGGTTAGGTTAGGTTAGGTATACTTTGTGGTTAAAGGTTAGGTTAGGTTAGGTATATTTTTGGGGTTAAGGTTGGGTTAGGTTAGGTTAGGTATACTTTGTGGTTAAGGTTAGGTTAGGTTAGGTTAGGTATACTTTGTGGTTAAGGTTAGAAATACTTTGTGGTTAAGGTTAGGTTAGGTATACTTTGTGGATAAGGTTAGGTTGGGTTCGGTTAGGTATATTTTTGTGGTTAAGGTTAGGTTAGGTTAGGTATACTTTGTGGTTAAGGTTAGGTTAGGTTAGGTTTAGGTATACTTTGTGGTTAAGGTTAGGTTAGGTTAGATTTTAACATATAGTGACTTGATGATTTTTTGGGGAGCCATTAATCACTTATATTTGCTTCCCCCACCCAAAAACCCCGTATTCCCGCCAGTTCCCCAGGCTTGTTGGCTATAGGGGGAAGAAAAAAAGATAGGGGTGAAGGACTTCTTTCAAAGTTTTACCTCCATTTTTTTTACGTCGGCGAGAGTTCCTATTAAGCGACAGTTACAAGTTTATTTATTAACATAACAGTACCCAATCTATATATTTAAACAGCTTTTACCCGTGTTTGTGAATTCAGGGACCGAATATCGGGGGTTAGTTTAGTGATTGGGGGAGTCTGGGGTTTTGACATGTTACGTAACCAATGTCCATGTATCGTATTGAAGTGTAGTTTTAAATTATTTTGGGACAGCGAAAACTTGTCCAATAACGAAATACCTTTTATTCTTTCATTTGCACCTATTACAAGTGGAACTCGCCGAAAACTTTTATGTCGGCAAGACTTCTCGGTTGGTGTTTCAGTTATAATGGACGATAACTGCGCGGTCACTACCGCCATTACCACATGCGTTTTCTATATTATTTTTTGTTTAGTATACTGTACAGTATTAATGCACTTCCGCGTAACCTTTAAAACTTATGGTATTATTCTAGTGTTTGCCCATACTCCCCCCTCTCCCCCAAAACAAGCTTGGGGACCTGGGGAATGCAGGATATATGGCTGGGGTACAAAATATGCGTCGCAACCACATACTTTTTTAGTTATGGAAATTAAAAAAAATTCTCTAGATTTAGGGAAAATTCATTGGATTTCTTCTGAGTCCAGAGACGTGTGAACCTGACGATCCTCACAGAATGATGACTGAAGTGTTGAGAAACCCCCCCAACCCCCCGCTAGGAGGTTAGGTTAGGTTAGATTTGGTTTGGTTAGGTTAGGTTTGGTTAGGTTAGGTTAGGTTATCGGTGGGTCAAGCCCCCCGCTAGGTTAGGTTAATTTTGGTTAGGCAAATTTCTCTAGATATAAGGAAATTACCCTAGATCTAGGGAATTTTAACCCCCTAAACAACTCTTAAATTACGTGTTTCCGACGCATAATTTGTTCCCCACCCGAAAACCCCGCATTCCCACAGGTGCCCAAACTTGTTTGGGGGAAGTGGGAGAGTATGGGCAAACACTAGAATTTTACCAAACTTATATACATATTGTAGAAATGATATAGTTGTCTTAGACTAATACTCATACAGACACAACCTCCCCTTCCAGAGACCCCCCAACCATATAGGAGGTTTGGTTAGGGTATTATTGATTAGGGTAGGTTATATTTGGTTAGGTTAGGTTAAGTTAGATTTGGTTAGATTTAGGTTAGGTTAGGTTAGTTTATCGGTGGGTCAATCCCCCCGCTAGGCTAGGTTAATTTGGGTTTGGGGAAATTTCTCTAGATATAGGAAATTACTTTAGATCTAGGGAGTTTGTCTCCTCTACACATTCTTAAATTACGTGTCTCCGACGCATTATTTGCTCCCCACCCGAAAACCCCGCATTCCCACAGGTGCCCAAACTTGCTTGGGGGTTAGTGGGAGAGTATGGGCAAACATTAGAAATTTACCGGAAAAACTAGTCAGTGTCTCAGAAAATGACCGCGCAGTCCTCGTCTATTTTTACCAAAAGCACTAGTTTTAGGCAAGGAAAATCTAGTCAGTGTTTCAGAAAATTACTGCGCAGTCCTCGTTCATTTTTATCAAAAGCACTAATTTTACCCAAGAAAAAACTAGTCAGTGTCTCAGAAAATGACCGTGCAGTCCTCGTCCATTTTTACCAAAAGCACTAATTTTAGGCAAGGAAAATCTAGTCAGTGTTTCAGAAAATGACCGCGCAGTCCTCGTTCATTTTTACCGGTATCTTTCCCTTAATATCCTACTAACCTAACTATTACCTTCGGCGAGAGTTCCCGGATTGTGTCAGGACGAGAATTTCGGTAGACGAGAGTACCAGGTACCGTTCTCATTATCCCTGAATGATACGATTAGGTCACTCAGAATGTCTGCCTCTTAACGCCCTTGAATTATATGATTATATGGTCAACCATGATGTCTGCCCCTTTTTGTCCCTGAATTATTAGGTTAATCAGGATGGCTGGCCCATTATTGCCCTAGAAATATTTATTAAAAGTCAATCAGGATGTCTGCGCCTTAAATTATTGCCTCCAAATTGTTTATTTCTGGTCAATCTGTACTGTCAATGGTAGGCCTACTCCTTAGTGGGGTACCGTTGATTCGGGCCGCCTATAGTAGCATGCATACCCAGCAGACAGGGCAGTTTAACGGTCGTTTTCAGAGACACCCAATTTTTTTTTCTTGGCCTACAATAGGGGCTTGTTCTAATGGAGATAGTTTTATTTTGCGCAAACCCATAAAAAAAAAAAAAAAAGGTATACTTTGTGGTTAAGGTTAGTTTAGGTTTCATTAAACCTATAAGGTTAGGTTAGGTTTCATTAAAACCTTTAAGGTTAGGTTAGGTTTCATTAAAACCTATAAGGTTAGGTTAGGTTTCATTAAAACCTAAAAGGTTAGGTTAAGTTTTTTTTTTTTCATTTTTTTTTTTTTTTTTTTTTTTTTTTGCGCAAAATAAAACTATCTCCGTTAGAACAAGCACCTATTGTAGCCAAGAAAAAATAGCCCCGGTGTCTCTGAAAACGCCCGCAACTCGCCAGTATGCATTTAATATTAGGCGGCCTGTTCAACTGGCGCCCCAATAAACTGTATCCCCTTAGTGTAGGGGAAGCCCCCCTGTTCACAACGAGAGCCGGGTTCGATCCCGGGGGGCGGAAAAAGTTGGGCTGTTCCCTTTAAAAAAACCCGAGCCCCTGTCCACCCAGCAGTGAATGGGTACCGGGGTGTTACCCGGGGGTTTGTAACCCGCCTCCCGGGGTGCTGGCTTCGGCCAACACTATAAGCACTAGCAGACAGCTCTCTGCTTGGGTAGTCTGCGAGAGAGCTGTCTGGTTACAGCAGCGATCCATCTCAGCTCCCGTCAATAATTTGACGAAATTCTTCAATCATCATCATCAAACCCTTCCTTATCGCTTTAAACATGATACATCGTTTTTGTTGTGTAAACCCAGATGCCAGCTGAGTAATCAGCTGATTAATGTTTGTAAACTTTATTTATCCGTGACAGCCTTGTGTTTGGGCTGATAAAATCTAATAGATAATATAAACACTGCTGTGATTCGCTATTAGCAGGATGACGTCAATTATTAGCCAGCCAATCAGCTGTCTCTGTGGAGATACTCCGAATACTCTTCCCTGCCCCCGGTGTAAGTCCATCTCGGCAGATTTTTCCCAACAGCCTCGCGCAAGAGGGGGGTGGGGGTTTGGGCGCCGGATTAGCATTTACATCATACTTACACCGCTTGACTTAAATTTTTTTGCTGGATCTGGCCCCAGGAGACCCAACTCAAGATGGTGATCCTGATGGGCGTAAAGGATGAAGAGCTGGTCCAGCGCATCATATCCCTGGATGAAAACTTCCCTCTCTTCAGGACGTCGTCACAGCCTACCGCTATTACGAGGCCGCCAGGGGGTGCAACCTCTGCCATTCACGCCCCACCTGAACAGGTGCGAGCCGTATCATCGTATCAGAACGCCAAGAAACAGAAGGGACGCGCCAAGACGGTCCCTCATTCTTCAGCGACAACCAAGCCCGCATATGTTTGCCAGTGCTGCGCGAAGCAGCACGGTACAGCACAGTGCCCAGCTGCTCAGAGCACCTGTCATAGCTGCGGCCATCGAGGTCACTTTTCACGCACAGCAAAGTGCCCTGCTAACAAGGCTCAATGTCGCCTTTGCTTTCCCTTTGGCCATTACGACTCATGTTGCAAAGAACAGCAGAAGGACCGATGAACGTACTCCAAACGTGGAACCTCAGTTAGTGTTGGTGCTTCCCCTACCTCTGGCCAACCTCGGGACGCGAGACACAACAGTTGTCGTCGCATGGGTTCTCCTTCTTGCTCCAACTCCAAGATGCCCCAAAACATCTGTGTACTCATCACGCATGGAGATGTCACTTCACGCCTGCTGATGATGCCTGACACAGGTGCTGACATCTCGGTGATTGGCCCGCAACACCTAGAGAGTCTGGGTATTCCCCGGAGTAGCCTACAGCCCCTTTTGCCGACTACGACATCGATGGCTGATGGTTCCGAGATGGCTCCTGCTCTCGGTGCATTCTTGGCTACTCTCACTTTAGGCCAGCGGTCCTGCTCTGCCTGGATTCGAGTTTATGAGGGCATCCCGACTCCACTTCTCTCATATGGCCACTGCCAAGAGTTGGCCATCATATCTTCAGACTTCCCGAAGCCAATCTTGGAAATCAAGCATGTGAACAGATGCACAGAGCTCCCTTTCTCAACTACCATGTCACCTTCAGTGGCCAAGGCCTACTCCTTGAAGGAGTTTCAGGACGTTTTGGTAGACAAAGCTGCACTAGGATCCACACCACTTAAACCTATGGTGGGTCCCCCATGAGGATTTTTCTTAGGGTGGTGCAGTACCGTCGCCATCTACACTCCTCGTCAAATTTTCCCCCGGCCCTTCAAGGACCAAGTCTAGAAGGAGCTTGACTCTATGGTAGCCCAAGGAATTATTAAACCACGCTGGTGACAATCCTCGATTGGGGCCATCCGCTAGTCGCCGTCGCCAAGCCTGATGGTGGAATACGCACACAACAACTTGTCCAAACTGAACAGCAAGGGCCGCCCAGCCACCCTCACCTCACCCTTTACGCTATTCGTAGTGTGGCCGAAGGCTTGGTACTTCACCACGGTGGATGCTCTCTGGGGGTTATTGGCAGATTGAGTTAGCGAGGAGACCAACACTTACCACTTCATTACGCCATATAGACGGTTTTCCAGATTGCAGAGGGAACCGATGGGTTTCGCCCGCCCCTGCGATTCATTCTGCTTGCGTGTGATTAAGGCCCGCAAGGCATAAAAAATTTTGTTTAAAGTGGTCGATGACATACTTCTGTATGATGGTGGACTACAGTACACATCTCCACCTATCTTGAAGTCTTACCAGGGTGTCGCAAATTCGGGATCACCCTCAACCCGGAACAAATTTGTGGTCGCTGCACCTCAGGTAGACTTCGTGGTTTCAAGCTCTCAAGCTGGCATCGCGGCTGATCAGCAGAAAGTCAGCACAATCAGGGACTTTCCCACTCCAGCTAACTTGACGGACCGTCAGGGCATTTATGGCCTTTGGGGAAACAGTTGGCTGAGTTCACCCCTGGGCATATCTGCCGCTGCTCACCGCTACGCCCTCTGATGAGCCCCGAGAGAGCATTCTTGTGGGCAGTTCGCCAATGGGCATTACGTCTCGGTCAATGTGGCTCCCGGTTCCTTACCGATCCGAGACCCGTTATGCCACCATTGAATTGGAGATGGTTGGCTGTGGTCTGGGCCGATGACCCAAGTGTAAGTTCTACTTGGTGGAACTTCAGAACTTCACCTTGATGACTGACCACCGCCCACTCATTCCTATTCTTAATCACTACACGCTGGACGCCGTAGAGAACTCTCGTCTCCAGCGCCTAAACGAGAAGCTCTCTCCATATGTCTTCACAGCCGTGTGGCGCGCGGGCAAGTCGCTCTGCATCCCTGACGCTTTGGCCCGGCTCCCTGTCAGTCGCCCCACGCTTGAAGACGAGATGCTGTGTGCAATTGCGGCCGCCTCCCTCAGAACCGTAGTGACTGTGAAGGTCATCAAAGCAGCGGAAGAGGTTGACGACAAGACCCTCGAGGATCTCCGAGCAGCAGCAAGAGCCGACCCTGCGTACATCCGCCTACTCGACTGCGTGACTTCGGGATTCCCTGCAAATCGCTACGACCTTCAGAACTCCTTGCTTCTGCAGGACATTGTATTACGGCAACATTGCATTTATGTATGTTTAGCACCTCGGGTAACCGGCGTTCCCGATTTCCCGCCAGTCTGTACTGACGCGCCGCAGGCGTCATACCCCGCTGTACTTACATTCCTCTGTCCTCCTTGGAATAAGAACTTACAGGAGATCTATAGTGTTTCTGTCCTTCCCCCTCTAACCGTAAGGACCCAAGGATAACACTTTAACACTTTAACACTTTATTATGTTTGCCATTTTACAATATTTTATAATGATTATAACAGGATATGTGGTTGCAAACAGCCCTTTACAAGCAAAAGCTTTTTGGGCAAAGGTGTGGAGAGAGAGGGAAAACACACAGAAAAAATAATAAATAAACACAAGGTATATAAATACTAAACAAATACTGACATAAACAGGCGATGATAGTTAGTAAGTTACTTAGACTAATTTACAGGATAATATACACTAGTAATAAATAATATTAAAACAGTTGCTGTGAAGAATTACACAAAAAATAAGTACAAGAACAATAATAACAATGATAATAGTACACAGAGCTAGTATAATGATAATAAATGTTTCTTGAATGTATGTTTAAAAGTGCTTAAGCTAGGTGAATGTTTGATATGTACAGGGATATCATTCCATAACTTGGGACCTTGGTACATTAGGGAATGTTTGTATAGGGTTAGTCTATGACTAGGTATGGACAGGGAGCGTTGGTTGCGGGTTTGGTAATTGTGAAGTAGTTCGTCATTATTGTAGTTAGACGCTGATTGTTTGTACATAAAGAATGCAATATTAATTTTGATAAATCATTTAGATTAAAATATTTAAGGATTTAAATAATGGAGGAGTGTGCTCGCAGTAGTCACTGTTGGTATTATTCTGATGACTTTTTTATGGAGTACATTTAGATGGTTTAAATGACAGGGATAAGTGGTGGACCAAATGAGATTACAATAATTGAGATGGGGGTAAATGTGAGCATAATACATGCATTTAAGAACTTCCACCGGGGCGAAGGGTTTGACTTTGAGAAGGAGTGGAATTAATCTAGATAATTTTAAACAGAGGTTGGACAGAAGATGTTTAAAGTTAAGTTTTTGTCAAAGATTAATCCAAGGACTTTATCTTGTATACTTGAGTAATGTCGTCATTTAAAATTTTTAGATTTGGTAATGGTTGGTATCTGGTAATGGTTTTTGTAGATAACATGAAATATGTCTTGGCTGTATTTATAGTTAAGCAGTTAGCCAAAAACCACTCCGAGAATTTAGCTAGCTCTGCATTTGCTCTATTGATTAGTTCTGTGGGTTTGTCACCAATTAAGTAAAGCGTAGAATCATCGGCAAATAATATGGTATTTAGTGTCTCAGATATGTTACATATGTCATTGATGTATAATAGAAACAGAATAGGCCCCAGTATACTGCCTTGAGGTACTCCTAGATGCACTGATTTGGTGGGGGAAGAGATATTGTTGAAGACTGTATATTGGGTCCTATTTCTTAGGTATGAGTTGAACCAGTCATGAATACAGCCACGAATTCCATAGTGATACATTTTGTCCAGTAGAATATTGGGTTGAACAGTGTCAAATGCTTTTCGAAAATCAATAAAGATTGAAATGATAGATTTGTTGTTATTTAATGCTGTGTATAGGGCAGATGTGTAGGTATTGATGGCATCAAAGGTATTAAAACCAGGTCTAAATCCAAATTGCTTATCATTAGTATGTTCATTTTACTTAAGAATATCAATAGGTGCTTTTTCATTAATAATTCAAAATTTTTGAGAACACAGGTAAGATAGAAATAGGTCGATAGTTGGACAAATCAAGTTTTGTTTCCAGATTTATGGATTGGAATTACTTTAGCCAGCTTGAATTTGTTGGAAAAACACCAGTCCTAATAGATTGGTAAATAGTAGTGTAAGGGTTTGGCAAATATTTCTGTTTTCTTTTATTATTTCTACTGATACGTCATCGATGTGCCCTTTCTTATTTTTTAGGGAAGCGATTACTTGAGTGATGTCATTGTTAGTTGCTATGGGTATTACCAAAGAATTTGGGTAGTTTCCTCGGAGATAAGAGTTGTGAGATGTTTGTGTGGGAGGCAGATCATTTGCAAGCTTTGTGGCTATTTGTGAGAAATACTTTATTGAATGCACATGAAATATCGTGTGAGTTATGAATAATTTTGGTTATTGATATTTATGGAGTGGTTGTTGTTTTGGGATTAGTTTTGGTATTTCCTAGTTCATTTATTGTTTCCCAGATCTTCTTAGTATTTAGTCTGAAACTTGCGAATCTTTGTAAGTAATAGTTTGCTTTGACTTGTTTAATTAGGTTAGTAAGATAGTTTCGGTATTTTTTGTATACATCGAAATTTATCATTCCTAGCTTATATGATTTGTACAAGGTGAATTTGTGTTGTATAGATTTTATTATTCCTTGCGTTATCCATGGTTTTTGGAGTCTTTTAGTTGAAATGAATTTAGATATTTTAGGAAAACAAGAATAGTAAATGCTATGTACCTTGTCTAAAAAAATGTTACAATTTACATCTGTATCATTACTGATTAGTATGGAATTCCAATTAATGTCTGCGATCTTAGTTTAAAATTATGAACGATTTTGATAGTTTTTCAGCCTAAAGGATATTTTATGTTTCGTACAAGGCTTCCCTAGAATTGGGATGTTTAGAAACACGGGGAGGTGGTCGCTTAGGGGAAAGTGAAGAATGCCGGAGGTAGAGGGTACTGTAAAATTTGTCCATATGTGGTCCAGAAGGGACGGTGAGGCTGTGGAGTTACTGTCAGGAAATCTTGTTGGGCGGGATATATGGGGAAATAATTGAAGGACTGCATTGTTACTAGGAAATTGTTAGTAGGTGAGTGTGATTCGTGTTCCAATAAATTAATGTTGAAGTCACCGGAAATAATGGTTCGGTTATTAATGAAGGGGCTTTGAGACAGTAGGTTATCCATGATGGCATTAAACTCATTGATATTAGGATACACCTATAGGTTACATGGCGCAGTGAGTAGGATACTGGGAGGACTACTAGCTACGAAGGAAGTAAGCTGGCAAGAACTCGCCGCGGGAGGAGTGCTTTGTGAAGTGTTGACACAGTGTTCTGGTGTTTGTGCGCGTGTATAGGCCCGTTAGAGTGGGAGGAAGTGCTGAGTCTCTGCCATTCAGGGAGATTCGCCTCCACTGCGAGCTTGTCAGGCACTTAATTCGAGTGTCAGCATATGTTGTGGTTGCTTGGCAAGCAGCAGCGCGGTGGACCCCCCATCCCCAAGGAGCCCGGCACCCCACCGGTACACACCAGTCAGACACTCACACTCGTCACCGCACTACTTACTACAGACTCGTTCTCGTCTCTCTGACGGGCGTCAGTTCGAGTCGTTGAGACGCTGTTCCCCGTCAGTGTAGGCCAGAACACTTCACCATGGGGAAGCGCGGCAAGGGAGGTGCCTCCCCAACATCGTCTCCTACGGCTGCCCCTACGTCAACGCACGACCCCCCCACGTCGCCCCACAGCGGCCCCGCCTCTCCACCACCCTCCAGTGACCTACAGGTACTTATGCGATGGGTGATGGACAGAGAGGAGTCTGCCCGCGCCGAGAGGGAAGTGCAGTGAAGGGAGGATGGTGACCATTTAGAGACATTGTTGTCAAGGCTGGCGGGCCCACAACCCCCCACGCCCGTGACGGGAGCCACGGCTGGTCCTGGCGCCCCAGGAAGCGCGTCGTTGGGCCCCGCACTTGCTCCTTCGGCGCCCAAAGCTGTTGTTCAGTCACCCCCCCCCACGTCACGGTGGAAGGACTACGCGACGATGGTTGACCTTGCAAGCCTGCCACAGCCGAAACAGCTGATTCAACTGAGGATGTGCCTCTCGCTGGAGACTCAGAGGATGCTGGAGCACACACTACAGGTGCCACCAGACAGTACGGCCTCTGTTGAGGAGGTGCTCGACATCCTGCAGGGGCACATCAAGGGCCTGAGTAGTGAGGCACTTCGACGGCGGGCGTTCTTTAGCTGTAAGCAGGCAGCAGGCGAGACTTTTGCAGATTTCTTCATTAGGTTGAAAAATCTCTCGGAAGAAATAGACGTCTGCAATGCAAAAAACAGCGAATGCGAGGAAGCGTGAGTGAAACACGGGATCCTCATCGGCGTCCGGGACGAGGAGCTGGTGCAGAAGATCATCTCCATGGACGCGTCCTCTACACTCCAGCAGGTGGTAACGGTGTGCCGTTCTTACGAGGCCACCAGGTCGGCGACTTCTGCCTTAAGGGCCCCACCTGCCTTGCGTGTTGTCTCCCAGTACAAAAAGGGCCAAAAGGCGGCCCACAAGGTGAAGGCGGAAGCATACCCAGCAGCCCCCAAGACGCACTCCGCTTGCAGCAACTGTGGAAAGCGGCAGCATGGACCCCAAGGGTGTCCCGCTGCTACTGCATCATGCCGTGGTTGCGGCCGCACAGGCCATTTTTTCGCACACGGACAGGTGCCCGGCAAAGAGCATCCAGTGCGACGCCTGAAATCGCTACGGCCATTTTAAGAAGTGCTGCAGTTCGTCGAAGCCCAAAAACCCAACGGGGGTGAGGAAGAACCGCTCTACCTTCAACGTGGTGCGTTCACAGTCGCCTCCACGCGGCTCCCAGACTTCAAAGCAGCACGTCAGCCACGTACGGAGCATCCAGTCAACTGCACGCCCTAGAGCTTCACCCTCTCCAACTATCAGTGTCGCCGTCACATATGGTGACGCGTCAGGCTGCTTAGAGGTGATACCTGACACGGGCGCCGACACTACGGTCATTGGCCCACAGCACCTCAAAAGCATGGGTCTCGCCAAGCGGGATCTTGGACCCCCCCCCAACCTGTCGTACTATAATGCCAACGGCTCCAAGATGCCTGCCGCCGTAGGCTCCTTCCGAGCAAAATTGACCTACGGTGCCTTGTCGTGCACGGGTTGGGTAGACGTCCAAAGTTCCCTGAATATGCCCCTGTTGTCATGGGATCACTGCAGGGCGCTAGGCGTCGTGCCAAGGAATTTTCTAGAGCAGATAATAGCTGTGCGGAGCATCGCTAATAGGGTCATGGAGTCGAGGAGCAGCAAGCCGGAAGGAGCTACCCAGTGCCGCACGCAGACCTCTGGCGCACCCACTCCACCCCTAACTGTGTCACCACCACTTCCACTCCACAGCACTACGTCCCCCTCAGCCGCGAGGGAGTACTTCTTGAACAAGTATCCGGACGTGTTGGTGAAGAAGGAAGACCTACGGGACAAGCCACTGAAGGCGACGGAAGGCCCACCCATGCGGATCCACCTTCGGGAGAATGTTCAGCCTTACGCAGTATATACCCCCCCGGTTGATTCCCTTGACCTTTCGCGATGCAGTGAAAACCGAGCTGGACACCATGGTAGCCCAAGGTGCTATTACTCCGGCTGGCGACGACCCGTCCCCGTGGTGTCACCCACTGGTGGTCGTCGCAAAGGCCAACGGAGGAGTCCGTATTACCACCGACCTCTCGAAGCTAAACAGCCAGGTGTCCCGTCCTGCGCACCCCGCGCCTACACCCTTCGCGGCGCTACGCAGCGTGGACCCGAAAGCTCGGTACTTCTCGACGCTGGACGCCCTCTACGGCTACTGGCAGATCTCTCTCGCCGAGGATGATCAGCCACTGACCACCTTCATTACTCCCCACGGACGTTTCCGCTACCTTCGAGGCCCAATGGGTTTCGCTGCCACGGGAGACGCCTATTGCTTACGAGGCGACATCGCGTTACAGGGAGTAATGCGGTGTGTGAAGTGTAGTGGACGACATTATACTGTACGACGAGGACTACCTCACACACCTTCGCCTTATCGACGATGTTCTGGCCAGGTGTAAGGCCCACGGGATTACGCTAAACGCCGAGAAGCTTGTTCGCGCAGCACCAGAGGTGACCTTCTGCGGCTACCACCTCTCCCACGATGGCATCGCAACAAACCCAGAGAAGGTCCGTGCCATCACCGACTTCGCCAAGCCAGCTAACCTGACAGACCTCAAGTCTTTTCTGGGCCTCACCAACCAGTTGACAGAGTTCACGCCCGAAATTTCCTCTGCTGCTGCACCCCTCCGCCCGCTGATGAGCCCCAAGAGGACCTTTCTGTGGACTCCTGACCATGACCAAGCCTTCCAGAGGGTCAAGGAAGCCTTGTCTAATCCACCAGTCCTCGCCACCTTTGACCCGGCCCTACCCACTGTTCTGCAAACAGATGCCTCGCGACTGTATGGTCTCGGGTATGCCCTCTTGCAGGACCACGGTGGAGGACGGTTCCGACTCGTTCAGTGTGGCTCGCGCTTCCTAACGGACACTGAGACCCGCTACGCCACCATCTAGTTGGAGCTGGCCGTAGTGTGGGCCATGACAAAGTGCAAGTACCACATCGCCGGTTTGCAGCACTTTGATCTCGTCATCGATCATCGCCCGCTCGTCCCCATCCTCAGCCAGTATTCCTTAGACGCCATAGAGAACCCACGTCTTCAGCGCCTGAAGGAGAAGATCCTGTCGTTTGTCTTCACTGCAGTGTGGCGCTCGGTTAAGGAGCTCTGTATCCCAGACGCTCTTTCCCGCGCCCCTGTCTGCCATCCGACGCCAGAGGACGGCGTCTTGGATGCTGAAACATGACTCTACGTCAGGAACATGGTGACCCTGCGGGCTATGGAGTCCCTGGGTGGCACGGCAACATCAGAAACCGAAGACCCACCCACCAACGGCGATCTGGCCCTAGAGGAACTCCGCCTCGCGACCCAGGATGATCCCTCCTACACCGAGCTTCTTCAGTGTGTGAGGAAAGGGTTCCCCAGTGACCGCTACACCCTTCACAACGCCCTGCGCCCGTATTGGAAAGTATGGGAGGACCTGTACTGTGACCAGGACCTCGTCCTGTACGGGGCTCGGGTGGTTGTCCCTGCTGCCCTTCGCCGCCGCGTGTTAGCTCGCCTGCATGACAGTCATCGCGGAGCCGAAGCTACCAAGCGCCGGGCGAGGCAGGCGGTGTATTGGCCCGGCATTGACGCTGACATAATCAACACCGTTCGTGCCTGTGAGCCGTGCCAGGTGATGCTGCCGAGCTTATAGAATGAGCCCCTGCTGTGTGACGAGAACCCTACCAGGCCCTTCGAGTCGGTGTTTGCGGACTTTTTCCACGCTGCGGGGAAGCCCTTCCTTGTGGTTGTCGACCGACTCTCTGGCTGGCCTGTGGTGGTTTCCTGCGGCTTGGACACGACGTCCGCTGCCACCATCCGTCACTTCCGCCACCTCTTCCGCGACCTGGGCGTACCTGTACGCCTACGCACGGATGGGGGTCCCCAGTTTACTAGTCGGGAGTTTGCGGGATTCCTGGAGCATTGGGGTGTCCGTCATGCTGTGTCGACGCCCCACTACCCACAGTCCAACGGCCACGCCGAGGTGGCTGTGAAGTCCATCAAGCACCTCATCCTGAAAGTGGCCCCCTCAGGAAACTTGGACTGTGATGCATTCGACAGAGGACTCTTAGAGCTCAGAAACACTCCCAACCACACCGGTCGTTCACCAGCCCAGATTCTGTTTGGACATCCCCTCCGTTCCTGTGTCCCGGCTCACGCCACGTCCTTCGCGGAAAAGTGGCAGGCCAGGGCCGAAAGCTGTGACCGCCGGGCTGCCACGCGTGCCTGTGATGCTACGTCTAGGTATGACGAACATGCTCAACTTCTCCCACCGCTGGCGCTCGACGATACAGTCCGCGTACAGGACCCAATCACGAAGCGTTGGGACAAGGTGGGCATTGTCATGGGCACTGGCAGGTCCCGAGACTACCTTGTCAGGATGCCCAGCGGCCGTGTATAGTGGAGAAATCGCCGCTTCCTCCGGCCAACACCACCCCATTCTGAGAACCCGCAGTCCACGGATGGAGCTAAGCTGCCTGGTGGACCTTCCCCGGAAGCAGAGTCGCCTCAATCTGCTTTACCTCGTCGTTCTGCCAGGATAAAAACCAGGACGGACGCTCAAGGCCTAGGTCGGCTATGAGCGCGAAGGGGGGAAGGAGATGTAGGACATTGTATTACGGCAACATCATTTATGTATGTTTGGCAGCGTCGGGTAACCGGCGTTCCCGATTTCCCGCCAGTCTGTACTGACGCGCCGCAGGCGTCATACCCCGCTGTACTTACATTCCTCTGTCCTCTTTGGAATAAGAACTTACAGGATATCTATAGTGTTTCTGTCCTTCCCCCTCTAACCGTAAGGACCCAAGGATACACCTATAGGCTACAGCTTCCGTATTGGAAGATACGGGACGAACTCTACGCCGATGGTGACCTCGTACTGTACGGAGCAAGGGTTGTGGTTCCTGCCGCCTTACATCGCCGCACCTTGACCCACTTGCATGACAGCCACCGAGGTGTCGAGGCGACTAAACGACGGGCGAGGCAGGCTGTCTTCTGACCAGGCATTAATGCTGACATCACCAGCACAGTTCAAGCCTGTGAGCCATGCCAGATCCTCCTGCCGAGCCAGCAGAAGGAACCCCTACTGAGTGACGACCACCCTACGAGACCCTTTGAGTCCGTGTCGGCTGACTTCTTTGTTGCAGCAGGGAAGTCCTTCTTAGTCGTCGTCGACCGACTCTCAGGGTGGCCTGTGGTCGTCCCTTGCAAAGGCGACACTACGTCCGTCGCTACCATCAGAATCTTCTGCTGCTACTTCCGAGAAGTTGGTGTTCCCCTCCGCCTACGCCTACCTCCGAAGATGGAGGCCCCCAAATCACCAGCCAGGAGTTCCGGCAATTCATGGATCGATGGGGAGTCCGATATGTGGTCACGTCGCCACATTACCCACAGTCAAATGGTCACGCCGAGGCCGCAGTTAAGTCTGTGAAGTACCTCATACTCAAGGTGGCGCCTTCCGGCAACATTGACTGTGAGGAGTTCGACCGCGGCCTACTAGAACTGCGCAACACTCCCAACTTCACAGGACGCTCCCCTGCCCAGATCCTCTATGGACATCCGCTTAGGTTTTGTGTCCCTGCCCACCCCCAGTCCTTCTCTAAGGAGTGGCAGGCCAAGGCCGAAGACTGTGATCGCCGTGCAGCTGCCCGTGCCAAGGACGTTACAGTACAGCTCGGTACGACCAGCATGCCCTCCCCCTTCTCAGGTTGAATGTTGGCCAGCATGTCCGCCTTCAGGACCCAATATCTCACCGCTGGGACAAGGTCGGTGTTGTCATGGGTGTCGGCGGCAGGTCCAGGGAATATCAGGTGCGTCTCCCTAGTGGTCGTGTGTATTGGCGAAACCGCCGTTTGCTTCGTCCAGTGCAGTGCCATAGGGATGACTCCCTTCCCCAGTGTGAATCCCACAGTGTCTATCCTTCCCCTGTGCCCCGTCGCTCTATGAGGCTCCAGAACAAGGAGTCCGCTCGAGAATGAGACTACGAGCGTGAGAGGGAAGGGAGGTGTAGGATAGGGAAATATTCCACTGTTATTATGTCCGTAGGATTACATGTTATTACGTATGTGTAGCGTACGACAATGAAACACTACGTCTGGCAGCCACAATATAGCTCGCTGCCATATTCAGTAGGAGAGTAACGGAGACACGCTGAGGCCTCTCCACTAGGGTACGCCGTATAACAACAATTTTTTTTCTCAACTTTGGCATGCCAATTTCCTATGTAAAATGAAATTCTAAGACGATTTTATCTCTTTCCATTTTTGCATTTGAGCAATTCTTACTATGCAAAATCGCACTTTTATATTGCGCCCTTATCGAATAATGCTTAAATGAGTACGCAGTGTCCGGTTGGTCCTGTTTATTGCATCATGCACCAATATGAGTTCCAAATGACTAGCGTGGTAAGCTCTTTCTGATCAGTTGGTTCATCAGGCACTACATCACAGTGTCACAGCCTCTACGTTGGCCTAGAACGTGTCCATCATGTCCTTCTTAGACCTGAAGCAGGGCATGGTCTCCCGGTGGTGGGCCCGAGCCTGGATGAACCCGTCTCTGGCCTGCTGCCCCACCACTGCTGCCGCAGCCTCTGTCACCTGCTTCACGACTCTTTCGGTGCTCTGAGTGTGGATAGAGAACTCCGGAACCTCGTACGGCTTGACCAGGATCTCCTGGATCTGATCCCCGGACAGTGAACAGGTGAATGCCGGCTCGTGCACCTGGCCAGGCTGCCAGCTGATCAGTGTCTGCAAGCTGGTGGCTGACAAGTTCAGCTTGGGTGTGATGCGAGGTCTTACACTGGTGTCCCCATACTTCTCGCCAGCCCTCAGCTTCAAAATCTGGGTCACGGCGAACCTCACTCTGACTCGCCATCAGCGAGAGGAGGACACATTCTGAGTGTACGAACCATGCTCCTGTCCGCACGTAGAAGGTCACAGCTGTTTGGACCTTCTTGGGCTGCGACCTCATCACTCTGAGCTGCGTGAGGATGTGCTTGGGGCCGTCCTCTAGTCTGTGGTGAACCTTGATGTCGTAGTAGAGTTTGAAGTACACCTGCAGGCAGTACTTGACTAGGATTTCCAGGGTGTTCAGTTCTTTGCCAGTCAGTCCATGCTTTCTGGTCCACATGTATACGAGCGACTGGGCTGTGGTGAGACATCTGGAGTGAGACACCTTGCCACACTTGCTCTCTTGCAGCTCGGACGGGAGAACGCCCCGCTTCACAGCCTGGACCAGCTGGTAGGAGACCTGCTGGTCAGTGGAAATGTTGATCATGATATACTCCGGTATCTCCGTGAGATCTTCACCGCCTGGCACTCCTCTGAACTCTGCGTTGTACTGCATCTTATTCACGCTGGACAGCAGACTGCACACTGGACCCGTGAAGCCAGTGTCAGATGAGGTAGGCCCGTCGATGCTGGTGATAAGGTGGCGCAGGGGCAACTCGTTTGTGTGCAACACGCATATACTCCAGAAGAGCTTGCGTCCCAGCATCTTCTCCAAATGGGCGTGAGTACCACCCTTCCACCCCGTGTTGGCCCTAGTTGAGTCACCTTGCAGTACGATCAGTGAGTCGGTGGAGGCGTATGTCACCAGCAGATCATAGGGAGCCTGAGCCACCTTGAACGCAGGCTTGTCAGGTGGCACCGGGTCCTCTGGTACAAAGTGCCAAAGGTACCTTCCAGATGGCTCCTCTGTCACTGACACATGCTCCTCCCTGATCAACCTTGGGTGCAGTTTCCCATAGCTGTCGGGCACCATTGCCCTGGTCTTGTCCTTCCTCCCATCGTAACCCAATCCAACAATTTTGGTACCCTGGTTAGGGTACGCCGTATAACAAAAAATCTTTTTCTCAACTTTGGCATGCCAATTTCCTATGTAAAATGGAATTCTAAGACGATGTTATCTATTTCCATTTTTGCATTTGAGCAATTCTTACTATGCAAAATCGCACTTTAAGCTATGTTTTGCATATAAATATAAAAGTCCATTTTTGCATAGCAAGAAGTGCTCAAACCAAAAAGTTGAAGAGGACAAACCACCCTTAAAATTCAATTTTACATAAGAAAACATCTTGCCAAATTCGAAATAATCTATATTCCACTTTTCATTGGACCTACGGCGTACCCTACTCTCCACGGCTGTGTCCCCTCCTGTATTCCCTAAGTAGAAGAATAACAACCTACAAGAAACTTCCTAAGGACTTTCATTTATCCCTGGATTATGTGGAAGATGTCGAAGAGTTCCCATCGACACAGACTACAGGCGCAAAGGATCAAATTGGGCACAGAAGGTTATGTTTCGTCTCTTAACTCATGTATGCATGAACTATTCACTATCTGAGAAACAAATAAGAGTTAATGTATGTCTAATGTATTTTTATTTACAGATTATACATGTAAAACTGCTTATATTTCACAATTATCAACCATTATAACCATTGCAAGAATCTGTTATGTATAGGGTAAATAACGATCAGCACGACTAAGGAACTCTATTAATATTATTCCTTATATGAACTCACACCATCGTAAAGTCATAGATATAGCTGTAAAGTCAAATTAGCAGATTTATCTGCTGTTAAAAGCTACATAATCCGGTCTGGGTATTGGTCTGGGGAGACTCTGGGCTCAGACTCTGGGCTTCTTTTTCTTTTAATACCTTTGCTGGTGACCACTGGGAATATTTAAATAAAACTATAGATCAAGAAATATTTATACAAGTGTAAAAACCGATAAATATTCATCCCTTAACGTAAATGGACACATCAACAAAACTTCACAAAATATGTTTTTACCTCATTATAAGGCACGAAACCAGCTTTAAATGAATTATAAGAATATGTACATAAGAATTTTATGAGCAACCACTCGTATATGAACAATCTCCGAGGTCTAAAAAAGAAATTAGAAAATTAAAATTCTGGCGGTATGTATTATCTATATATTTAACCAAAACGCCCGAATTAAGGCTAACGCAGAAAATAAAATATGTCATGCGCTTAAGTTTATTGCTTTAGTTATCAAAAATAGTGATACTCCATTTTATGTTATAAACGGAAAGTTTTTGAGGCCGCTTTAACAACCTCACTGCTGTAGGGCTGTGAGTCGTGGCTCAACGGTGATATAAAACCAGTCAACAAGCTTTATATGTGGTGCATTAAGCAATTGTTAGGGGTGAGGAGGACAACATGTAATTATCTGTGTTTATGGGAGTTAGGATACCCTCCCCTGCATGCACTAATTGTCAGCAAACAGCGAATTTTTTTCTCAACTATGTGGAAAGAGAGAAGCTCAATGGAGAATGAATAACCCTTTGGCTCATGCGATTAGAACAACACTTCGCTATAATTCTCGACAACGTCGGCGAGTTTTACAAATTTTTTACGTCGCCGGGAGTTCCTATTTTCGGCGACAGTTCCAGTTCATGATCTTGATGTTACAGTACCCAATATATATATTTAATAAGCTTTTACTTTTGTTTCTGCATTCATTAATTAAATAACAGCAATAAACTGGACATTACAATGGCTTTCAATGGCACATTATGCATTTAAAGTTGGAATTTTCATTTTCACTAAAACACATAATGACCTAACTGTTTCCTCAGGACTAAAAATTTATATCTAGGAACATTTCTTATTTGATGATTCAGTTCCATATCCAGAATATCTCGTATCTTAAAATGACCACATTCACATAATAAAATAGATAAAGAAATTATTACCTTGAGGATGCCTTATACTTAAGTTAAATAATGCCAAATATGTAGTTGCAGCCCATACGTAATTGTTATTGACGGAATGCCTAAGCTTCAGCTATAAGAATATATCTTAGGTTAGTAATAGTATATCAAACTTAAAAAACATGGAAAGAAAATATATGGATAGACTTGCAGGTATATTAATGCTGAATTTTCCTTTTTTCTTTCTTTTAGAAGCTTCTGGACCAAAAGCACCTCTCCTCAATCCTGTAGAGTGTAGAACACACATATCAATATGTAGACACATATCAAGATTGTGCCTCCAAAAGACGACGCATATGCCTACGTTAACAAGGAAAACTACCACAGCCTCAATGCCCAAGTAGTGTTTGATGCTACTCGCAAGATTATAAATTAGATATTGTGGCAAAGTGGCCTGGTTCAGTGGATGATGCACGCATCCTGGACGAATCTGGACTCAAGCTTTTATTTGAACATAACCATGTGTCACAACCTTAATGTCTAAGTAGTGGTTGATGCTACTCAAAAGATTATAGTTGCGAAGTTACGAAGGAAAAGGACCTAGGTGTGCTGTACCAAAGACTTGAAATTCAGAGACCATAGACTCAAAAAAGGTNCTCCTGATCACTGCGCCTGCGCCATGCTGTCTGCCTTCCTCCATCGTAACCCAATCCAACAATTTTGGTACCCTGGTTAGGGTACGCCGTATAACAAAAATTCTTTTTCTCAACTTTGGCATGCCAATTTCCTATGTAAAATGGAATTCTAAGACGATGTTATCTATTTCCATTTTTGCATTTGAGCAATTCTTACTATGCAAAATCGCACTTTAAGCTATGTTTTGCATATAAATATAAAAGTCCATTTTTGCATAGCAAGAAGTGCTCAAACCAAAAAGTTGAAGAGGACAAACCACCCTTAAAATTCAATTTTACATAAGAAAACATCCTGCCAAATTCGAAATAATCTATATTCCACTTTTCATTGGACCTACGGCGTACCCTACTCTCCACGGCTGTGTCCCCTCCTGTATTCCCTAAGTAGAAGAATAACAACCTACAAGAAACTTCCTAAGGACTTTCATTTATCCCTGGATTATGTGGAAGATGTCGAAGAGTTCCCATCGACAGAGACTACAGGCGCAAAGGATCAAATTGGGCACAGAAGGTTATGTTTCGTCTCTTAACTCATGTATGCATGAACTATTCACTATCTGAGAAACAAATAAGAGTTAATGTATGTCTAATGTATTTTTATTTACAGATTATACATGTAAAACTGCTTATATTTCACAATTATCAACCATTATAACCATTGCAAGAATCTGTTATGTATAGGGTAAATAACGATCAGCACGACTAAGGAACTCTATTAATATTATTCCTTATATGAACTCACACCATCGTAAAGTCATAGATATAGCTGTAAAGTCAAATTAGCAGATTTATCTGCTGTTAAAAGCTACATAATCCGGTCTGGGTATTGGTCTGGGGAGACTCTGGGCTCAGACTCTGGGCTTCTTTTTCTTTTAATACCTTTGCTGGTGACCACTGGGAATATTTAAATAAAACTATAGATCAAGAAATATTTATACAAGCGTAAAAACCGATAAATATTCATCCCTTAACGTAAATAGACACATCAACAAAACTTCACAAAATATGTTTTTACCTCATTATAAGGCACGAAACCAGCTTTAAATGAATTATAAGAATATGTACATAAGAATTTTATGAGCAACCACTCGTATATGAACAATCTCCGAGGTCTAAAAAAGAAATTAGGAAATTAAAATTCTGGCGGTATGTAGTATCTATATATTTAACCAAAACGCCCGAATTAAGGCTAACGCAGAAAATAAAATATGTCATGCGCTTAAGTTTATTGCTTTAGTTATCAAAAATAGTGATACTCCATTTTATGTTATAAACGGAAAGTTTTTGAGGCCGCTTTAACAACCTCACTGCTGTAGGGCTGTGAGTCGTGGCTCAACGGTGATATAAAACCAGTCAACAAGCTTTATATGTGGTGCATTAAGCAATTGTTAGGGGTGAGGAGGACAACATGTAATTATCTGTGTTTATGGGAGTTAGGATACCCTCCCCTGCATGCACTAATTGTCAGCAAACAGCGAAATTTTTTCTCAACTATGTGGAAAGAGAGAAGCTCAATGGAGAATGAATAACCCTTTGGCTCATGCGATTAGAACAACACTTCGCTATAATTCTCGACAACGTCGGCGAGTTTTACAATTTTTCACGTCGCCGGGAGTTCCTATTTTCGGCGACAGTTCCAGTTCATGATCTTGATGTTACAGTACCCAATATATATATTTAATAAGCTTTTACTTTTGTTTCTGCATTCATTAATTAAATAACAGCAATAAGCTGGACATTACAATGGCTTTCAATGGCACATTATGCATTTAAAGTTTGGAATTTCATCGATTTTCACTAAAACACATAATGACCTAACTGTTTCCTCAGGACTAAAATTGATATCTAGGAACATTTCTTATTTGATGATTCAGTTCCATATCCAGAATATCTCGTATCTTAAAATTACCACATTCACATAATAAAATAGATCAAGAAATTATTACCTTGAGGATGCCTTATACTTAAGTTAAATAATGCCAAATATGTAGTTGCAGCCCATACGTAATTGTTATTGACGGAATGCCTAAGCTTCAGCTATAAGAATATATCTTAGGTTAGTAATAGTATATCAAACTTAAAAAACATGGAAAGAAAATATATGGATAGACTTGCAGGTATATTAATGCTGAATTTTCCTTTTTTCTTTCTTTTAGAAGCTTCTGGACCAAAAGCACCTCTCCTCAATCCTGTAGAGTGTAGAACACACATATCAATATGTAGACACATATCAAGATTGTGCCTCCAAAAGACGACGCATATGCCTACGTTAACAAGGAAAACTACCACAGCCTCAATGCCCAAGTAGTGTTTGATGCTACTCGCAAGATTATAAATTAGATATTGTGGCAAAGTGGCCTGGTTCAGTGGATGATGCACGCATCCTGGACGAATCTGGACTCAAGCTTTTATTTGAACATAACCATGTGTCACAACCTTAATGTCTAAGTAGTGGTTGATGCTACTCAAAAGATTATAGTTGCGAAGTTACGAAGGAAAAGGACCTAGGTGTGCTGTGTACCAAAGACTTGAAATTCAGAGACCACATAGACAAAATAGTCCGAAAGGCAAACAACATCCTTGGCCTCATAAAGAGAACTTTTAAAAACTGGACAGAGGAAGATTTTGCCACTGTATACAGAACGTTTCTGCGCCCTCATCTGGAGTATGCAGTGCAAGTATGGTCCCCCCAACTGAGGAGAGACAGACAAAATTGAAAAATTACAAAGGAGAGCAACAAAACTTGTCCCAACCATAAAACACCTCAGTTATGAAGAAAGACTGAAAAACCTGGACTTACACAAATTGGGTAAAAAAAGAGGAGACATGATTGAGGTCTACAAATTTGGAATGGCATGGAAAACTTGGATACACCAGACTTTTTCATGTTATCCACCACTAACCTAAGATGACACTCTAGTCACTTGTTTAAGGAAAGGTGCAACAAAACACAAACAAAGAACACTTTTGCACACCGGGTAATCAACCCTATTCTTAGCCTATTTCTTATTTTCTAAGCCTATTTCTTAGAAAATGTTCAAACACAGACAATGCAGTCCCTTTGTAGGAGCTGCACTTTCTTCAGGGTGTGATTCTATTACATGCAGAGGACAAGGTCTATGAGCGTATGGTTGCCTGCGCTTACAGTGGGCCAATCTTGGGGCGACGCGCAGTTTTTTAAGGGGGTGTTTGGCACTTACTCTTGGAGGTGACATCAAAATCCATGCTATGGCCTTGTTGAAATTATGATGTGTAGCCCTTAGTAGTAGTGTTAATTCCTGAAGATATCACACTCATCCCTTGAATAATTAAATTTTAGCATAGGAAAACCCACCAAAATTTATTACAATTTCATTGAGCAATCTGAGGAATGAACTTACCTGAGCTGTTTTCCTTTTTTTCCCAGTGAAAGAATTGACTTTGTTGAATATTTTGTAGTTTCTAAATTTCTTGTGTAACTCATCTGAACAGATTTATGATTTTTTAATGAATCAGTACTAAAAAACATACTGATTTAAGGGGAAGGAAAATAATAGAAAATTCGCAGTAAACATTATCTTTATTTTGGAAACTGCAAAAGAAAAACGCAAGAAATCCGCTTAAACAAAAAAAAGAATCACTAAGCCATCACAAAAACTAAAGGAGATATGCTTCTTTAAACTAGAAACAACAAGTTCCGAGAAAACGGGGGTTTGAATTTTAAAGAAAGGGTATTTAATTAGAGGGCAGTTATTTAAAAGTCACCCGCACCATACTCTTTGCACAGTTACCAGATGCTTTCAAATACATCAATATTATTGTTGCAAGCAGAAAAAATCGAAAAGGTTAAATAATGCCAGGTTAATAGGCTTGTAAATAACTGCATCAACTGTAACTTAGGTTGCCGCTAGTCGCAACATTTTTATTTATTTAGTAAAATAAATAAACTTTAAACGACGTACAGGCACGAAACTTGGTGAGAATGTTGCCCACACCACATCGCTATTTTAGCAAGAAGCAAGACAAAATTTGAGGGTTTTCATAACTGCATCATCTGTAACTTAGGTTGCCGCTAGTCGCAACATTTTTATTTATTTAGTAAAATAAATAAACTTAGAAACGACGTACAGGCACGAAACTTGGCGAGAATGTTGCCCACACCACATCGCTATTTTAGCAAGAAGAAGAAAAAATTAGAGGGTTTTCATGAAAAACACCCAATTTTCGACCAGACACCCCCTCAAGGTTTACTGTGCAGAGGACATGAAAACGGCGCTTCAACTGCCCAATCCCCCTCTCGACCACACTTTTAGCTGTCTTGTGTGATCTGCAAAACATAAATAAACTTTCATTAATCATGTTTAAAACGTGACCGTCACGGCATAGAGATTTATGGGCCTTATTGATTGGAACTTTCGCCGAAAATAGGAACATTCGCTGACGTGAAAAATTGGGTAAATTTGTACTTTTAACCAGTAATTGAGTATGAGGTCAAAAATACTCTTTTTCCCATGTATTATGATGTGTTAAGACTGATGGTCACATTCAAAATGTCGGAAATGCCGTATTTTGCAGACATCCTCTCCTCCATAACAAACCTTGTCGAGAGCTGCTTGGTATGGGAAAGGAGCCTGCATGGGAACTCGCGCGTGGTGACCCCCGGGAGTGGTGTCGTAGGGTGGGCGAGGCGACGCGCCCCCCGGCGTATGCCCCCAATGATTGATTGATTGACAACAAACCTCGGGACCCGTCGAGAACGAAGGGTCTTGGGCGGGGAAAATGGCAACTAGTTTTGTACTGATAGTATATTATGTTGATGACGTAAGATGTATCCGGTAAACACTCTACGGAATAACATAAGCCCGGAAATACATAAAAATATATAACCGATAAAGTCTACGGGAATTACTTACCTATTCCTCGAAAAATCTCAACGGTAAAACTGCAGTTTAATACAATACATGGACATTGGTTATTTAACCTCACATAACTGGGGGAGGGGGCGCCCGGACCTCCCAGCTAGTTCACTAACCTAACCTGGGCGTTGGTCGAGAAGCCTAAACTAAAGCAGGGATAAAGGCGGGCTAACTGCAATATGATGCATTTCCGACGATTTTGAGTGCGACCATCATTCTTATCGCATCAAAATACATAAGAAAAAAGTACTTTTAACCTCAATTACTGGCTAAAAGTACCAAATTACCAAAAATTGGTACACTCACCTACGGCGGCGACAGTTCCAGTTATCGTGTTCACAAGGTCTATTTCTCCTTACGAACCTAACTCACTTCATTCACCTAATTTAAAGCCGTCATCACCCATAAAAAGTCACCTTTATGCAATTACATTGTCGACTGAGAGCCTCCCAAAACACAGAATAACATAGAGCTCTTATTTCGTGTTTGATGTTCACGCCAGTATTTCCAAAGTGTGCTTCATCTATGACACCTAACTCACTTCATTCAACTTATTTAAGCATCTCATCTTCCATAACATGTCACAAATGGAACAATTAAAATATCGAGAGGACCTCCAAGCCACAGATAGCCTCCATAGCGTACCGATATTTCATGTTTATATAATGTTCACCCGGGTATCTAATTATGTGCTTCTCCTCCCACCCTAACCACTTCCTTCTAATTTGTTTCATGCCCTAATCTTACAGGTCTTGACTTGTTTTTCGGGGGAACAAATGTCCGGAGGGGGAGAGCTTAGAGGGGAGGAACCCCTGTTGTATTAAAGTAAAAATAAAAGAGACCTCCTGGACAATTTTGGGATCTGGACCAAAGAAACACATAAAACTGCTCCAAAGCCGCGCGAGGACAGATCACAATAAAAAGGGCCCAACATTTTTTCCAAGTTTTGCCTCGTGAGTACCGCCTCAGCTTTTTTAATCTCTCCGTACCGGTAGACCCCTGTGTGTAAACCCCCCCTATTTCCATAGTTCGAATATTAAATTATATACTATTATTTAAAGGAAGTCACTCAGTCTTAATCTCCCCGTAACAGCCCAGAGTCATCCCCCCGGGGAAAGGGGGTGGGAAACGGAGGGAGGGGGTCGCAAATGTCTGTAAAAATGTGGCTAAACCTAAAAAAAAATTGCTAACAAAGGTTTTTAACTGGATTTGGGCTGAAAACCTCTTTTTGGGAAATTTTTTTTTTTTTTACCAAATTAACCTTGCCGAAAGGGGTCAACGGCCCCCATCTGTAAAACCCAAGGGGGAAGATCTCGACCCGCCCCCCCAAAAAGGGTTTTTTTTCCTCCTCTTATCCATAATAATTAAGCTAGGTCAATATTTTTTTTAACACCAATGCATGACTATGTACGCCATTACCATACAATTTTACATAAAAAATTGGTAAAGATTTTTGGCAAAAATTAAAAACCCGATAAATTAAAAATATTTTTTTTTTTTTTGCATAAAAACCCCCCAGGGCCCACCCCAAAGCCAGCTTGATTTTTTCTTGGTGTTTTAAATTTGTAATGTGGTAGCTATATGCTTAACAAAAAACTACACCAGAAAATGATACCCCCTGCCTTGTTTTCATGCTTTTTTTTATTTCTTATACAAAATGAATAAAAAAGGGGTACAAAAACAGACTAAGTACCTTTTCAAGGGCAAAATTTTCACTTAAATTTTTCCTGACATTTCAAAAAAAAAATGGGTCCAAAAAAAAGTACAACTACAAAATGGATGGTCAGGGGTCGAATGCGGGGGAAGGCTTTGCATAAACCACAGAAAAAGTTCATGACGGACCAAAGAACATTTTTTGTCAAAACTAGTCCCCGGTAATTTCTCATAAAATAAAGATTGGCGGGGGGGTGGTTGGTGCGGGAGGCCTTTGCAACCCAACAATTTGAACATGAATGCCATTTTTCCCTGCAAGCATCTTGCTGTACAAAAACCCTGAAGTACATTTAAAACCCTAATTATCCAACAAATGTACAGGCCCATGGAAAGTCATTCAGATTGGTTTGTAATTTCCTCTGAAATTTTCCATCCCCCTCGTCGGTTTTAGCGGGTTTCTCCCTTTTTCCTTTCCCTGAATTTGGAAGTAAACCGAAGGCTGTGGAATTTCGTACTGTTTTTGGTGGCAATGATTTTGGCTCAACATATTTTGAGCTTTTTAAAACCTTTTCTTAAAAGCCCCTCATCGGAGATGATTGATTTTTTCCCCCCACATTACCTTGTAAGGCACACTAACCCTTTCTCCCCAGCCAAAAAACCCTTTTCTGAACTGCTATCCTTGCAAACCCTTTCTGCCATTTTTTGAGGAATTTTCTATTGTTCTCCCCTTTTCGAAGGGACGCGCCTTCCCATTCCATAAACACGGGATGTACAATCACAACCCTATCATGGTGAAAAAAATGTTGGAAAAAAACCACATCCCCCCAAGTTTTCCCCTCATCTTTTGATGTTCCAATTTCACTTTTTTCCCCTACCTTTGGTTGTGGCGTGAAGTAGATATTGTAACCGTCATTCTTTGGGGCATGAAACATAGGGACCAATGGTCAGTGTCATCTGCTATCAAAATGGTTTCTCCTTCTGTGCCGTTCTAGAGCAGTCTTCAATCAATACGTCAGCGTCTCCAGTGATGGACTACTTTACAACCTGCTTCCTCCAACTCTTTCCAGCAAGTTGATGACAATTGTTTTTTTTTCTTTATTACAGGAAAACATCCTTTTTTTAATTTGAACCCATTTTAGGGGGCTAACCCTTACACCCAAAAGAGCCCCCTGCTCGGCGTCGGTGGGCGCGTCTTAATGGATGGACCCCTTTCATATTTTCCCCAAAGACAAAGCATGCTTTTCCAATTATTGGACATACTCGGGTTTGGGGGCAGTCTCTCAAATTTTTGACCTTTTTTTCCCTGGGAGGCTTGAAGTAGTGCCCCCATCTAAAAGTACTGTGGATCTGAAGATGTGGACCTGATTGTACAGGGGAATCAGTTCCCCAATTGCGTCTGCCAAAGCCCTTTTTGCCTCCGCGGCATCCGAAAGAATTTAAAAAGTGCAGGGGGGTAACCACAAAGCTCATATGGAAATGTTTTGCTCTGCTGAGTTGAGGGTTCATTGGTAGATAGCACACACATCTCTGGAAGGAGTTGTATCAGCTAACTGCTTCATCTTTGGACGAAACTTTTTACCCAAGGTAATTGCCTGATCCTTTCTTTTAAAGTGTACTCGTGGACATTTTTTTTCCCAAACCCTTAAGCTATGATTGTCTCTCCTATGGGGTTTGCTTTGTCCACATTCACCTTTTTTCTCCCGTTACTCCCTTAAAAGCGGGAATGGACCGGATTTCCGAGAAAGGTCCATTTGGGGCAAAAGAGAAAAAAAATTCCACCTATCGTTGGGCCCCTTTTAAAAAGGTATGAAGCGGGTTCAAACACTGTCATTGTGGGTTTTGTCATATTAGTTTGCCTGGCATCCCGTGTATGTTCATAAACATGCCAAAAATAAAGAGTGAGTAATGAAGTTGACGCTGTTTTAGTCTGAAAAAACTATTTCACAGCAGAAAAAAGAAAAAAAAGAGTGGACAGAAGTGGAGAAAAAATATTAAAAGGGAAAAACAGAGATGAGATTAAAGGAAATAAAATGGGGAGAGTGCTTGCCAAAGATGGCGGCCTTTTAAAA
Organism: Chionoecetes opilio; assembly: GCA_016584305.1. Classification (NCBI taxonomy): domain Eukaryota; kingdom Metazoa; phylum Arthropoda; class Malacostraca; order Decapoda; family Majidae; genus Chionoecetes; species Chionoecetes opilio. Next base: position 70,259 of record JACEEZ010011998.1, on the reverse strand, counting down.
ACCCTTTTTTCGGTTTTTTTTTTTTTTGCACAAAACACTGTACCAATTTGATGAAAAATTTTATGGTAATGGAGTACTGTCAGCATTTTTGGGAAAAAAATTATTGACCTAGCTTTTTTATTAGGATAAGGGAGGAAAAAACCCTTTGTGGCGGCGGTGGAGATCTTCCCCCTTGGATTTTTCAGATGGCGGCCCCTTGACCCCTTTCGGCAAAATTAATTTTGGGGAAACTTTTTTTTATCAAAGAGAGGTTTTTCATGCCCCCAAAACCAGTTAAAAACCTTTGTTGCAATTTGTTTAGGTTCTGCAAAAAATCGTAGATTGACTGGACAAAGGCGCCGCCGCTCTTCTGGCTCACCCCCACCCCCCACTCTTTGTCTGCCGTGAGCAAAACCACGGATGCTCTCGCGGGTTTGTACGCAATGGTGGACCACAGGCCCGGGTTTTCCCCAAAATTAATCATAGCTATGACAAATATTTTTTTCATAACTCTTGGGTATGATACATTTTTTCCTACGCCATTTATCATAATTTGGGGAAACTAGCACAATTTTTTATCATAGGGGGTCTGCTAAATTAGGTCATTGTTTCTTTAAAAGGTTATATAAACAGTAAATTCATCCCTTTTAAACCCCGTTTTATGGGTTTTATACTTCTTTTCCCTTATGTTTATAACATGTTTAGGGGAGTGACACAGAGAGTATTAGTAATTCATTCCCCAAAAAAAAGCATATAGATGTACCCTTTTACATATCTGTTAAACACGAAACAGAGTTGCCAATGGCGATGTTTTCGACTAAAAGCTTTTTACAAAGTTGGGGAGGAACAAATGCCCCCATACGGTTATCGGTATTTCCTAACGTGGCACACTTGCTCACTCAAAACATCCCCAGGGGCGAAATTCCTTCACTGAGGCTGTTATTGTGTCCCGGCCCTGTTGACGGAAGGAAATTTTCATGTCGCGCTAGAACTCGGTGAACCACCTTAGCCCCCCACCGGTCTACTCGGTATTTCCCATCCTGTGCATCACTCAGCTCACTCAACACATCCCTATGTGGGCGAATATTTCTTCACTGAGGCTGTTATTGTGTCTCGGCCCTGTTAACAGCTGGAAAGTTTATCATAGTCGCGGAGCCGTTATCATAGTCGCGCTAGAACTCGGTGAACCCACTCTTAGCCTCCCGCGCGGTTTGTGATAGTCCCCCCACAATTTATGATATCCGCCAGCCAGTTTGTACAAAAATGGGCCTTTTTTCCAGCTATGATAAACGTTCTTAACTGATGATCTCTTTGGTAATACCGGCCCAGAGTCCCTCATCGTCATAAAACCATCAATGGACCACGCATCAGGGTGTTTTTCACCATGCGGTCCTTCTCCGAGGGCAAAACGGTGAAATGTTCTTTCGGTGTCACGTTAGGTTTCGCGGACGTTCTCACATTTTCTCAAGAGTTAACTACCCTCCCTTTGTTTACCACTTACTGGCACTTAGTGAGGGAAAATGATACCATTCAAACAAGGATAGGAAATGTATAAAAAATTTATGTACGTTAGTGAGCTCTGACCGGTCGAAAGGACCCTCAGGAGAAAGAAAGGAGCGAGTATGTTTGTTTGCTGTGTGTTAATACTCGAGATGAAAATTTGTGTGAAATTTCTCTTCTCGTTTGCATGTCGTCGTATGTTTCCATTCAATTATTCATGACTAGTGTCACGATTATTTCATGGATGTCGTCTCATAAGACTGAAATGCAGTATAAAGGAACCTCCCGTCATGAGTGAGAAAAGCCTATGAGAGTTATATATTTTTTTATACATTTGTGTTTGGTAATTAACATAGATTGGTGAACTCACTAACCTCCATGGTTAACTAGTTGGGAGAAGATAATTAAGAAAAACTGGAAAAGAACCCCTTGCAGGACGTTACACACATCAAATTACCTTAGAAACCTACGTCTAAATTATCCTACCTATATAGATATACGTGTAAGACTTCTAACACGTCACGTTACCTGGTTCAGTCTTCTTGATATTCCAAACCCTCAGTAAGAAAGTAAACAACTGATTTTCATCGACCAATGCTAGAAACATTATTCTTGCTCTCAAGGTAAGTCGTTTTGTAATGCGAACGAGAAACTTGTCTTCCCTCATATTGGTGATTTCCCCTGGGTCATAAACAAGGGGTGGTGGCAGCGTTAATCCATAAGAACCATTGAAAATAACATCAAAATAAACAACCAAAGTCACCAGCAGTACAGTGGTGGCTAAAGGTTTACCCCTTCTATACCGCGGAACTCATGTTAGTTTGTTTTTCTTCGCGTGTATGTTTTGTAGTGTGTTGTAGGTGGTACGTGTGTCCGCGTTTATAATTGTTTTCTGTAGGTGCATGAATGGTATTTTCTCCGATGATATTCTTTTTATATGTATGTTTTATATTTTTGGGGAGTTTTCTATCGTCCGCCGTCCCGTTATCGTTACCAACATATTCAATTATACAGTATACCTTACAGCACACTTATGCCCATGTAGGGTTTGTGTATTCTCTGGTATTTCATTATTCTACCTAACAACACACTTTTGATGCCCATTCAGGTTGTGTGGTCTGTGGTATTTCATAATTTTTCCTTACAGCACACTTGTAATGATCACATTTATTGTCTAATAAAATAGGCATGAGATATTAAAATGGGAAACAAAAATAAGAGAAAAATACGTCGATCATACCAATCAAGCTAAGCTAGTGTCTTTGTTTCATTTTGGCTATGTTCTAATTCATGTTACCTAGCCTCACCTAATCTACCAATAATATTCACTATTTCTATATACTTCTAATACACGTGTTCAAATTCCCATATAGAAGCACCACGGCGGTAACGAAATAAAAAATCACAGCAACTCAATGCTACCAACAAAACACACCTTTGTAGAAATAGTGCGAAAATCTCACCCTACAAGGTTCAACATTTTCAAAATAACTTACAATTTTTGTGTAAAGCATGAAATTATGTGACGATACTTTAATATTCTTTCATTTTGTTACATGATATAATTATCAACTAAAATAATTGCGCATTACTATCAATTAATAAACTTTCGCGTGGAGCACGGGGCGCTGGGCACAAGACGTGGGGCACGGGGAACAGAGCGCGGGGCGGCACCCCTCAGAACTTTAGTCACAAGTTTAGTGCCCAAAGCACTTGCTAACCTCGCTTAATGGAAGTAGTGTCCCTGCATTATGTGTCTTAAAAGTTGCCAAGACGCGTCAGGAAATATTTGCGTCTTTCTGGGGATGTAAGTGCAGATACAGTTCCTATGAAAATCTACAATAATGAAAATCTATTTAGTATTTATTAGTATTTGATACATACCCCTCAGCGCCCCACATATGTTATATCTCACATTTCAGCTCTGTCCTCATTGTGATTCCTCACTCAATTGATCAACTTAAGTGCAAATTAAGGGGTATGATTAGTATAAGTACACCACACTCCAAAATATATTTATTGAATGGAATCAGGCCCTCAGTCCTTAGACTTCTCCTCAGAGTCCGTTGGTTATAAGTCCATATTGAGCTCGTTTATGTTCCCCTTCATGAAGGCCAATCTCTCAAATTTGTCCGAGGTTAGACTCGCTCTTTTGGCCCTCATGACGTCCGACCCCTGCGAGAACAGTCTTTCCACGGCTGCAGAGCTGGGGATGGCCGTGTTGTACTTAAAATAAACACATCTACCCAGACAAGGGGTACTTTATGACTCAGGGTTTCTCAACCTTTTTACGGCTGTGGCCCCCTCCAAGCCAATTTGAGTTATCGTGGCTTTTCCGAGGTACTGCTTCTTGGAAAGTACATATAGTAATGACTATAGTTGGATAGATCTATGGACTCTCACTTCAGTTGTAATGAAAAATCAATGGACTTTAGGATTTGGATGAAAATTTATTTGAAAATACTCACAAATTTTTATAAAACAACAAAGAATCCATATAAAATCAGTATATGTCTTCAACGCTTTTCAATGGGATCCCTGCGACTTGTGCATAGCTGTCAACTTGCCCATTGTTTGGCTCCAGCTTCGTCAGAGCAAGACGTAGATCTTACTTTTTTCTCGATTTCGAGGCGATTTTGAATCTTCGACAGTAGAGAAATGACCTGACTGAAGCCGATATCAACCAAGTAGGATGTTGGAAAGACGAGTAAGAACAACTTCACATCTTTCAATAGTGGGTATTTTTTATGCATTTCTTCGCTCATCCACAGCTTCTGGCGCCCCCCGGGTTTGAACCTCGCTTGAGCTGTTGTGGCGTTTTGGATTTCTATTAAGTTTTCTTGTTGGGTGATTATCAACATCAGATGCATCGGCGACGAACGGATCCCCAAACCAGTGTGGCACTGTTATTTGGAGGAGGTCAGAGAAGCGAGCTTGCATGTCATTATGCAGCTGCTTCAGATGGTCCACATACACGACTAGGTCATCATCAAGCAGCTAGCGTGGATGTAGCTGCCAAGGAAGAAAACTGAGCAAACTCTCTTCTCCCGTGGTTCAACCACAACAACTTGAATTTCCCGCTGAATGCAGCAATCGCCTCCTTGCAGGGCAACAGGTTGGAGTATTTTCCTTGGCGCTCTTTGTTCAGGATTTTCGGCTTGTCAAAGTGTCCGACAGGTAGAAGATATCGCACTTTGCAATCAACAAGTTTTCTGGCCAAGTTACGTTCCACTCAAGAACGAGATGACTTTGTCCCAAAGTGCAATGAAACGATGTAGGCAGTTGCCCTTCGACGGTCACCTGACCTTCAAGTCGCTTGTGATCCTTGTCTTACTCTATGGTTGTGAGACATGGACACTAAATAGCGACTTGAAGAGACGAATCGATGCCTTTGGTAATAAGTGTCTTCGCAGAATCATGGGGTATCGCTGGATGATTACGTGTCAAATCAGCGATTGCACCGTGAGACTGAATCGAGGCCTATTACCTGCATAGTCCGTCATCGCCAACTTCGACTATATGGGCATGTGGCACGCTACCCTGAAACCGATCCTTCCCATCAGGTTGTATCTGTAAGAGACAATCCGGCGTGGAGGAGGCCAAAGGGGCGCCCACAAGGCTCGTGGCTGGGGCAAGTTGATGTCTCTTGTCGAGAGCTGCTTGGTATGGGAAAGGAACCTGTATGGGGACTCGCGCGTGGTGACCCCCGGGAGTGGCGTCGTAGGGAGGCGAGGCGACGCGCTCCCCGGCGTATGCCCCCAATGATTGATTGATTGGTCACCTGACCTCGCTCGGTGTGCAATACCAGTCGTTAATTTTTTTTAGCATTCTCTTTGTTGGATATTCAGTGAAGGTCAAAGGGCTGCTGCAATGCTCTTTATTCAAAGCGTTTCAACCTGTAATTTTAAGCTTGACTAAACAAATGCAAATGCACTAAACACACTGAACACTAGCAAATACACTACAAATAAACTAAAAGAAGCAAAATATTAACCTAGAAACACAAATGCAGCAACAAAATGTAATAGTAGTCCAACGAGCAACTACGGGCAATTACAAGTAGTAATACGTACTACAAACATCTATGTTGCAATAAACGATAGACAATGAACAACAAACACTACAGTAAAATAAAGTGAATAATTAAGTTTACGAACACTAAATACTACAAATACTCAGTTAACTAACACTCGTCACTTCTAAGTAACCTCTAAAAGCCCTTCATTGGACACCATAATCTTACACATATTTGTAGGTAACAAAACAAGGCTCAGTACTTACACGGTACCTCCCATAGCCTTCCACTGGACACCAAATACTCAGCTCCATTCGTCGTTAATAGTAGTAATTCCTGGGCAGACAACAAGACTGTCCATTGTCCAACACAGCAGCCGTTCACCAAAACACTGACCACCCCACTAAACATATCCTCAGACCTTGACTCCGCTGCCCTCCCCTACCCCGTCAGCACACAAGGAGAAATTAACAATACATATTTTCTCAAATCACAAACAGCTTGTTAGAGCTTAAGCAATACTAAACAAAACAAATTAATTAAGTAGTTAAAATTACACACTTGCACCATTATCGTCACAGACGATACACTCGGCAAACCCAAATTAACAATTTTCATCAATAGGTAGCAGGACAACCAATCTATGTACAGACCCTATTCACACACACATCATCTTGACCTTTATACGCACTTCCTGGCCTTTGGATCTTGTAACGCACAGTAACGTCTCTAACCTTGCCATCCCTACTCGGCATAACTGCTGCTACTTGAGCAAGTTTCCATTGTCCACGGAGTGTATTGCTATCCTGCACCAATACAATGTCACCAGGTTGAACATTCTTTCTTTCCACATGCCACTTTTGCCTCACTATTAATGTTGGAAAATAATCTCTTTGCCATTTTTTCCAAAAACAGTCAACAATACGTTGCATGAATTCTAATCTATTCTTGTAACTCTGATCCACTAATTTAATACATGTTGGAGCTTTACTACCTGCTCTACCCAATATCAAATCATTGGGACACAAATACTGTCCCAGCTCATGGTCACTACCAGGTTTCATACCAATTGGCCGTGCATTTAATAAATCAGCTACTTCAAAAAGCACTGTTTGCATCTCTCCGAATGTCAGCTTGTTATCTCCAATAGCAATGAGTATAGCACGTTTGACAGATCTTATTAATGCTTCGCTACAACCATTCTGCCAGGGGGCGTCCGCAGACTTATTGAAAACCCAAGTGGTGCCACCACTAGCACTACATTCCTCAAACTTTGATCTATCTAATTTTAATTCCTTGCAAGCAGCAACTAATTGACTTCCCAAATCAGAATGGATGGTTTTAGGATACCCTCTAATAGACACAAATCTCTAAAAAACAGTCAAAAAGCCTTTTGTGTCATAACTTTCTGCTAAATTCACATAAACTGCTCGTGACACAAGGCAATTAAATATGACACCGTATGCTTTCCCAAAGGTTCTACGTTTTACAGTATCTCTAATAGTATGAGGACCAAACAAATCTAGCGAAGTATGATAGAACGGTGGACCAGGACTTAATCTTTCCGGGGCAATTTGACCCATCTCCTGATCAACCAACAGTTGAAGCATCCAATCTTTTGCATGCGACACATTTGTTCTTAATAGATCTTATGAGTCTTCGGGCACCGAGCACCCAAAACTTACTTTGCAATTTTGCTAAAGTGCACTCTACTCCACTATGATCAGCATTATGCAAGTGCTGAATATACAAATTTACAAAGCAACTCTGTGATGGCATCAGAATAAACTTGTCTTGGTTCCAATTCTCCTTTAACCAGTTAGCAATTCTTGCTCCTACAAATATAATACCTTTGTCTATGCTTGGGCCCAATCGACGGTAGGCTGTCTTCCAATCAGAGTGTAGTTTCCTTTGTTCTACCTGGATGATATACATTTCAGCTTCACGTATTAACTCGGAAGTTGGCAAACATATTACAACCTTTAGTGATTTAGCCCTAAATGCTGCAATAACTCTTGCAGTAACGCGCAACAGTTTTATGTAACTACTAAATTTAGTTATGTCAATCACACTAATCTTTTCTTCAGCACAGGTCTTCTGTTCGTATGTCATAACAACACTCACCTTATCAGGAATTTCCTCATTACAAAACTGACTGATTTGCCAAGCATCAAAGAGGTATGATAAGAAGACTGGCCCCTTTTGCCACACAGAATTATCATGTAATGTGCTGGGGTGACATGGTCTAGTGGTAAAATCTGCTGGATTGTCCTTAGTATTAACCCATCACCAATCGATAGGGTCTGTTCTAGACTGGATTTCTGCCACCCTCTTGGCTACAAATGTACCAAACCCATATGATTCTCTCTGAATCTGTGCTCTTACTATAGATGAATCAACAATGTGCACAACAGTTTTGAATGTCCAATCACATTGCTTCTCAATCACATCTCTTAGTGTATATGACAGTACTGCACCACACAATTCCAATCTAAGTATAGTCAATTTCTTGGTGGGAGCTATTCTGTTCTTAGCAAGGACCAATTGAGATTCAAAAAGGCCCATTTCCAGACTCCACCTAATATAAGCACATGCCCCATATGCTATGGAACTGCCATCTGAGAATATCACAAGCATGGGATCCCCCACTGCACCTGAGGGTTTTACACAACTCGTGTATGACAATTTCTCCAACTCATACAGATCATGAAAAAATTTGCTCCACTTCTCTCTCATTTTGTCTGGCATCGGATCGTCCCAGTCACATGCAATACCCTCAGAGTGTCCCATTGTAACAAGCTCCCTCATTAGCAATTTGCCATTCAAAGTGTAAGGGATAACTAATCCTAACGGATCATAAATTGCAGCTACTTGACTGAGTACCATTCTCTTTGTTAAGATGTTAGGCATTCTCCTGTCTGACATAATCATGCCTTTTTCACCCTCCAGACTGCTATTTTTAAATCTATCAAAGTTTAACTTAACCTTGAAAAGAAAAAAATCCTTTTTAGGATTCCAATTTAAGCCAAGAAGCTTCTCTTCATCAGCAGATAACAATCTTAGTCCTTCAATAATAGTTTCATTGCCAGACATGATCCAATACTTAATCTTGAAACCTTCTTCATGTAGAACTAAATTCATATTACACATTAGTTGTTTGGCTTTATTTATATTATCACAGCTGTATATAATATCATCCACATAGGAGTTTCTATCTAGGATGTCTTTTACTTCTGGAAATTCAACCTCCTTCATTAAAGCAGTTTTCTTGAGAGCCATTATAGCAATTACCCCGCTAGACCTGTCTCTAAAACCCACAGCTGTCAACACATAATGGTTAGGGGCTTTACTGGAATCCACGTCACGCCAGACTAATCTATGGGTGTGCTGTTCTAATTCTTCCAATCTTACGGCATTGTACATTTTGGAAATATCTCCTACAACAGCAACAGTATTTTGGCGGAATCTAAACAAAATACCCACTAGGTCATTCAATACATCCGGTCCTTTAGCCCAATAATAATTAAGTTTATGCCCTTTGTAATCTGCTGAAGAGTTGAAGACTATCCTGACTGGGGTTGAGGTTGAATTCTGCTTTAAAACTTCATGGTGATGAATATAGTGTACAGGGCCATTATATGCACTCATTTCCTTCCAAGATAATTTTCTAGCCACACCTCTATCTATCATATCCTGTATTTGATCATTGTACAGTTGTGTATAGTCATATCCTAACTTGTTTAACCTTCTCTCTGTTGATTTCATCCTGGCTATAGCCACATCAATATTATTTGGAAGATCATTAGGGTCTTTGATCCACGGATATCGGACACTCCAATATTTCTCCTTACAGTTGTACTCTAAACCTTCTGTAATCATGGCAAGTTCCTTCTCTTCTTTAATTGTACAATTTTTATCACCTAGTGTGCATGATCCACATTTGCACCCTCCACATTTTGGTATATAATGTGTGCCTAGACTTTCAATACTGAAAAATGTATCCAAGTCTATCTTGAGATTTGCATGGTCTTTAACATTAATCCCCTCTACATTTACCACACTGGCTACGTGATTAACTCTGATGTTGAAACTATTGTTGTTTGGAGACTCAAACTTGATCAACGGGTGGGAACCGCGTATGCACATGTCAAACATATTTTGCATTAGCTGTAGACAGAGCTGGGCAGTATTTAAGTACAATTGTATTTAAATACGTATTTAAATACATTTGTGTATTTATAAATGTATTAATAAATACATTGATTGTCCTGTATCTAAATACAGTATTTAAATACTTTTATGAGTATTTAGATACATTGTATTTAAATACATTTAATATAAAAATTTAAATACTTTTTTATCAGTTGACTTTTGACTTCTGGCATCTAGCAAATAACATCTCTAACATTTTTTCTTATCGATTTCTCTAAGTGATGAGTTCCCTTAAGTAAGATAAGTATTCGCCCTCGTGGCTAAGGATAAAGGCGTGATAATCACGGTTGACTTGAAGAAGCTCAACTCTCAAGTGGCCCGCCCGACACATCCTGCCCCAACTCCATTCACCGCCGTCCGCAGTGTTAACCTGTCAGCGCGTTTTTCACCCACGACGCTTGTCGGTACTGCAGTTGACGCCAGGAACAACCTTACCGGCCGCTTTCAACCTGCAGAGGCCCCANAAAAAACCAATTGTTGAAAGGGTTTCCCCAAAAACCTTAAGGAAAATTAAAGGGGGGAATGATTAGTAAAGTACACCAACTCCAAAATATATTTTATTAAAAAGGAATCGGGCCCTCAGTCCTTAAGACTTCTCATAAGATCCGTTGGTTATAAGTCCATATTGAGCTCGTTTATGTTCCCCTTCATGAAGGCCAATCTCTCAAATTATCCGAGGTTAGACTCGCTCTTTTGGCCCTCATGACGTCCGACCCTGCGAGAACAGTCTTTCCACGGCTGCAGAGCTGGGGATGGCCGTGTTGTACTTAAAATAAACACATCTACCCAGACAAGGGGTACTTTATGACTCAGGGTTTCTCAACCTTTTTACGGCTGTGGCCCCCTCCAAGCCAATTTGAGTTATCGTGGCTTTTCCGAGGTACTGCTTCTTGAAAGTACATATAGTAATGACTATAGTTGGATAGATCTATGGACTCTCTCTTTAGTTGTAATGAAAAATCAATGGACTTTAGGATTTGGATGAAAATTTATTTGAAAATACTCACACATTTTTATAAAACAACAAAGAATCCATATAAAATCAGTATATGTCTTCAACGCTTTTCAATGGGATCCCTGCGACTTGTGCATAGCTGTCAACTTGTCATTGTTTGGCTCCAGCTTCGTCAGAGCAAGACGTAGATCTTACTTTTTCTCGATTTCGAGGCGATTTTGAATCTTCGACAGTAGAGAAATGGACCTGACTGAAGCCGATATCAACCAAGTAGGATGTTGGAAAGACGAGTAAGAACAACTTCACATCTTTCAATAGTGGGTATTTTTTTATGCATTTCTTCGCTCATCCACAGCTTCTGGCGCCCCCCGGGTTTGAACCTCGCTTGAGCTGTTGTGGCGTTTGGATTTCTATAAGTTTTTTGTTGGGTGATTATCAACATCAGATGCATCGGCGACGAACGGATCCCCAAACCAGTGTGGCACTGTTATTTGGAGGAGGTCAGAGAAGCGAGCTTGCATGTCATTATGCAGCTGCTTCAGATGGTCCACATACACGACTAGGTCATCATCAAGCAGCTAGCGTGGATGTAGCTGCCAAGGAAGAAAACTGAGCAAACTCTCTTCTCCCGTGGTTCAACCACAACAACTTGAATTTCCCGCTGAATGCAGCAATCGCCTCCTTGCAGGGCAACAGGTTGGAGTATTTTCCTTGGCGCTCTTGTTCAGGATTTTCGGCTTGTCAAAGTGTCCGACAGGTAGAAGATATCGCACTTTGCATCAACAAGTTTCTGGCCAAGTTACGTTCCACTCAAGAACGAGATGACTTTGTCCCAAAGTGCAATGAAACGATGTAGGCAGTTGCCCTTCGACGGTCACCTGACCTTCAAGTCGCTTGTGATCCTTGTCTTACTCTATGGTTGTGAGACATGGACACTAAATAGCGACTTGAAGAGACGAATCGATGCCTTTGGTAATAAGTGTCTTCGCAGAATCATGGGGTATCGCTGGGATGATTACGTGTCAAATCAGCGATTGCACCGTGAGACTGAATCGAGGCCTATTACCTGCATAGTCCGTCAGCGCCAACTTCGACTATATGGGCATGTGGCACGCTACCCTGAAACCGATCCTTCCCATCGGGTTGTATCTGTAAGAGACAATCCGGCGTGGAGGAGGCCAAAGGGGCGCCCACAAGGCTCGTGGCTGGGGCAAGTTGATGTCTCTTGTCGAGAGCTGCTTGGTATGGGAAAGGAACCTGTATGGGGACTCGCGCGTGGTGACCCCGGGAGTGGCGTCGTAGGGAGGCGAGGCGACGCGCTCCCCGGCGTATGCCCCCAATGATTGATTGATTGGTCACCTGACCTCGCTCGGTGTGCAATACCAGTCGTTAATTTTTTTTAGCATTCTCTTTGTTGGATATTCAGTGAAGGTCAAAAGGCTGCTGCAATGCTCTTTATTCAAAGCGTTTCAACCTGTAATTTTAAGCTTGACTAAACAAATGCAAATGCACTAAACACACTGAACACTAGCAAATACACTACAAATAAACTAAAAGAAGCAAAATATTAACCTAGAAACACAAATGCAGCAACAAAATGTAATAGTAGTCCAACGAGCAACTACGGGCAATTACAAGTAGTAATACGTACTACAAAACATCTATGTTGCAATAAACGATAGACAATGAACAAAAACACACTACAGTAAAATAAAGTGAATAATTAAGTTTACGAACACTAAATACTACAAAATACTCAGTTAACTAACACTCGTCACTTCTAAGTAACCTCTAAAAGCCCTTCATTGGACACCATAATCTTACACATATTTGTAGGTAACAAAACAAGGCTCAGTACTTACACGGTACCTCCCATAGCCTTCCACTGGACACCAAATACTCAGCTCCATTCGTCGTTAATAGTAGTAATTCCTGGGCAGACAACAAGACTGTCCATTGTCCAACACAGCAGCCGTTCACCAAAACACTGACCACCCCACTAAACATATCCTCAGACCTTGACTCCGCTGCCCTCCCCTACCCCGTCAGCATACAAGGAGAAATTAACAATACATATTTTCTCAAATCACAAACAGCTTGTTAGAGCTTAAGCAATACTAACAAAAAACAAATTAATTAAGTAGTTAAAATTACACACTTGCACCATTATCGTCACAGACGATACACTCGGCAAACCCAAATTAACAATTTTCATCAATAGGTAGCAGGACAACCAATCTATGTACAGACCTATTCACACACACATCATCTTGACCTTTATACGCACTTCCTGGCCTTTGGATCTTGTAACGCACAGTAACGTCTCTAACCTTGCCATCCCTACTCGGCATAACTGCTGCTACTTGAGCAAGTTTCCATTGTCCACGGAGTGTATTGCTATCCTGCACCAATACAATGTCACCAGGTTGAACATTCTTTCTTTCCACATGCCACTTTTGCCTCACTATTAATGTTGGAAATAATCTTTTTGCCATTTTTCCAAAAAACAGTCAACAATACGTTGCATGAATTCTAATCTATTCTTGTAACTCTGATCCACTAATTTAATACATGTTGGAGCTTTACTACCTGCTCTACCCAATATCAAATCATGGGACACAAATACTGTCCCAGCTCATGGTCACTACAGGTTTCATACCAATTGGCCGTGCATTTAATAAATCAGCTACTTCAAAAGCACTGTTTGCATCTCTCCGAATGTCAGCTTGTTATCTCCAATAGCAATGAGTATAGCACGTTTGACAGATCTTATTAATGCTTCGCTACAACCATTCTGCCAGGGGGCGTCCGCAGACTTATTGAAAACCCAAGTGGTGCCACCACTAGCACTACATTCCTCAAACTTTGATCTATCTAATTTTAATTCCTTGCAAGCAGCAACTAATTGACTTCCCAAATCAGAATGGATGGTTTTAGGATACCCTTAATAGACACAAATCTCTAAAAAAAAAGTCAAAAAGCCTTTCGTGTCATAACTTTCTGCTAAATTCACATAAACTGCTCGTGACACAAGGCAATTAAATATGACACCGTATGCTTTCCCAAAGGTTCTACGTTTTACAGTATCTCTAATAGTATGAGGACAAAACAAATCGAGCGAAGTATGATAGAACGGTGGACCAGGACTTAATCTTTCCGGGGCAATTTGACCCATCTCCTGATCAACCAACAGTTGAAGCATCCAATCTTTTGCATGCGACACATTTGTTCTTAATAGATCTTATGAGTCTTCGGGCACCGAGCACCCAAAACTTACTTTGCAATTTTTCTAAAGTGCACTCTACTCCACTATGATCAGCATTATGCAAGTGCTGAATATACAAATTTACAAAGCAACTCTGTGATGGCATCAGAATAAACTTGTCTTGGTTCCAATTCTCCTTTAACCAGTTAGCAATTCTTGCTCCTACAAATATAATACCTTTGTCTATGCTTGGGCCCAATCGACGGTAGGCTGTCTTCCAATCAGAGTGTAGTTTCCTTTGTTCTACCTGGATGATATACATTTCAGCTTCACGTATTAACTCGGGAGTTGGCAAACATATTACAACCTTTAGTGATTTAGACCTAAATGCTGCAATAACTCTTGCAGTAACGTGCAACAGTTTTATGTAACTACTAAATTTAGTTATGGCAATCACACTAATCTTTTCTTCAGCACAGGTCTTCTGTTCGTATGTCATAACAACACCCACCTTATCAGGAATTTCCTCATTACAAAACTGACTGATTTGCCAAGCATCAAAGAGGTATGATAAGAAGACTGGCCCCTTTTGCCACACAGAATTATCATGTAATGTGCTGGGGTGACATGGTCTAGTGGTAAAATCTGCTGGATTGTCCTTAGTATTAACCCACCACCAATCGATAGGGTCCGTTCTAGACTGGATTTCTGCCACCCTCTTGGCTACAAATGTACCAAACCCATATGATTCTTTCTGAATCTGTGCTCTTACTATAGATGAATCAACAATATGCACAATAGTTTTGAATGTCAAATCACATTGCTTCTCAATCACATCTCTTAGTCTACATAACAGTACTGCACCACACAATTCCAGTCTAGGTATAGTTAATTTCCTGGTGGGAGCAATCCTGTTCTTAGCGAAGACCAATTGAGATTCATAAGGCCCATTTCCAGACTCCACCTAACATAACCACATGCCCCATATGCTATGGAACTGCCATCTGAGAATATCACAAGCATGGGATCCCCCACTGCACCTGAGGGTTTTACACAACTCGTGTATGACAATTTCTCCAACTCATACAGATCATGAAAAAATTTGCTCCACTTCTCTCTCATTTTGTCTGGCATCGGATCGTCCCAGTCACATGCAATACCCTCAGAGTGTCCCATTGTAACAAGCTCCCTCATTAGCAATTTGCCATTCAAAGTGTAAGGGATAACTAATCCTAACGGATCATAAATTGCAGCTACTTGACTGAGTACCATTCTCTTTGTTAAGATGTAGGCATTCTCCTGTCTGACATAATCATGCCTTTTTCACCCTCCAGACTGCTATTTTAAATCTATCAAAGTTTAACTTAACCTTGAAAAGAAAAAAATCCTTTTTAGGATTCCAATTTAAGCCAAGAAGCTTCTCTTCATCAGCAGATAACAACCTTAGTCCTTCAATAATAGTTTCATTGCCAGACATGATCCAATACTTAATCTTGAAACCTTCTTCATGTAGAACTAAATTCATATTACACATTAGTTGTTTGGCTTTATTTATATTATCACAGCTGTATATAATATCATCCACATAGGAGTTTCTATCTAGGATGTCTTTTACTTCTGGAAATTCAACCTCCTTCATTAAAGCAGTTTTCTTGAGAGCCATTATAGCAATTACCCCGCTAGACCTGTCTCTAAAACCCACAGCTGTCAACACATAATGGTTAGGGGCTTTACTGGAATCCACGTCACGCCAGACTAATCTATGGGTGTGCTGTTCTAATTCTTCCAATCTTACGGCATTGTACATTTTGGAAATATCTCCTACAACAGCAACAGTATTTTGGCGGAATCTAAACAAAATACCCACTAGGTCATTCAATACATCCGGTCCTTTAGCCCAATAATAATTAAGTTTATGCCCTTTGTAATCTGCTGAAGAGTTGAAGACTATCCTGACTGAGGTTGAGGTTGAATTCTGCTTTAAAACTTCATGGTGATGAATATAGTGTACAGGGCCATTATATGCACTCATTTCCTTCCAAGATAATTTTCTAGCCACACCTCTATCTATCATATCCTGTATTTGATCATTGTACAGTTGTGTATAGTCATATCCTAACTTGTTTAACCTTCTCTCTGTTGATTTCATCCTGGCTATAGCCACATCAATATTATTTGGAAGATCATTAGGGTCTTTGATCCACGGATATCGGACACTCCAATATTTCTCCTTACAGTTGTACTCTAAACCTTCTGTAATCATGGCAAGTTCCTTCTCTTCTTTAATTGTACAATTTTTATCACCTAGTGTGCATGATCCACATTTGCACCCTCCACATTTTGGTATATAATGTGTGCCTAGACTTTCAATACTGAAAAATGTATCCAAGTCTATCTTGAGATTTGCATGGTCCTTAACATTAATCCCCTCTACATTTACCACACTGGCTACGTGATTAACTCTGATGTTGAAACTATTTTTGTTTGGAGACTCAAACTTGATCAACGGGTGGGAACCGCGCATGCACATGTCAAAAATATTTTGCATTAGCTGTAGACAGAGCTGGGCAGTATTTAAGTACAATTGTATTTAAATACGTATTTAAATACATTTGTGTATTTAGAAATGTCTTAATAAATACATTGATTGTCCTGTATTTAAATACAGTATTTAAATACTTTTATGAGTATTTAGATACATTGTATTTAAATACATTTAATATAAAAATTTAAATACTTTTTTATCAGTTGACTTTTGACTTCTGGCATCTAGCAAATAACATCTCTAACATTTTTTCTTATCGATTTCTCTAAGTGATGAGTTCCCTTAAGTAAGATAAGTATTCGCCCTCGTGGCTAAGGATAAAGGCGTGATAATCACGGTTGACTTGAAGAAGCTCAACTCTCAAGTGGCCCGCCCGACACATCCTGCCCCAACTCCATTCACCGCCGTCCGCAGTGTTAACCTGTCAGCGCGTTTTTTCACCACAGCAGACGCCTTGTGCGGGTACTGGCAGTTGGAACTGCACGAGGACGACCAACACCTGACAACCTTTATCACACCATACGGCCGCTTTCAACACTGCAGAGGCCCCATGGCAGGGCCAGATGAAGAGCTGTGGGGGCCCTGGGGCTCAGCTTTTGTGGGGGCCCTATATTCGCACGAAAATTAAGCACTTTTGTGGGTATTTTGAGGCCTATGTTTGGCAAAGAACTATTAATGCATAGACTGGTATTCAGAGATAAAGGATGAAACAGAGACAGGCAAATATGTTTTGGTTTTGTAACTTGCCAATGTTTTTATTATTACTGCTTAAAGCTATATACATATGGTGGGGGCCCTTTTGGTGGGGCCCTGGGCTAGAGCCNGCTCAGACAGATCATGAAATAATTTGCTCCACTTCTCTCTCATTTTGTCAGGCATCGGATCGTTCCCGTCACATGCAATACTACCCTCAGAATGTCCCATTGTAACCAGCTCCCTCATTAGCAATTTGACATTCAAAGTGAAAGGGATAACTAATCCTAACGGATCATAAATTGCAGCTACTTGACTGAGTACCATTCTCTTCGTTAAGATTTTAAGTATTCTCCTGTCTGACATAATCATGGCCTTTTCACTCTCCAGACTGCTATTTTTAAATCTATCAATGTTCAACTTAACCTTGAAAAACAATATATCACTTTTAGGATTCCAATTTCTGCCAAGAACCTTCTCTTCATCAGCAGATAACAATCTTAGTCCTTCATCAATAGTTTCATTGCCAGACATGATCCAATACTTAATCTTGAAACTTCCCTCATGTAAAACTAAATTCATGTTACACATTAGTTGTTTCAATCAACATTGGGGGCATACGCCGGGGGGCGCGTCGCCTCGTTCACCCTACGACGCCACTCCCGGGTGTCACCACATACGAGCTCCCATGCAGGCTCTCTTCCCATTCCAATCAATCTCGACAGGAAACATCAACTAGCCCACAAGATTCGTGGCTGGTGCAACTTTTGCTTTTGGTTCAACTTGGGGCAATTTTTCGTTTTTGGGGCAAACTTATCTCCACCACTCCGGATTGTCTCTTACAGATACAACCCGATGGGAAATATCAATTTCAGGATAGCGTGCCTGATGCGGACTATGCAGGTAATACGCCTTGATTCAGTCTCATGGTGCAAACGCTGATTTCACACGTAATCATCCCAGCGTTACCCCATGATTCTGCGAATACACTTATTGCCACAGGCATCGATTTGGCTCTTTAAGTCGCTACTTAGTGTCCATGTCTCACAAACATTAAGTAAGACAGGATCACAAGCGAATTGAAGATCCGGATCTTTGTCCTCCTGCACAGGTACCGACAACGCTAAATACTCCTGTTGAACAAGTCCATAACACCGTTGGCTATGCAAATCAGACATAAGACTTCTTGACGTGACCCGCCGTCATTATGGATTGCGCTCCATAGTAACTGTCAAGATTTCCAAGCTCGCCGCAATGCACCGCGTACGTTATCTAAACCTCTACATTTCACTATGCCTTACAACAGCACCATGTCCAAGGCCATGCCTTTTCGATCGCCTTGAAGCCATTCACCAGAATCCAGCCATACAAGTGTTAAAAGTGATCGGGCAAAGAACCACGATTAGCCTGTCTTCCGATGGAATCCAATACCTTGCTCACACACTTCCAACAGCCATCCAACAAGGTCACATTCAACGGCGCAACTGCCTTAGCGTTGAAAATTCATATACCTTTCCACACAATCAATTTCATCATCACACAGAGCAGTTTTAACCAAAATGGACTAGGTGAAATCTTCCATTAATTATTATTGAACAATGTTTCTGTTATTATATCGGTTATGACCAAATGGACCTAGTGTATTTTTCTAGTTTAGCAGTATGCTACTGTATTCGATTGTTCATATGACTCCCTCAGATTATATGGTTTGAGAATTAAGAACAGTGTAAAAGTGATGGAAGTCGTAATCGTTGTGGTGGCACAAATATTGGAGATTGTAATGAGTGTGGTGATGGTACTTGTGGTACTGGTGATGGGGGTAGTTTTGGTGGTGGTGGTGGTGGTGATGGTGGTGGTAGAGGTGGTGATGGTAGTGGCTGTGGTGGTGGTGGTTGTGGTGGTGGTGGTAGCCTTTGGTGCGTGATGGCAAGAATTGAATGCTGCATGTCCACGTCTGTCCCCTCGAGATGTGCCACGCCCTTACCGTTTGCTGTGGATGTAGGACAAGAGAAAGAAGAAGCAGCAAGAAGAAGCAAGAAGAAGAAAGCAGAAGAAGAAGAAGAGAGAAGAGAGAGAAGAGAGAGAGCGAGAGAGAAGAGAGCAGAGAGAGCAGAGAGAGAGAGAGAGACGAGACGAGAGACGAGAGACGAGAGAGAGAGAGAGAGAGAGAGAGACGAGAGACGAGAGAGAGACGAGAGAGACGAGAGAGAGAGAGAGAGAGAGAGAGAGAGAGACCGAGAGAGAGAGAGAGAGAGAGAGAGAGAGAAGAGAGAGAAGCACGAGAGAAGAGAGAGAGAGAAGAGAGAGAAAGACGAGAAGAACGAAAGAAAGAGAGAAGAGAAGAAGAAAGAAAGAAGAGAAGAGAGAAGAAGCAAGAAGAAGAAGAAAGCAAGGCAACAGAAAGAAAGAGAAGAAAGAAAGAAGAAGAAGAGAGAAGAGCAAGATAGGTCTAGAGATAGGATGCAATTGCGAGTAACATGAAAGAGTATTAGAAATCGAGAAGGTGGCGAAGAGATGAGAGAAGATGAGGTAGGAGGCAGAGTCGGAGTGATGAGGGTTAGTTTTTGTTATTCATTGGGGGGCGAGTTTTGTAAAGTCAATAACTAGTAGTTAGGTAGCAAGTGTCGTAGGTAGGAGGTTGTAAGTATCTTTCGCAATTCACTAACATGTAGCATTCGGTCAGCGGTTCGAGATCCCAATAGTCAGGTGGCATGAGTAGGGCGAGTCTGTAGTCAGTCACAGTTTAACACTTGTAGTTGGTACTTGCAAAGTGTCTAGATAGGATGAAAATCTTATCTTAATCTCTACTAACATAGGTACTCACCATAAAAGACAGAGATGAGTATCTAATGTCCAGTAACACACGTTTCAATCACTGTATATGCTGGAAAGATAATCTGTGTTTTCGTGAGGATGTAGAGAGACGCCAGGGTAGTTGAGGTAGTATAATTATTTAAATCTACAATATATACGCTTGACGAAATGTACAGGAGTCCCTGCTGCCACCGTCTTACCTTGGCAAAGGTTATCGCCGCTCTCCTGTCTGTAGTCGCCGCCGTTCCCCTGTCATGCAGGTGACAACTACTCTGTTTATCTATCACACATATACATCTGCTCCATTACTATACATATATCAAGTAGCAAGTAATGTTTCTACCATAGAATAAACTGATAATATAACTACTATATATAAATATCTATTATGTTACCATCTATTTATAAAAGATGCAAATAAGCTAATTTACCCCTCTCTAAACCTGCCGGTTTATCTATACTGCTGACCCAGCAGTAGTGCAACTGGGGCCGGCAATACAATGTGCTACTTCCATACCTATCACACCCATACAGATGCCTTAACATCGTTCGGTCACACGCCTGGCGCGCCCACGCGGCATGAAAATGTACCTAACCATGTTACAAAAATGTGTACTATCTGTCAGACCGGTGAAGATTGAGCTTTTCCACGTAAAAGATGCTTGCCCAACGTGATAGCTCGCTTGACACAACAACAAAGTAGCTATAGTACACTGGGATATAAAACAATGGGATTTAGGTAATCAGGAGAGGTGTTTTCCAGAGCTGCGACATACTGTGACTCGTCAGAAAACTTGATCTCAGAGAAGGTATTAGTAACAAAAGATATTCTAGAGAATGTTTAATTCTAAAGAGATTTGAGCGGAAACAATCGAGTGGAGACGTTTCTTGTAAAAGCTTCAAGGAAGCATAACAAAGACCAACACTAACATAGTGACCAGAAACCCATTGATTGTAAGTTACGTAAAGGCAAACGACGGTCACATGATGTTCGCTCATAAAAATATTGATATCCATGAAACGGATTCAATGCGTCAGGTGGACTACCTTTATAAATGTCAAATGTACATATGCCACCTGAAATATAAAGGAAGGCAAATAGTGAAGCGGTAAATAGATCCCCTAGTCGGCCAGATGCATATAGATATATCGTCAGCCACTAAAACTAGAGATGATAGTAAATCTGGTGATATAAATGTCTGATTAAAAGAAAAATTGAAAAGGTTCCACCCGATAAGTCTAAAAATCTCTGATGACTTAAAGGAGACATGCACTACAATAACATCCATGGTAAGCGTTGCTACAAGACCGGATAGTAGGGCTGAATAGAATCCTGTCTAAACTAGGGTTACAAATTGAATTAATCTTTTCCAATGATTAGCCTATGTAAGAAATCCTCCTCAGGAAAAATACTAGCGGTTACTCTCCCACTAGCTGCATCTACCATGTTTGGCTAAGCGCCGCATTATTGGAAACGACCATTTTGAATAAGGATTAAAAAACTAGTCAAGTTTGGTCAGAGTAAAGAAAATCAGTTGAGGGCATAATATAAACGAACATTTGCACTCTTCAGCACTCTATTAAGCTTATTGGCCTGTTATAAGTTATAGGCAAACATATTCAAAAGGTGTCGGAGATCAATGTCAAGAATTTCCAACCTTTAACAGTTAATGTTAATTAACCATTAGGTTTGCCGCCAAAATAGTAACCAGTCGATTATAGTCCTCCCCCAAGTCTCGGACATGTTCATACATAGCTGTCTCAAATAAGAACTGAATCACCCTTCTGAAGGCATTGCAAGATCTCGCTTGGTCTGGGCATGCAAAAGGAATGGAACCTATACCATGGTTGGCATGCAACAAGGTTAGCTACATGAAGGTCAGTCGATCCTTCCGAAGGTCTATAATGAAAATAACATGCGATACATGCATTTCACCTTTCCCCAAGGAAAATTCCATGTTTGACTCGCACTGGTCCACCCGTGGTGTTTACAATCAATGCTGATGTGACATGTCCTGCGCTGGCAGTGCTAAGTGTCGCCTCTACGGTCAATCGTTTTACTTTTCTGGCGCCATCGATACATACTTCACTGTCTAAAGGTGCATCAGGAACCGCCACTGGAACACGCATCGCCATACGATCGGGGATTTCATGATCACCGACAATCGTGGCCTTCACGAGATTCCAGCCCGCAGTTAGATTTACGCGAGCATTAGAGACATGAATTGAGTGAACTACACCAGTCGATGTTCCTCACTTATCGCCTCTAAAAGAAAAATTGTTAGAAAAATAATAAGTTACGGATGTCCCCGCTAAAAAAGTACCGTTATCTCTTTCAATAGTATGAAAGTCCCCCGTCAAGAGAAAAAAAAAACGTATTAAGGGCAAAATATAATTCGCTGATAAGAATCTCTATCAATGATAATAAGGAAAAAAAATATATTGCATGTGTGTGTAATTACATAATTAAATGTAATTGTAGAGTCAGCTATAATGCTTGTAGTCTTGACTGTTGATTGAAGACCGCACTCGCGATGACCTTGGCTCGAAGGATGGAAAGACTCTCATTCTTGTCCTCGCGAGACGATAATTCTCCCCCTGCGTTATATAGCTTCACGTCGGAAAATCGTCTTCCAACCATCCTTCAGCTCCAGAAATGATGAGTGAGTGTAGATGAGTGCATGAGTAACTTAAATTCCCCCGGGGGTGTCGTTCGTAGGAATAGATATTCCCAATTAAACATTCATTAACGTCCGTTCATTGCACCATCGCTTCTCTCTTCGGAAACAGGCGTTGACGGAGAATAATTGCAGTTGATGAGATGAGTCACGGTGAGTAAGATGAGTTAGAGGTGGTAGCGAAAGCTGGCAAACGCTGAGTCAGCTGCCAGTGGTTTCAACACGCGTCAGCAGTTTACACCTTGAACCTCTTACCTCTTCCCTCCATTCATAAATTGATTGTTCACTCGCCAAGCTGCTGCTTGGTTCAAAAAGTTTAGTTTTTGTTTCAAAAAGTTTCGTCTCCCTCACAACCACTCCAACAAACAGTGATATTTTTCAAAGAAACTGTTTCAACACTGATCAAAGTATTCGTGCCACAAGCTGCCACCAAAATGTTCTGGTTATTCCTTCTTGAAATTCTGGTTATGCAAGTAATTCTACTCACATAGGTACTCACCATAAAAGCCGGAGATGAGTAATGTCCAGTAACACACATTTCAATCACTGTATACGCTGGAAAGTTAATATGTATTTTGTGAGGATATAGTGAGACGCCAAGGTAGTTGAGGTAGCATAATTATGTAAATATATAATACATGCACTTGACGAAATGTACAGGAATCCCTATTACCTCCGTCTTACCTTGGCAAAGGCTATCGCTGCTCTCCTGTTCGTAGACGCCGGCGGTGAGCCACCGTTACCCTGGCATGCAGGTGACAACTACTCTGTTTATCTATCACACATATACATCTGCTCCATTACTGAACTTATATCAAGTAACAAGTAATGTTTCTACCATAGAATAAACTGGTAATATAACTACTCTATATAAATATATATTATGTTACCATCTATTTATAAGAGATGAAAATAAGCTAATTGATCTCTCTCCAAACTTGTCGGTTTATCTATACTGCTGAACCAGCAGTAATGCAGCTGGGGCCGGCAATACAATGCGCCACGCCATAACTATCACACCCATACATATGCCTTAACAGGGTTAAAAAATAAATAGATAAGACTTAGGAAGGTTCTGGATTTGTTTTCGACGTGTGGAGACCAAATTGGTAATACTGTTAAGGTCACTCAATCATTTTATGCCATTATTTTGTTATGGTGTGTGTGTGTGTATGTGTATGTGTGTGTGTGTGTATGTGTGTGTGTGTGTGTATGCATCTAGTTGTATTCATCTAGTTGTATTTTACAGGGCCTGAGCAACGCTCGTATGGCCCCGTCTCCATATCAACATTTTTATCATTCATCCTTAGTGCTTAGTGTTGGCCGAAGCCAGCACCCCAGGAGGGGGTCACAAACCCCCGGCTAACACCCGGTACCCATTCACTGCTGGGTGGACAGGGGCTCGGGTTTTAAGGAAACAGCCCATCTGTTTCCGCTCCGCCCGGGGATCGAACCCGGAACTTCTCGGTTGTGAACCGAGCGTGCTATCCCTTACAGTACGGAGTACCCTTTAAAAAAAAAAGTGTGTGTGTGTGTGTGTGTGTGTGTGTGTGTGTGTGTGTGTGTGTGTGTGTGTGTGTGTGTGTGTGTGTGTGTGTGTGTGTGTGTGTGTGTGTTTGTTTTTTTCATGATTTAAAGGCTAGTACGTATAATACAGAAGATATTTGTTGACAAAGAAACACACATATACATATAAACACACACATATACATTCACTCATCCTCATGTAATATTGACGCGAAAACGTGCAGCATGAAAATATGTTTGTAAGTTTGCAATTCAATGATATTACTTGCATAATATTATATATTGCTTCTCGGAGAGGAGACAGTAAACAAATAAAGCTTGATCCTATCCACAGCGACATCAAATATCAGGTGATTCACATAAACAATGCGAGATGACTAAGTGCAAAAACATATTGTAAAATAAGCTACCATTACTTCCACACTTTTATAGTATAAGATATATAAAACAGAATAATGGATTTCAAATATTCTGTATGTAGTAAATAGTTGATGCCTTACACACAGAGATATTTTTGTTTATTTGATTTATCTATCTATCTATGTTCTAAATCTGAATGGGGACAGGTGACAAGTGGAGTTCCACAAGTGTCTGTCTTGGGCCCATTTCTATTTTTGATTTATATCAACGACTTGGATAGTGGGATTAGCAGTGATATCAGCAAGTTTGCTGCTGATACTAAGGTGGGTAGGATTATTGGATCACAGTCTGATGTAAACATATTACAGGGAAACTTAGATAAACTTAATGAGTGGGTAGTCAGATAGCAGATGGAATTTAATATTGATAAGTGCAGCGTTATGAATGTTGGTAGAAAAAACCCTGGTAATAGATACACCATACGCAATGTATCACTGAAAAGATCAGAAGGTGAAACAGATCTTGGAGTGAGGGTGAACCCAGACCTCCGACCAGGAAAACAATGTATTGAGGCTAGAAATAGAGCTAATAGAACCTTAGGATTCATTACCAGAAGTGTTAAAAGTAGAAGTGTGGAAGTTATTATAAAGCTTTATCTGGCTCTAGTCAGACCTCACCTAGACTATGCGGTTCAGTTTTGGTCTCCATATTACAGGATGGATATAGCCTTGTCATATATCAGTGCAGAGAAGGACGACCAAAATGATTCAAGGGATGCGTAACTTTAGTTATGAGAGGTGATTGAAGTTTTTAAAGTTACACTCACTCGAGAGACGCAGAGTAAAGGGCGATAGAAGTGTTTAAGTGGATAAAGGGATTTAATATAGGAGAGGTAGGAAGAGTTCTTACCGCTATTAACCAGGGTAGAACAAGAAGTAACGGATTCAAGCTGGAAAAGCGTAATTTAAAAAAAAAAAATTGGGAAAAACTGGATCACAAATAGGGTGGTGAATTGGAATGGACTCAGTAGACAGGTAGTTAGTGCAGTCATTTTGGAGCTTTAAAGAGGGGCTGGAAAGGTTCATGGATGGGGATGAAAGGTGAATGTAGGTAGCGTTAGGCAACATGAACTACCACGTGTAAGCCTCACGGCCTCTTGTAGCTTCCTTTATTTCTTATGTTCTTATTTATGTATTGCCATTGTATAAAATACATAAAATATATATATATATAATATATATATTATATATATATATTTTATATATATATATAATTTATATATATATATATATATATATATATATATTAGCCACAAAGCCGCCCTCCGGGCGGCCTTTTTGGCTAGCTGGGCCGATGGTGGGCCGAGGCCCACCAAACACAGACTCTCCAGATAGCCCCTTCTAGCTTTCCTGAAATCATGGATGTAGAAATGTATGTATTAACACCAACCCATTCACATCACCCCCAACCCATTCACTCACCCATTACACATCACCCCCCACCCATTCACTCACCCATTACGGCTATTGGTGGGCCTTCGGCCCACCATCTGTGTTTGGTGGGCCGAAGGCCCACCAACACAGACTCTCCAGATAGCCCCTTCTAACTTTCCTGAAATCATGGATGTAGAAATGTATGTATTCCCCCCACCCATTCACTCACCCATTACCCATCACCCCCCACCCATTCACTCACCCGTTACCCATCACCACACACCCAGTCACTCACTCATTACCCATCACCCCCCCCTATTCCCTCACCATCACCCATCACCCCACCATCACCCCCCACCCATTCACTCACCCATCACCCCACACCCATTACCCATCACCCATCCATTCACTCACCCATTACCCATCACTCTACATCAAGGTTTCCTCTATTCTCGCAACCCACATTTTTTTCACAATTCTCGCTAATAGGCTGCTAAAAAAAAGAAAAAAAAAGTGATCGGATCATCTCATAAGTGGGCTTAAAACCTTCCCCTGGTCGAGCTGGTTCCAAAACTGTGACATATGAAGGGATTCCGCCACGGGGGGCGGCACCTATCGCGGACAGACAGACAGACACACTTTCGCTTATATTATTATAGATATACAGTATATATATATATATATATATATATATATATATATATATATATATATATATATATATATATATATATATATATATATATATATATATATATATATATATATATATATATATATATATATATATATATATATATATATATATATATATATATATACGTATATATTTTTTTCCTTTTTTTTCGAGCCTCCAGGAGGGGAGGACCACGGGGTAGCTTGAGCCCGTCAGAGAGATGCTTTGAAAAAAGAGAAAAGAGAGGAGTGTTCGTGCTGCTGGCGTGCGGCACGAGGACTGGCTTGTCCATCCTGACGAGGAGTGCGGGGCACTCAACTGGTTACACTCTCCGTGTTGGGGGGCGCAGCAGGCTGCTACGCGTCGGAGGATGATCAGGATAAAAAGAAGTTTGATCAGGAGGAAAGCAGGATGCTTTCGTCGGGGATGAGGGGGAAGAGAGGAGCTCGTCGGGGATGAGGGGGAAGCGAGGAGAGTGTTCGTGCTGCTGGCGTGCGGCACGAGGACTGGCTTGTCTATCCTGACGAGGAGTGCGGGGCACTCAGCAGGCTACACTCTCTCTCCGTACTATGCATTGCTTCTTACGTATATACTCGTATATATTAAAATTATTTTATGTATATATATTTTTTTTTACCAAAAAATGAACTAGTCTGCTGAGCCATAGATGGCTCCTTAGCAGACATTATTTGAATATAATCTTAGCTTCTGTCGATACTTGACAATTTCATAGATATATATAATTCTACTCAAAAACATAGGTATCTATTACACTCTCAATACCAAGTAATTCCAGAACATTAACAAAAAAATATATAACATATAATCAAGATGTAACACCTAACACCTAATAATACACTATTAGTATATACATATATTATATATACACACACACACACACACACTACACACACACACACACACACACACACACACACACACACACACACACACACACACACAAAGTAAACATAAATAGATCCACATACATGTGAGCGCACACAAACATGCATACATATACGTACATAAACACATACATATACATCACACAGATACTCCCACACGTATAGGTTACATATCTTCATACATGCACATGTAGATACATACATACAAAGATACATACATACATATACATAGGTACATACATATACATACATACAATATACGTACAATTATCATTGTAAAGATAACAGGAGATTCTTTAGTTGTTTTTTAAAAGAATGTAGATTTGTTATACATTTGAGTGTGTCTTGCAGCGAATTCCACAGTTTCGGTCCGGCACACAGTATGCTGTTAAGGAATAGAGTGGTGCTTGAGGGCAAACCAGGTTGATAAGGTTTGACCTTGTGCTATATGTATGTTGAGTGCGTAAGAAAATTGGACAGTTAGGAAGCTGTATGTGCAGTGATTTAAATATTGATAATAGCAAAACATATTCAATTAGTGACCGAAAAGTTAGAAGATGAAAATTGGCAAATAGTTACCTTCGCCAACGAAGTTGGAGGGAGGTTATGTTTTCACCCCGATCTGTCTGTCTGTTTGTCTGTTTGTTTGTTTGTTTGTTTGTTTGTTGTTTGTTTGTTTGTTAGTGTACGTGCATATTACGTTGCCTATTACGTGCATAGTCCGTCAGCGCCAACTTCGGCTATACGGGCATGTGGCACGCTACCCTGAAACCGATCCTTCCCATCGGGATGTATCTGTAAGAGACAATCCGGCGTGGAGGAGGCCAAGGGAGCGCCCACTAGGCTCGTGGCTGGGGCAAGTTGATGTTTCTTGTCGAGAGCTGCTTGGTATGGGAAAGGAGCCTGCATGGGGACTCGCGCGTGGTGACCCCCGGGAGTGGCGTCGTAGGGTGGGCGAGGCGACGCACCTCCCGGCGTATGCCCCCAATGATTGATTAAATTGAATTGAATTAATGCTAAAAATTGAAAATGTCCCAGATATCATAGGTCATATGGCATTATGGCAAAGCATTATAAAGGGGAGGGGTTATAGAGAAAGAGTGAAACGATGAGGGAAGGGGAAAGGAAAGGAAGGTTAAAGCAGAATTACCACGCTATACCGTGGTGGTATAGGCCTGAGCGGTGGATGCACGTGTTGCGTGGTTCGGTGAATCACGTCCTTATGGACGTGCCTGGTCGTGTAACGTTGCGTGTGTGTGTTCGGGAGGAAGAATACACTTGTGTTGTATCTTTATGTGTAATTAATGACGAGTTATTGGTACAAAATCAGCTGCCGCCAAGACGTTAAGCACTGAGACCACGTCTGACCCCGGCGGCAACACTGCGAGAACTACTTGACATGGCGGCTGACCCACGCTCACCTTGTCCGCAAGTGGGCGCCGCTAGAGGTCACTACTATGCCACACGCACACATAGAGGCGGCAAACTTAAAGTATAAATAGTTGCCTATTACAATGGTCGGTCACCTGCCGACCGTTCCCTCACGGATAGATAAGGCAAGGCGACGATTATACAAAGAATAAATGATCTAAATTGCAGAATATTGAAAACTGCATAATACAAGATAAGTCATGCAACAAAAGTAATTGAATTTTAAGCTACACAACACAAGTCAAAAAGAACAACATAAGGCATAAACAGGATAAACAAAAGAGCATGACATTGCAATATGAATACTAACAAAACACGGATATAAAATGGTAAAATAAAATAACTGAAATCTAACACAAATAAGAGAGAGAGAATTTTTTTTTATAAGAATGGAGTGGCAAGAAGTAGCCGATGCCGGAGCTGTGTGAGCCTTGCGCACTCCAAACAAGTACAACTAGGGAGGGGGGGGGGCACTCAGTAGAGCGCATACCTCCGCCCGAATATTTCATCAATTGGTTGCCATGGCAACAGTTGTGATTCGATTTCATAAAAAAAAAAGTAAAACATATATATATATATATATATATATATATATATATATATATATATATATATATATGCACTCAGTATGAGCGCATACCTCCGGTCGAGGAGGTATGCGTTCATTGGTTGCCATGGCAACAGTTGTCAATAGATTTCATCCAAAATTAAATCAGTTCTTCCTTATACCAAATAGACTTGGTATACCAAGTTTGGTCTAAATCTATTCGTAACTTTTCGAGAAATCCTGTACACTAACAAACAGACAGACAGACAGACACACAGATTGGGGTGAAAACATAACCCCTCCAGCTTCGTTGGCGGAGGTAAAAACTAATAATAATTAATTAATATTAAAACAGGAGCCGGTGTATGCGGCAGATAGGGCAAAAGAAAGGTTGAGAACCTAGTGACGGTTAGCCGATCTAAGTTTTTGCCGATAGTCCAGAGGTTAGACTGCGATTTATGTATAACTAGCCGCAAAGCCGCCCTCCGGGCGGACTTTTTGGCTAGCTCCTGCGGAGGGCTATTGGTGGTGGGCCTTCGGCCCACCAAACACGGACTCTCCAGATAGCCCCTTCTAACTTTCCTGAAATCATGGATGTAGAAATGTATGTATTACCCCCACCCATTCACTCACCCATTACCCATCACCCCCCACCCATTCACTCACCCATTACCCATCACCCCCACCATTCACTCACCCATTACCCATCACCACACACCCCTTCACTCACCCTTACCCATCACCCCCACCTATTCCCTCACCCATCACCATCATCCCCAACCCATCACCCCCCACCCATTCACCACCCCTCACCCCACACCCATTACCCATCACCCCACCCATTCACTCACCATTACCCATCACCCTACATCAAGGTTTCCTCAATTCTCGCAACCCACTTTTTTTCACAATTATCGTAATAGGCTGCTAAAAAAAAAAAAAAGTGATCGGATCACTCATAATTGGGCTTAAAACCTTCCCCCGGTCAACCCGGTTTTAAAATGTGCCATATGAGGGGGATTGCGCCACGGGGGGCGGAACCTATACCAGACACACACACACACACACACCCCACACACACACACACAGACAGACCCACTTTCGCTTATATTTACCATTACCCATCACCCCCCACCTATTCCCTCACCCTCACCCATCACCCCCCAAACCCCTCACCCCCCACCCATTCACTCACCCATCACCCCCACCCATTACCCCTCACCCGACCCTTTCACTCACCCATTACCCATCACCCTACAGCAAGGTTTCCTCAATTCTCTTAACCCACTTTTTTTCACAATTATCGCTAATAGGCTGCTAAAAAAAAAAAAAAAGTGATCGGATCATCTAGTATTTGGGCTTAAAACCTTCTCCTTGTCAACCCGGTTCCAAAATGTGCCATATGAGGTGATTGCGCCACGGGGGGCGGAACCTATACCAGAACCACACACACACACACACACACACACACACACACACACACCACACACACACACACACACACACACACACACACACACACACACACAGACAGACAGACAGACATACACACTTTCGCTTATATTTACCATTACCCATCACCCCCACCTATTCCCTCACCCATCACCCATCACCCCCAACCCACCACCCCCCACCCATTCACTCACCCATCACCCCACACCCATTACCCATCACCCCACCCATTCACTCACCCATTACCCATCACCCTACATCAAGGTTTCCTCAATTCTCGCAACCCACTTTTTTTTCACAATTATCGCTAATAGGCTGCTAAAAAAAGAAAGAAAGTGATCGGATCATCTCATAATTGGGCTTAAAACCTTCCCCTGGTCAACCGGTTCCAAAAATGTGCCATATGAGGTGATTGCGCACGGGGGGCGGAACCTATACCAGACACACACACACACACACACACACACACACACACACACACACACACAGACAGACAGACAGACAGACACACACTTTCGCGTATATTTACCATTACCCATCACCCCCCACCTATTCCCTCCACCCATCACCCATCACCCCCAACCCATCACCCCCCACCCATTCACTCACCCATCACCCCACACCCATTACCCATCACCCCACCCATTCACTCACCCATTACCCATCACCCTACATCAAGGTTTCCTCAATTCTCGCAACCCACTTTTTTTTCTCACAATTATCGACTATCGGCTAATAGGCTGCTAAAAAAAAAAAAAAAAAAAAAGTGATCGAATCATCTCATAAATGGACTTATGACCTTCCCCTGGTCAACCCGGTTCCAAAAATGTGTCATATGAGGTGATTGCGCCACGGGGGGCGGAACCTATACCACACACACACACACACACACAGACAGACAGACAGACAGACAGACAGACACACTTTCGCTTATATTATTATAGAAGAGTCAAATCCTAAATAATGTTACAGCTATATGTACTCCACACACACTCCAATTATTTGTTTAGAACTGAGACTCCTCTTACCACCGTCATGACGTGTTCTCTCCAGCAATCCCTCATCAGAGCGAGCAGCGAAAACAATATTGGGTGCAGGAACGGCAGTGGCGATAGCACCAGCAGCAACAGTAGGCTCGTCCTCACTAAGTTCCACAGGTGACTGGTTTGGACCGCCTCTCACATCTCCTCGCGAGGTATGCGCCCCGTCACCACTAGAACTGCCGACACCACCTCCCTGAACCCTAATTCTTTCTCGATTAATAAGCTTCGTGTGCCGAAAGTAGGCGATCTTTCCCTCATTCCTGGCTTGTTTAAGCAAGGGAAGTTGTGTCTCCTCTTCTCTTGTGACGCTGGGCACAGGTCGTCGTTGATGAATATCCTTGTTCCTCCCAGTTTTGTTGCATTGCGCATGACCACCTTCCTGTCGCCGTAACGCAAGAAACGAGCAACAATGAGATGGGCACGTTGATCCGTCCGGTGTCCCACCCTGTGGGCTCACTCCAACGTAAGGTTTGTTAGCTGCAGCTTGTCGTATAACAACGGTTGCACCTGTTCGCCTGTTTACCCCCACGTTTCTCCGCCAGGCTTCTTCTCTATCCCGGTGATATGCACGTTGATACGTCTACCATAATCTTCTATTATAGTTTTTCAGCGATATTTTAAGTCACCAATGGTGTCACCTGCCGTGTTGAAAGGAGTCTACACATCTTGTATGGAGATTTTGTCCGCTGCTTTCTCCTTCTCAAGCTTTTTTATTTGTTCTTGAGATCAACCACCTCACCTTGGGTAAATTCAAGGCTCCTCCTCAATTGACCCACCGTAGACTCCAGTGAGCTAGCTTTATCATGGACTTCCTGCATCATGATCTCCAATGCCCCTTTGTATGCTTGATCCTGAATTGCAAGTATAATCTTGATCATCTCCAAATCCATGTTTCAGGCAGGGTTCGGGTGCAGGCTTCAGCAGCTAGGTGGTTTGTTTTCTATGACGTAACCGTGTCTTGAACGCCGATAGAGTACTTATTTCGTTATTTCCTTGGTTTTACATAAATTATTCACACCTTACAGTTTGACAGTGTTACCATACCAACTTATAGGGTCCGTACTACACCGGTATGCTTGTGGATGTAATGTAACACCTTGAAAAATTGAAAAATCCCAGAGCAAAGCTTGTGTGTATCGTCAGGCCGGTTACCTATGAACGAACGAAGAGAGAGAGAGAGAGAGAGAGAGAGAGAGAGAGAGAGAGAGAGAGAGAGAGAGAGAGAGAGAGCGAGAGCGAGAGCGAGAGCGAGAGCGAGAGCGAGAGCGAGAGCGAGAGCGAGAGCGAGAGCGAGAGCGAGAGCGAGAGCGAGAGCGAGCGAGAACGAGAACGAGAACGAGAACGAGAACGAGAACGAGAACGAGAACGAGAACGAGAACGAGAACGAGAACGAGAGCGAGAGCGAGAGATTCATTGTCGCAACTCTTAACCATATTCATTGGTTTCACGCTCCTGATTAATGAAAGTCCCTTGTACCACAAATTGAACGCTATCTAGCTCACATACGATCGGATTATACATAAACAGGATCTGATTCTGTACAAACACACCCTTATTGCACTTTGATGAAATTCGCTAGCATGTAAGGGAGGTGGATCGTCTCTTCAAATCAAGAGGAGGAACTGGAGAAGGAGGAGGAATAAATATTTCATTCAATTTCAATCTTACATTTTTCAGTTTTCATCCTTTGATGTTCTTTCACTGTTGCTCTGGTCTGCTGCAATCCTCTTCACTCCCTCTCCCCTTTTCCACCCGGCCTCTCCCTGCCGTCCTTCTCCCATCCCTCTCCCTTCTGTAATGGGACATTTTAAGGTCGTTCTCGAGGTAGTTCAGGAGGCGAATGTTCTCTGAGGCATTCCCTTGCAAATAAAGGGCCACAGCATTGCACACCTTTGTTTTTTTCTCTCTCTCAAGGGTGTGTCATTTTGTTTTTTTCTTAGCCTCTCCAACTTTTTTTGCTTTGTTAAGGGACCAGCATGTTGTTTAAGCTTATATTTTTCGTTTTGTTTATATATAATGCTTATATGTTCAAGGAATATAAAAGTTGTTCACTCATCATACCTATGAAATGATCTCCTTTTACCATTTTGTCAGATAACTGTGGTTTATTACTATCTGCATTTTTTCTGCTATCAATACGCGAATACCTGTCATCTAATTGGTATGGATTAGTTTCATTGTCACTCAGGCATTAGTTTTGGTCATAGACCTATAGCGTCCTTGTCTCGGGTTAATGGGGGGGAGCAGGTCTTGTTTTGTGCATGTCATTGCCTGACTAACAGTGAAAAGTTTATTCATGCATATATTCGTAAACGGGTTGAGACAAACGCGGACGGTTTATATATGTCATTGATTACTACAACTACTACTAGCTACACCACTACTACTTCTGGTACTACTATTACAATAACTACTACTACTACTACTATTACTACTACTTCTACTACTACTACTATACTACTACTACTACTACTACTAATACTAATACTAATACTACTAATACTACTACCACCATTGCTACGGTTGTTGTCAATTGTTGCTAATGTTGTTGTTATCGATGTTGATGTTGTTTCCTCCGCCAACGAAGTTGGAGGGGTTATGTTTTCACCCCGATTTGTCTGTCTGTCTGTCTGTCTGTCTGTCTGTATGTCTGTCAGTCTGTCTGTTTGTTAGTGTACAGGATTTCTCGAAAAGTTACAAATAGATTTGGACCAAACTCAGTATATCAAGTCTATTTGTTAAAAGGAAGAACTGATTTAATTTTGAGTGAAATCTACTGACAACTGTTGCCATGGCAACCAATTGATGAAATATTCGGCCGGAGGTATGCGCTCATACTGAGTGCATATATATATATATATATAATATATATATATATATATATAATATATATATATATATATATATATATATATATATATAATATATATATATATATATATATATATATATAATATATATATATATATATATATATATATATATATATATATATATATATATATATGTATATATACATATATATATATATATATATATATATATATATATATATTATATATATATACATATATATATATATATTTCATATATATATATATATATATATATATATATATATATATATATATATATATATATATATATATACGTATATATATATACGTTATTTGGTGAAATATTCGGGCGGAGGTATGCGCTCTACTGAGTGCCCCCCCCTAGGTTTTATTGTTACAGTCACACCGCAGTATCATTTATTAACACACACACACACACACACACACACACA
>JACEEZ010011998.1:25000-30000 GCA_016584305.1 Chionoecetes opilio | reverse complement strand
ATACAGGGTGGGCCACAAAAAGTGGAACCCACTTATCGGTTAATAAATCTGTGAAAATGTATGATTTTGTTCTTCTGTTTCAGATTTGAACTAAGGAGACCATAACAATTGGATAACAAGTGAGAAAGGTTTTCGACAACTGTGCAGAAAACGTTCTGTGTCACTACATATTTAGAGACAAAATCGTTCAAAACGGTGCAAGCAAAATACAGTATAATGTATATTGTATAACTTCAACAACTATCCACAGAGGAGCCACATTTTTCGGTGGGTGAACAAGATTAAAGCCAAGGGAACAGTTAACAACCTCAACAAGAGTGTCAGACCTCTTAATGGCGCGAAGGTGACTGCGAGAACTCAAGAAAATGTCAATGCCGTGAGAGATTCGGTCAAGATGAGCCCAAAGAAGTCCACTCGAAGGCGCAGCCAAGAGCTGGGAATTTTCCGTTCCACTTAGCGAAGAATCTAGTTCAAGAACCTTCAAATTTATCCATACAGGATCCAGATCAATCATCAACTCACAGCAGCTGACATGCGCAAAAGTGTTGTAATTTGCCAGTGGTTTTTCAAGAAGATTAGGGACAACCCCGACTTTCTCGACAATGTTTGGTTTAGTGATGAGGCCCACTTTCTGCTTTCCGGCCATATCAAACGGTGGAACAATGTGTTTCGGGGCACACGGTCCCCAGGTGAACGGCTGCTGAGGCCCTTGCACTCAGTCAAATGCACAACCTGGGAGGCAATATAATTTCTAAGCACGGCATAATCGGGCCATTCTGGTTTGAGGACGACGACAATATTGCAGTATGGGCACGAAAGAACGCTACATTGTAGTGCTTAACAAGTTTTGGAGGGGACTGAAAACTACCCGTGGTGTGAACAGGGATGAACAATGGCTCCAGCAGGATGGAGCAGCTCCACATACAGCAAACATCACGATGGAGTGGCTGGACAAGAGATTCCCTGACCGACTGATTAGCGGGACTCGCGAATACAAGTAGGCCCCGCATTCACCAGATTTGAATCCCATATATTTTTACCGGTGGGGGTTTTTAAAAGACCATGTCTACGATAATCGTTCACAATCTATTGCTGGATTGAAGCAGGCCATCACCACCTAGATAAAAGCCATCAAGAAGGAGTAGTGCTTCAATGATAAAACAAAACTTCGCTTTCCGGTTCCAGGAGACGACACGGTGGTCATTTGGAGGATGTGTTAAAATATATTCACCTCTTGTGGCAGGGACTTCGCCCCTTGACTTTTTTTTATTACCTCCGCCAACGAAGTTGAAGGGGTTATGTTTTCACCCCGATCTGTCTGTCTGTCTGTCTGTCTGTCTGTCTGTTAGTGTACAGGAATTCTCGAAAAGTTGCGAATAGATTTGGACCAAACTCGGTATACCAAGTCTATTTGGTATAAGGAAGAACTGATTTAATTTTGGATGAAATCTCTTGACACCTGTTGCCATGGCAACCAATTGCTGAAATATTCGGCCGGAGGTATGCGCTTTACTGAGTGCCCCCCCCCCCCCTAGTTGTTATTGTATCACCTATCAGGTAATATCGTCATTTTTAGCGTACCTTGTCTCATTAATGAATTATTGTCAAGTGAATGGGTTCCACCTTTTGTGGCCCACCCTGTATTAAGTAGGTCTAAACAGCGCAAGTAAGAAGAAGAAATTACTAAGGAATCTAAATCGAACCCAAAAAGGTTATGTCAACACATTCGAAGTAATAAAAACGTTAAAACATGTATTAGGCCCCTAAAGGACAAAAACAACATCTTAATAAACGATAATAAGAGTATGACGTACCTACTCAATGATTACTTTAATGCGGCTTTTATTAAAGAAGACGAAGCTACATTATAGTCCGGCAGCCACCAGGCTCAACCTGGTTTTTGGGTTTTAATTTTTTTGTCAGTGAATTTTGTTTGCCCATATATCCAGTTTGAAAAATATCTTGGTTGGCTCGCTGTCAACCTTGAGCAATTTGAGATAATAAGCATAAAACAAAATGGCCGCCAAGGAAATATCAAAATACATAATATACCATAATTCCCTTACAAATTGACATAACCGGTCAACCAATACATGGATTCCAGGGTATTTTGAACCAGAAAATTCATTTCTGGTATTTTCATAGCCAAAATGACGACCATTTTCAAAATGGCTGCCTTTTTTTTTTCTTTTTTTTTTCTGTGGGTTAATTTTTATACTCATACTTGTATATAAGAATATTATTTGTTCAACATGAAAGTAATAAAGATTGACAGTTTTTTTAGTCAGATCGTTTTGAGTCCTCAATTTCTTATTGGCATAAATGCATAATTCTTGAGGTAATTAGTAATCATCCTCATCATCCTCATAAACTGGTGTTCGTGTTTGATCATTGCTACATTCAATGGAGGATTGACAAACACAAAACATTGTGCAATGTGCAATACACACACAGCTTGTGTGTACATTCTGGAACAAGGGGCGAGGTGTTTACGTGTTGCCTCAAGACACCAGGCTGACTGTCCACGTCATCCTTATAGGCCATGGCGTCGATACTTCGTCAGCATAACCTCATCAGAAGGTGTCGTTGCCTCAGACAGACAGGTGACACACATCCTGTAGCTTGGTTGATAAATTAGTTATATACATATAATCTCTACCTATTCAGGATCCTAATACACACTAAGAAAAAAATGGTGCAAGAAAGGTGCAAATTTGCCATTTAGGGTGCAAAATCCGCTTGCCGGGCGGAAGGTGCAATTTTGCACCTCTAAAGGTACTTTTAGGGTGCAAACATAGAATGGTGCAAAACTTGCACCTTTCTTGATATTTATACAAGGCGGATGGGCCAGGGAAATATATTAAATATTTTTCTGTTATTATTATCATTATTATTATTATTAATACAATATATTTTTTGTATTTCTATTATCCTCATTATTATCAATATCATTATAATTTATCATTGATATTTATATCATTATTATTTGTATCATTATAATTGATATTACAATATATTTTTTTTATTTCTATTATCCTCATTATTATCAATATCATTATAATTTATCATTGATATTTATATCATTATTATTTGTATCATTATAATTGATATTATAATTATTATTGTTATTAATATCAAAATCATTCTATAAATTCTTATTATCATCATTATCATCATTATTGATATTATTGTTATTATTTTATCTATTATAAATATATATGGTATAATTGATGTTAATGATAATAATATTATTATTGTATATTGGTAGTATACTATAGGGATTGAAACAATAATAACTACTTATTGAAACCTACAATAATAATAATGATATAATAACACTAATACTAATAATTAAAACACTAATACTAATTATTACAATAATAACAACAGTGATAATGATAGTCATAAAAATAATGAAACAATTGAGTGCTGAAATTAGTTTTAATGATAATAAAAATAAGATATATTTACAACTATAACAAATAATAATTATCAATATTATTAATTATATAATTATAGTTATCATTAATATTACTATAATTACTATTACTGACATTTTCATTATTATTATTATTAATATCATTATTCTTATTCTTATTCTTATTATTATTAGTCAACTACTATTATTATGCTTATTATCATCATCATTATCATTATTGTTATTTTTTGTTTTATAATCATAATTATCATTATTGTATATATAGAATATATAATCATTATATATTATATAAATCATATATATAATCATTAGAATCGAAGACCTGATGGCCCCCCATCTATTATTATAACTTATTATTATAATTAATACCACCGACATTAGTATTATTACTATTATTATTAAGTATTGTGTTATCTTTTTATGAAAAATGTATTGCATGGTACCTATAGAAATATTATTTAATCAAATAACTGAGCTTGAGATATGACATAACTTGAATGACTGCACTAAATGTTGATTGGATTTACTTTAAAACAAGACAATGTTGATGATGTGTTCTCACAGTGAAAGGAGCAATGAGAAGTGATTGCTACTCCTGTTTTAGGGCAACACTAATATCGCTCAGTATATACTTGAATGGAAGTGATAGAGATAAGTACGTACTTGTCTGATGTCTGATGACTTATGAATAAGATTATGGAGTTATAAGCTAAACAACCGTGCGGTATAAAAGCGGCACAAATACTTATGATATATTATACAGTCTAGTATATATACCATATATGACATCTTGTTTTCAGGAAAGTATTACCATATAAATAATTTACCTTGCGTAGGTGTTTAGCTTGGCGGGATAAGAACTGGCATCTGGTCGCGGTAAACATACTTACACACAGGAGATGCACCCTAGCGTCAAGGTGCAACTTTGCACCCTTATAGGTGCAAAATCTGTGACATCCTTTTGCACCCTTGAGGGTGCAAAACATGCACCTTTATAGTTGCTACCTAGCACCCTCAAGGGTGCTAAGTTGCACCCAAGGAAGCTAGAGAGACAAGGAAGTCTTTGTGCAATAGGGCCAGGTGAGGCCAGATTTCCTGCCCTGTTTTCCATCTAGATGGCAGTAGCGTCGGCGGTGAGCGTCGTCTACAACGGAGCGCTGTTAGCGCACAGGTGGCGGTACATGTAAACAAACACTCATTGGCCAGACAACACCGTAGCAATGCCGCCTACGATTTCCCGAAATAAGTGTTGTGTTTGTGGCAGGAGGAGATGCACTTCACGGAACAAGACTTCATTTATTTCCCAAGGATTCTAGGAGGTTAGTAACCATGAGTGAATTGAATTTGTATCTAAAATGACAATACTGATGTCTCAGTCCCGGATGATCAGCTGCAAGTATATTTACTTCTACCGTATTCACCTTCTACAGGGGGCTAGCAAGCCTGTAGATCAAATCTATTTGCACATTAAATATGATATTGATCGTGAGTTGAAGGTTATTGTTAGAGGTCCGATTCTCTCATGAACCATCGGTAAATATTCGGTAAACCGCACAGGTAT
>JACEEZ010011998.1:0-20000 GCA_016584305.1 Chionoecetes opilio | reverse complement strand
GCACCCTTAAAGGTTCAAAATGTGTGGCATCTTTTTGCACCCTTAAAGGTGCAAGGTTGTACCTTTTTTTCTTGGTGTGTACTCGTCAAGAGAGGGTGCGGTTTCGTCAACGGGAGGATCGGCATCCACTGCCCGTAATCCAGTGGTGTGAAGCTGCTCAATTAGAGGGTCTACCGAGAACAACTACCTACAGCTACAACAACAACCGATATATTTCATATTACACAGCATAATTGCAAAAAAACCTGCCGTCCATCAAAGCTACCTATAAAATGCAGATCTGCCAGGTATTAGGAGAGTGATTTTCTTAGTTTTTTTTTTTTTTTTTTTTTTTGATACTGAAAACTGAGGGAGTAAAGATAGCCTGGCGGACATACTCGAAAAAACATCCCAACTGACTAATTTTAAAAATGTTCGTCCGGCATTTTTCTGTTACCTCGCTGTTTTCTGTGTGTCTGGGTTCTTCTTCCTTTTGTTGTTTTATTACATTTTATTTTCTTCCACATTTTCCTCCATCTTTTACAAGTCACTACTTCTTACTTTTCGTTTTCCTTAGTCTTCTTTTCTCTTTGTTTTTTCTTACTACATTTATATTTCTTCGTTTTCCCGTTTAGCGACGGATATGCATTCTGAAATTCTCTTGCAGATTGTTTTAAGACAGTTTTTTGCAGTCCACCTCTCCTTACTCCCTCTATCTGTTTTCCTTTATTATTTTTTGCTTTTTTTTCACTTTTTTTTCCTTAGTCTTTTTTCGTTCTCTTTTGTTCTTGTTTCTTTTTTTATTTTGGTTGTCTCTGTATCGCCAGGTCTGCATTTCCTCTCGCGGTTTCAAAACGATTTTGCTTAACTGTTTATGCATCGTGACGGTCTTTGTCTATCGTCGGTTCGTGAAGACTGTCCGCTCGCGCACAAGCGGTGATCTTCAAGCGTCCTTTGACCCGTCATATTATCAGAACAATTTTTCTCGCTGTCCCTCTGAACTTCTAGCTGCAGGAGGAAGAGGAGGTGGAGGAGGAGGAGGAAGAGGAGGAGGGAAGGAGGAAGATAAAAATATATATGATAAACATAAGACGAAGACGAAGACAACAATGACGATGAAAATGAATATATAAACGATGATAAAGGGAAAAGGAAGAAAATTAGAAGGATAAAGAATAGAATGGAAAATATTGCTACAACTACTACTAATATTGTTGTTAATGGTACTCTTATTGCTGTTATTGCTGCAGCATTGAAAAGCCTGACAGGACATTAAAAGAGCCAGTGTCACGTTCATTGGCTCTCCTTCGGGCCCTTTATTATCATTATTATTAGTATTACCATCATTATTACTGTAATTTTTTTCTTTTTTGCCACCATTATGGAACCATTATCATAATTACGATGATATATCACTCCTGCTGTTGCTTTTTCCACCAATATCATTATTGCCATTAAGTCAATATATGTAAGAGAAACAGAGGCATCAATAGAAAATACAAATAAGAAGTGAAAGCAAAAAGACGAAGAAGGAGGAGGAAGATGAGGAATGAGATAACCAAGAAGCCAAAAAGCTATACTAAGACGCAGGAAATATGGTAAATAATGCACCATTAGAACAAAAATAGCTCAGTAAGAAAAAGAAAAAACAAAGAGACACATAACAAAAATGCTTTAAGGTAACAGTACTGAAAAGTGCAAAATTGTACTCCATTTTTCCTCAACCCAAAGGAAATGCTGTGTGTTTCGAATACCAAATAATCTCTCTCTCTCTCTCTCTCTCTCTCTCTCTCTCTCTCTCTCTCTCTCTCTCTCTCTCTCTCTCTCTCTCTCTCTCTCTCTCTCTCTCTCTCTCTCTCTCTCTCTCTCTCTCTCTCTCTTTCTCTTTCTCTCTCTTTCTCTTTCTCTTTCTCTATCTCTTTCTCTTTCTCT
The DNA here is from genome assembly GCA_016584305.1 of Chionoecetes opilio. Classification (NCBI taxonomy): domain Eukaryota; kingdom Metazoa; phylum Arthropoda; class Malacostraca; order Decapoda; family Majidae; genus Chionoecetes; species Chionoecetes opilio. The sequence continues at coordinate 18,089 of JACEEZ010011998.1, read as the reverse complement.
TTCTCTTTCTCTTTTTTTTTTTTTCTCTCTCTCTCTTTCTCTTTCTCTCTCTCTCTCTCTCTCTCTCTCTCTCTCTCTCTCTCTCTCTCTCTCTCTCTCTCTCTTTCCTCTCTCTCTCTCTCCCCTCTCTCTCTCTCTCTCTCTCTCTCTCTCTCTCTCTCTCTCTCTCTCTCTCTCTCTCTCTCATTGATATATTTGGAAAGGAGACGAGAGGAGAGGAAAAGATAAAAGATGGGAAGAGAGATGAAAATAAATAATAATAGGGAGGAGAGCTAAGTCGATAAAGACAAAATGTGTAAGGAAAAAAAAATTGGAAAACATTGATAATATATGTTAGTATATCTATAATAATATAATCGAAAGTGTGTGTGTGCGTGTGTGTGTCTGTGTGTGTGTCCGCTATAGGTTCCGCTCCCAGTGGCGCAATCCCATCATATGGCACATTTTTGGAACCAGGTTGACCAGGGGAAGGTTTTAAGGCCACTTTGGGGATGATCCGATCACTTTTATTATTAGTATTAGCGAGAATAGTGAAGAAAAAAGAAAACAAAATACGCGAGATATCTGCATGAAAAAAAAATATATATAGAAACGAACGCACGACTGACGGACGGTTTCTTTTACTTCAGTCCTATTACTTCACTAGCCTACTTCCTATTACTTCAGAGTTACTTCTGTCCTATTACTTCAGAGTTACTTCTGTCCTATTACTTCAGAGGTACTTCTGTCCTATCAATTCAGTCCTATTACTTCACTAGCCTACTTCCTATTACTTCAGAGTTACTTCTGTCCTATTACTTCAGTCCTATTACTTCACTGGCCTACTTCCTATTAATTCAGTCCTTATACTTCACTAGCCTACTTCCTATTAATTCAGAGTTACTTCTGTCCGATTAAGTCCTATTACTTCACTAGCCTACTTCCTATTACTTCATAGTTACCTCATTCCTATCCAAGGCCAATCACTGAAATATGCTGGACATCACCTACTTCAACCTTGCTTCTCCCATGGTCAGTTCTATGTTGGATGCTCACGGGTGGGAGATGGCAGCAAACTCTTTATCCTCACACCCAACAAAAAGACCATGAACATTGTCTATCCTGCTGCTTTGCAGTAATATTTTTTTCAGATTTTGTGATAACCCAAAAATTATTCTGTGAGATTAAACTCATGGTTGTGTGAAATACATTATCATTAAAATACAAGTGTTACAATTATTGAGCCGAAGGCCCACCAAAAGCCCTCTGCAGGAGCTAGCCAAAAAGTCCGCCCGGAGGGCGGCTTTTCGGCTAGTAACATAATAAAAAGCTAATAATAATGATGAGGGATATAATAACATTGATGATGATGATAACTATGAAAACAAATAATATCTACAATAATAGAGATATTAACGATAATACTAAGTACAATATTGCAAATGCAAATTGAATTATTTAATTGATATACTCAACATCATCTCCGACTAAATATGTCGAGTTTTCTCTTTCCGTGTCTATATTTTTGTTACCGGTTAAAACACACACACACACGCAGACAGACACACAGACACAGACACAGACACAGACACAGACACAGACACAGACACAGACACAAACAGACAGACACAGATAGACACACACACATACACACAGACACACAGACACACAGATCGACACACCGACAGACAGACAGACAGACAGACAGGCATTGAAATAACTCGTGCAAAAATACATTAATTAACAAGAAAAGCACACATGACAATTATATTAAACATGAGCACAAAATTTTAAAACATAACGCACCATTTACTTTGCTCAACGGGGGAACAGTGCGCGTCTATATGCCTGTGTGTGTGTGTGTGTGTTTACTCTTCGTACTCCTCGGGTAAAATGTGAAAATGTAGTACACATATATACTTATATGTATGTGTGTACATATGCATATATGTATAATATGTATATGACAAAATGTTATTGTTGGTGTGTAATACATTAACGGAAATTGTGATGATGATGATGATTATGGTGAGGACAATGAAAAAGTTGATGATGATAATAATGAGGGGAAGGAAGAGGGAAAGGATAATAATGATAATGATCATAATGAAGATAATGATAATAATAATAATAACAATACTACTACTACTAATAATAATAATAATAATATGATTTAGGGTGTGTTCATTCCGGCGTTCACACGACAGACTACACACAAACACTTTGTAGTTAATTAATAAACCAGCATAAAGTATATTGCATCATACGTTGTGTATGTATGCATATATGTATGTATTTATGCAAAGAGAAAGATACAGACAGACAGACAGTAAATGCGTATATATATAATATATATATATATATTAATATATATATAATATATATATATATATATATATATATATATATATATATTATATATATATATATATATATATATATATATATATATATATATATATATATTATATATATATATATATATATATAAATATATATATATATATATTTTTTTTTTTTTTTTAATCACAAGGAACTGGCCAAGGACACAACAAAAATGGGTAACACAAAGCCCGCTTAGTTGCCAGTCCTTATATAGAAGACAGTAGGAGAATAAAATAAAAACAGAGGGGTAGGCCAATTTAGTTCGGGAGGTGTTTTGTTACTCTTCTTTTGAAAAGATTTAAGTCATAGGAAAGTGGAAAAATAGAAACAGGAAGAGAGTTCCATAGTTTACCAGTGAAAAGGATGTAAGAGTAAAGATACTGATTAATTCTTGCATTAGGAAGATGGACAGAATAGGGTAGAGAATAGAGTAGAAGGTCTTGTGCAGCGAGGCCGCGGGAGTTGGGGAGGCATGCAGTTAGCAAGTTCAGAAGAGTAGTGAGCATGAAAATAACGGTAGAAGAGAGTAAGATAAGCAACATTGCGGCGGTGATCTAAAGATTGAAGACAGTCAGTCAGAGGAGAGGAGTTGATGAGACGAAAAGCTTTTTGACTCAACCCTGTTTAGGAGAGCTGTATGAACGGATCCTCCCCAAGCATGTGAGACATACTCCATACATGGGCGGATAAGGCCCCTGTAGAGAGAAAGCAATTGGGAGGGAGAAAAAAAAAGACGCAGACGCCACAGGACACCTAACTTCTTAGAAGCTGTTTTAGCAAGAGCTGAGATGTGAGATTTCCAGTTCAGATTTTTAGTAAAGGATAGTCCTAGAATGTTCATTGTAGGTATCCTGGAGCTTTAGGGGGGGACGTGGTGTCTGGGAGCCAAAGTGAACGGCCTTGGTTTTGGTAGTGTTTATTTTCAACCAAAGTTCGACGCAACTGTTGCCGACGGCGGTAATAGCCGTCTGTGCGTTCTGAGCGCGCCATGGTCCGGTGGTTATCAGGGCCAGGTCATCCGCATAGCCCAGGATCTTGGTGCATGCACCGAGGGGAAGCGAAACCAGGTTCTCCACCATGATGTTAAAGAGAAACGGGCTTAAAATGCTCCCCTGGGGCGTGCCGTTTTCAAAGGTGGCGAGGTCGGACAGGGTGCCCTGAAAGGTAACTCTGGCTTGCCTCTCGCTCAAGAAGTCCTGGGTCCAGCCCAACAGTCTGCCTTGAACGCCTTTCTCAGCTAGAGATGCGAGGATGACTGGGCCACTTGCCATCTCAAACGCTTTCTCCAGATCCATGAAAGTCACCACGGCTTTCCTGTCAGAGATGGTTGAGAGCATCTCTGTGATGCAGTCCGTTGTGCCTTTGTTGGTAGTGTAGGCATATATGTGGTGGTGTAAGCTGCCTACCTGCCATTGAAGTCGTGTGAGGATCATTCTCTCAGCTGTCTTGCCAAGGAAGCTGAGGAGAGAGATTGGGCGTGATTGGGTAGGGTCTCTGGGCTTGGGAATGGGAACAATGACTGGCTGCTTCCACGCCGGGGGGAGTCTGCCTGTGGCGAAGGAAATTTTGATGAGGTGTAGCAGTTCCTCGTGTGCCTTGGGACCAGCCTTCGCAGCACCTGCCGCCGTGTCCTTGCGTGTCGTAATTCCTGAAATCTGCCTTGCTGTTCATGGCAAGAGTGTCTTTAATGCCTGAAATCTGCACATGCTGTTCATGACAAGTGTCAGAATGCCTAATCTGCCTTGCTGTTCATGGCACGTGTCTTTATTCTGAAATCTGCCATGCGTTCTGACAGTGTCAGTAATGCCTGAAATCGCCTTGCTGTTCATATGAAGTGTCTATAATTGGTGTGAAATCTGCTGTTTATCTACTGGTCTGTGGTAGTGGCATGTATAACTTAACATTTGCTGTGATGATGTTTTCTTTGTAATTGCCAAATCTGGCTGGGCAATTGAAATGTTGCATGACTTACACCGTACTTCATGTAGTTTATTTATCTACATTTCTGACGCCTGTTTACCAAGAACTTACTTCCCCCTAGGGGATGGGGCCGCGACAATCTCCTTTATTCTGTCCCTTACTTCCCTCCTTTCTGCTCTAACCCTCTTCATTCTCCGTCGACCCATTTCTTCCAATTTCCATGTCGTACATATGTTACTTTTTCACCAGTCCTTTTTTTTCCTGGTTAAAAAAAGATGCAGTATAAAATAAAAAATAGTAAATTGAAGGACACTTTCATTACCGAAAAGAGTAATGTTCATATGTTTTGTAAATCTGGAAACATAAAATTCAAAAAAGGGTATGCAGTGTGTGTGTGCAAATAAAAACTATAGTTCCCGCTTAAATTCTCTACGTTCTGTTTATCATATCCTGTGTTCGAGAATAGATGGCAGGACCGTCCTGGTTTCAAACTTTACTGTGGAGTCATATTTCTTGTTCTCTGAGCTTCCTTGGTTGCCTCTAAAGGTGATCTTTTTGCTCAAAATTGCCCCTCTAAAGGTGATATATGCCACCTTTAGAGGTACAAAGTGGCATACCCTACCATAGTGTTGCAAAGTTGCACCTAGTGTTAAAGGTGCAGCTTTGCACCTTAAGCTTCCAAAATGTGTGACATCCTTTGCACCCTTAAAGTTGGCAAAATATGCACCTTATGAGGAGCATATTTTGCACCCATAAGGGTGCAAAGTTGCAACCTCTACAGGTAGATATTCTCCTCAAAACTGCCCCTGCTAAAGTGCATATTTTGACCTTTAAAAAGGTACAAAGTTGCACCCTACCATAATGCAAAAGTTGCCCACTAGTGTTAAGGTGCAACTTTGCCCCCTTAAAGGTTCAAAATGTGTGCATCTTTTTGCCCCCTTAAAGGTCAAGGTTGTCACTTTTTTTCTTGGTGTGTACTCGTCAAGAGACGGGGTGCGTTCGTCACGGAGGATCGGCATCCACTCCCTAATCCATGGTGTGGAAGCTGCTCAATTATAGGGTTGTGTACGATAACACACTACCTACAGCTACAACACAACCGATATATTTCATATTACACATCCCACCCGGCATAATTGCAAAAAAAACCTCCGTCCATCAAGCACTATAAATGCAGATGCTGCCCGGTATTTAGGAGAGTGATTTTCTTAGTTTTTTTTATTTTTTTTTTTTTTTGATACTGAAACTGAGGGAGTAAAGATAGCCTGGCGACATACTCGAAAAACATCCCACTTGACTCCTTTTAAAAATGTTCGTCCGCAATTTTTCTTTAACCGTTAGTCGCTGTTTTCTGTGTTTCTGGGTCTTCTTCCTTTTGTTGTTTATTACATTTTATTTTCTTCCACATTTTCCTCACATCTTTTACAAGTCACTACTTCTTACTTTTCGTTTTTCCTTAGGCTCTTTTCTCTTTGTTTTTTCTTACTATGTGTTTAATATTTTCTCGTTTTCCCGTTTAGCGACGGATATAGCATTCTGAAATTCTCTTGCAGATTGTTTTAAGACAGTTTTTTTTTTGCAGTCCACCTCTCCTTACTCCTCTATCTTTTTTCTTTATTATGTTTTTGCTTTTTTTCACTTTTTTTTTCCTAGTCCTTTTTTTTCGTTCTCCTTTTGTTCTTGTTCTTTTTTTATTTTGGTTGTTTCCTCTGTATCGCCAGGTCTGCATTTCCTCTCGCGGTTTTCAAAACGATTTTGCTTAACTGTTTATGCATCGTGTAGGGTCTTTGTCTATCGTCGGGTTTCGTGAAGACTGTCCGCATCGCGCACAAGCGGTGATATTCAAGCGTCCTTTGACACGTCATAATTATCAGAACATTTTTCTCGGGGGCTGTCCGCTTCTGAACTTCTAGCTGCAGGATGAAGAGGAGGTGGAGGAGGAGAGGACGCGGAGGAAGGGAAGGAGGAAGATAAAATATATTATGATAAACATAAGACGAAGACGAAGACAACAATGACGATGAAAATGAAGATATAAAACATGATAAAGGTAAAAGGAAGAAAATTAGATAGGATAAAAGAATAGAATGGAAAATAGGTTTCTACAACTATACTAATATTGTTTGGTTGATGGTACTCTTTTGCTGTTATTGCTGCAGCATTGAAAAGCCTGACAGACATTAAAGAGCCAGTGTCACTTCATTGGCTTCTTCCTTCGGGCCCTTTCTTGTCTGTGTGATTAGTAGTATGAGCCATCATTATTACTGTAATTTTTTTTCTTTTTTGCCCACCATTTATGGAACCATTATCATAATTACGATGATATATACACTCCTAGTGTTGCTTTTTCACCAATATCATTATTGCCATTAAGTCAATATATGTAGCGAAACCTAGGCATCAATAGAAAATACAAATAAGAAGTGAAGCAAAAAGACGAAGAAAGGATGAGAGATGAGGGAATGAGATAAACAAGAAGCCAAAAAGCCTACTAAGACGCGAGGAAATATGGTAAATAATGCACAATTAGACCAAAAATAGCTCACTAAGAAAAAGAAAACAACAAAGAGACACATGAAAAAAGCTTTAAGGTAACAGTACTGAAAAGTAAAATTGTACTGGCCAGTTTTTCCTCAGACCCAAAGGAAATGCTGTGTGTTTTCTATACCAATAATCTCTCTCTCTCTCTCTCATCTCTCTCTGGGGGTATCTCTCTCTCTCGTCACTCTCTGTCTCGTCTCTCTCTCGTCTCAATCTCGTCTCTCTCCTCTCTCTCCCTCTTCTCCTCTCTCAGTTCTCTCGCCTCTCTCTCTCCTCTCACTCTCTCTCAAGTCTTTCTCTTTCTCTCCTTATCTTTCCGCTTTCTCTTTCTCTATCCCTCTTTGTTTTCTCTTTCTCTTCTCTTTTTTTTTTTTCTCTCCTCTCTTTCTCTCTCTCGTGCTGTCTCTCTCTCGTCTCTCTCTCTCTCTCTTCTCGTCTCTCTCTCTCTGCTCGGATCTCTTCACTCTTTCCTCTCTCTCCTCTCTTCCTCTCTCTCTCTCTATTCTCTCTCTCTCTCTCTCTCTCTCTCTCTCTCTCTCTCTCTCTCTCTCTCTTGATATATTTTGGAAAGGAGGACGAGATAGGAGAGGAAGATAAAATATGGGAAGAGAGATGAACATATATAATAGGAGGAGAGCTAATCGTAAAGACAAAATGTTTAAGAAAAAAAATTGGAAAACATATGATAATATTTGTTGTATCATCTATATAATATAATCGAAAGTTGTGTGTGTGCGTGTGTGTGTCTGTTTGTGTGTCCCTCCGCTATAGTTCCGCTCCACAGTGGCGCAATCCCATCATATGGCACATTTTTGGAACCTGGGTTGACCAGGTGAAGGTTTTAAGGCCCTTTGGGGATGATCCGATCACTTTTTATTATTAGTCTTAGCGAGAATAGTGGAAGAAAACAAGAAAACAAATACGCCGCGATATCTGCATGAAAAAAAAATATATATAGAAACGAACGCACGACTGCCGGACGTTCTTACTTCAGTCCTATTACTTCACTACCTACTTCCTATTACTTCAGAGTTACGTTCTGTCCTATTAACTTCAGAGTTTACTTTCTGTCCTATTCTACTTCAGAGCACTTCTGTCCTATCAGATTCAGTCCTATTACTTCACTAGGCCTACTTCCTATTACTTCAGTAGTTACTGTCTGTCCTCTTACTTCAGTCCTAATTATTCACTGGCCTACTTTCCTATTAATTCAGTCCTTATACTTCACTAGCCTACTTCCCTATTAATTTCAGAGTTACCTTCGTCCGCTTAATCCTATTACTTCACTATCTAGCTTCCTATTATCGTCTTGTTAGCCGTCATTCCTATCCAAGGCCAATCACTGAAATAATGCGGGACATCACCTACTTTCTCTCACTGTGTTGCTTCTCCCATGGTCAGTTCTATGTTGGTGCGCACGGGTTGGAGATGGCAGCAAACTCTTTAATCCTCACACACACCCAACAAAAAGACCATGAACATTGTCTATCCCTGCTGGCTTTGCAAGTAATATTTTTTTCAGATTTTGTGATACCCAAAAATTATTCTGTGAGATTAAACTCCATGGTTTTGTGAAATCATTATCATTTAAAATACAATGTTACAATTATTGAGCCGAAAGGCCCACTCAAAGCCCTCTGCAGGAGGCTAGCCAAAAAGTCCCGCCCGGAGGGCGGCTTTTTCGGGCTAGTTACATAATAAAAGCTATAATAATGATGAGCTATATAACATTGATGATGCATGCTAACTATTGAAAACAAATAATTATCTACAATAATAGAGATATATACGATAATACTAGTAGCAATATTGCAGAATGCAAATTGAATTATTTTAATTGTATACTCAACCAGTCATCTCCGACTAATATGCGAGTTTTCTCTTTCCTTGTCTATATTTTTGTTACCGTTTAAAACAACACACACACACGCAGACAGACCACACGACCAAAGACACAGACACAGACACAGACCAGACACAGACACGGATCACAAACAGACAGACACAGATAGACCACACACATACACACAGACATCACAGACACACAGATCGACACACCGACAGATACAGACAGACATACAGACAGGCATTGAAATGAACTCGTGCAAAAATTCCATTAATTTAACAGGAAAGCACACCTGACATTATATTAACCATGAGCACACATTTTAAAACATACGCAGCATTTACTTTGTCTCACGGGGGAAAAAGTGCGCGTCTATATGCCTGTGTTGTGTGTGGTGTGTGTTTAACCTCGTACTCCTCGGGTAAATAATGTGAAATTGTAGTACACATATAGACTTATATTTATGTGTGTCTCACATATGCATATATGTATAATATGTATATGAACCAAAATGTTATTGTTGGTGTGTAATACATTAACGGAAAATTTGGTGATGATGATGATGATTATGGTGAGGACAATGAAAAATTTGATGATTGATAAGAATGAGGGAAAGGAAGAGGGAAAGGATAATAATGATAATGATTCATAATGAAGATAATGATATAATAATAATAACAATACTACTACTACTAATAATAATAATAATAATATGATTTATGGTGTGTTCCTTCCGGCGTTCACACTGACAGACTACACCAAACACTTGTATTTAATTAATAAACCAGCATAAATATATGCATCGATACTGTGTATGTATGCATATATGTATGTATTTATGCAAAAGAGAAAGATACATGACAGACAGACAGTAAATCCGTATATATATATATATATATATATATATCTATAAGTATATTATTATAGAGCTATATATATGTATATATATATTATATATATATATAGATATATATATATATATATATAATATATATATATATATATATTATGTTATATATATAATGATATATATATATATATAAATCTATATATATATATAGTTTTTTTTTTTTTTTAATCACAAGGACTGCCAAGGACACAAAATGGTAAGCACAGAAAAGGCCCGCTTAGTTGCCAGTCTTAATATAGAAGGTCGTGTGTAGGAGAATAAAATATAAAAACGAGAGGGTAGGCAATTTAGTTCGGGAGTTGTTTTGTTACTCTTCTTTTGAAAAGATTTAAGTCATAGAAAAGTGGAAAATAGAACAGGAATAGAGTTCCTAGTTTACCCAGTGAAAAGGATGTAAGAGTAAAGAATACTGATTATTCTTGCATTAGGAAGTATGACAGAATAGGGTAGATGAATAGAGTAACGAAAAGGTCTGTGCAGCGAGGCCGCAGGAGTTGGGGAGGCATGCAGTTAGCAAGTTCAGAAGATAGTGAGCATGAAATAACGGTAAGAAGAGAGTAAGATAAGCAACATTGCGGCTGTGATCTAAAGATTGGAAGACAGTCCAGTCAGAGGAGAGGAGTTATGAGACGAAAGCTTTTTGACCTCAACCCTGTTTAGAGAGCTGTATGAACGGATCTCCCCAAGCCATGTTGAAACATACTCCATACAGGGCGGATAAGGCCCCTGTAGAGAGAAAGCAATTGGAGGGAGAAAAAACTCTAAGACGCAAGACAGCACAGGAAACACCTAACTTCGTAGAAGGTGTTTTTAGCAAGAGCTTGAGATGTGGAGATTTCCAGTTCAGATTTTTAGTAAAGGAGAGTCCTAGAATGTTCATTGTAGGTATCTGCTGGAGCTTTAGGTGGGGACGTGGTTGTCTGGAGCCAAGTGAACGCCTTGGTTTTGGTAGTGTTTATTTTCAACCACAGTTCCGACGCAACTGTTGCCGACGGGCGGTCCTAGCCGTCTGTGCGTTCTGAGAGCGCGCCATGGTCCGGTGGTTCTCAGGGCCAGGTCATCCGCTAGGCCCGGATCTTGGTGCTGCACCGAGGGGGCAGCGAAACCGGTTCTTCCACGATGATGTTAAGTGAGAAACGGCTTAAATGCTCCCCTGTGGGGCGTGCCGTTTTCAAAGGTGTGCGAGGTCGGACAGGGTGCCGCTGAAAGTAACTCTGGCTTGCTCTCGCTCAAGAAGTCTGGGTCCAGCCAACAGTCTGCCTTGGAACGCCTTTCCTCAGCTAGAGATGCGAGGATGACTGGGTCACTGCCATCTCTACAACGCTTTCTCCAGTCCCCTGAAAGTCACCACGGCTTCCTGTCAGAGATGGTTGAGAGAATCTCTGTGATGCAGTCCGTTGTGCTTTGTTGGTAGTGTAGGCCATATATGTGGTGTGTAAGCTGCCTACCTGCCATTTGAAAGTCGTGTGAGGATCATTCTCTCAGCTGTCTTGCAAGGAATGCTGAGGAGGAGATTGGGCTGCTTTGGTAGGTCTCTGGGCTGGAATGGGAACAATGACTGGCTGCTTCCACGCGGGGGGCGTCTGCCTGTGGCGAAAGGCAATTTTTTATGAGGTTAGCAAGTTCCTCGTGTGCTTGGGACCAGCCCTTCGCAGCACCTGCCGCGTGTCCTTGCGTGTCTTGAAGGTATCTCGCAGTTTCTTTGTGGTGAAATGGACGTCCGTAGGAGCTGCTCGAGGCAGGAACACTAACGGCGGCTATGCTGGCTGGAAAGAGGCGTCGCGAGTGTCCTTGAACAGCTAGGGCCTGTTGTGCTGTGCTGCTTTCTGGCGGCGGGGGGGGGGGAAGATTTGTCAGAGGGCGGTTTAGCTGTTAATCGGCGGGTGGGGTGAACCGGCTGTTCGGACGGAGGCTTTTCCCCATATCATGTGGATCTTTTTCATATGGCTGAGAGGTTGGAGCTGTGGTTTGAGGAGGAGACCATTCGCCAATTTGCGTTTTTGATATTAAGACGTAGCTTCCCTTGCTATCCTGGATGGCTGCTCTAAGAGTGTTCTGGTACCCTCTGTGTTGTGGCGCTGTTTAGCTTTTCTGCTTGATTAATTATGGTGGTTGTACTCCCTGACACTCAGCGTTGTAGTACCAATCGATCTTCGTGGGGGGGAAGGACTAGACCGGGCTTAGTGAGCGGGATAGCAATGTTGGCAGCTTCGTGAAAAGCCGCCGTGAGGCGGTATTCGGCCTCTTCGATGAGTCAGGGTGGGGTTGAGGCTAGGATGTTGGCATTGATGTTCAAGAGGTGTGCCATTAGCACCGGTTTAATTCAATTTTGGTGGGAAGGTGGGGTCGTGTCAGTTTTCCGGTTTGGATGTTGTGCAGAGGCAAAAGTGGGTCGCTGGCTAGGTGTGGGTGAAGTTCCATGTGGCGTCGCGTCGCAGTTTAAGTCCTGCGGACAAATGAAGGTCTAAGGACACCCCCGGCCGATGTGTGTGTGCTCGCTTTTGTTGGAGAACAAGGATCGCCCTCTGGCACGCTCGTGCATGGCCTCATCAATTGGTGACCCGCTCACTGTTCGTTCACCCGCGTGAACCGAGGGCTTCGTGATGCGCATTGAAGTCACCCGGACCCGACGACACATGGAAGTGGTGCAGAGAGAGAGAACTTTCGGCTGACGACTAGGGTCTTCATTGTTGGCCAAATTCTGGTTGTATATGTGTGATATACAAGGAGTGTTCGAGGTTGCGCAGTGTGCATCTTCACCGCGATTCCTCTACTCTGTCCCCGGGCGCAGGGATAGGGAGAGTGTGCTTGGGATGTTGTTTTTGACCAAGATGGACACGCCTCGGCACTGGCCTTTCCACTGCTGGCCTATGGTATGCTCTTAGCCCCTGAAGTTATAACCGAAGTGCCTATCTTGAGAGAGCAGAGTCTCCTGGAGAAAGGATCACGTCCCTGGCTGTTTTCCTTGTTTGTCCCGCCACAATTGGTGAAGCCTGCCGCGGACGCCGTTAAATGTTCGCACTGCAGGATTCGGAAGACGGTCAGCTTGTTGTTGAGGAGGAGCGTGTTCTCTCTCCTGCCTGTGATTGCTGAGGTGTTTGGTGAGTGCGAGGTTTGTTGAGATGTGTTTTCCTGGTCGGGTGACGGGTGTCGGAATCCCCATAAGTTGCTTTTCACTGTCTATGACGCCGACGCCGGTGTGGTCCCTGGGGGTGGGAGGGAGCTGTCTCGGGCTGTGGATGGAAGAGTTTGTCTCGGCTTGGACGGGGAGGGGAGGGAGTTGTCTCGGCTTTGGGTGTGTGGATAAGATAGTTGCTTCGGCTGTGTGGAGTAGGGGACTGTTTTGGGGGAAGGCGAGTGGGCTATCACTGTCTCGGCGACGTCCGTCCAGCTGTTTCTCAGGATATCTTTGCCGAGGAGAGCCCCAGTGGCCCCTGCGAAGTCTTGAGAGATCTTTCAGTTCGGTTTTTGGGTGATTGTGATCTGATCGTCTTTCGGTGCAACTTTCATCATATGGGTTCGGGATTGGGACTTCGAGACTGTGGGTCGAGGTTTGAAGGTAACATCCCCGTCCAAACTCCTCGCCCGAGAGGAAGAGCGGGAACTCTCTGGTGTCCGCCTCCGTTGGAACGTGTTCCGGCTCAGGAGGGTGCTGTTCTCCAGCCCCAGGTAGACGTGGTTGAGAGAGGTCTGTCTGTGGATGTTCCTTGTGATGTGCATGAAATGATCTCTGGCCCCATGGTTGACTGGGGGCGAGCGCTGGTCGATGCGTCGACATAAAGGGACATCTGTGTTGTTCTTTGTGCTTCACCAGTGTCATTCTTACATGCGCATTTGCGATCCACGCGTGGTGTGTTTCCCTGTAATTTGGGCATTAGGCATCGTGGTGGCGGTCCCGGCCTTGTGCTTTTGAAATGCAATTGGCGGTGTCGTGGCTTCCACCGCATCTCTTCCCCGGAACACCCCCCCCGCATCGAGCGGGTTAGGGTACAACCTGTTTCTTGTGGTGGACCGAAACGCTGGCAGTTGTAGCACCGCAGAAGGTTTCCTGCTGTAGGGGCAGGTGTAGAAAATTCCCCCTTCCTTTCGATGTTTCAGGAACCCCGGCAGAGGGCCCCTGACGGTTTATCTCTCCACGTGCCGCGGTGCTGATGTCTGCTCGCTCCGGTGTAGACAGTGCAGCGCGGCTTGCCTCACATCAATCACCGGCGGTGTCTCCTCTATTGGAGCGAGTGTCCTTTTAGAAGAGTAATTGCATCAAGGTCCCATTTGGTGGTGCCCTGTCCTTTGGGTTTTCAGCTGGATCTGCTTGCCGTCCACCTGATTCAGACTCTGATTGGTTGAAAATATCCTGGTCCGGAAGGGGTGATGAGAACGTGCCTCTGTCTCCAGGAATTTTTTCTTCATCTTCGACCGTGGAGGAGACTTCCTCGATGGTTTCCGCCAGGTCCAGGCTGAGGCCGAAGCCTTCGGTGGGGGAACTATAAGCTTTTGGAAGTGAAGGGGAGGGCGGTGGCGGGCTGAGGGTTGTTGACTGGAACTGGGTGGCTAGGAGCTGAGGGAACGGGAGCAAAAAGTTGGTAGTGGAATAGGAAGCTGTTTTTTCTTGGCTGCGGAGGTGCCGTTTGCTTCTTGGGGTTGTTTTGTTCGGTCCATGTTCCTGTTGATCACAGAGCTCCTCTTGGTCATAGGACTCTTCTGGGGCGCAAGACATGGCGCGGATCGCTACGATGTGGCAATCACGGTCCGGTTGGGTGTTTGTTTTCATTTGATGGGGGGGCGGTTTGGAAAAGCTGATCCCGTGGGTCTCGTAGTGACGTTTTGACCTCTGGTCCCGCGCTCAGGATCGTCGTGGAGTGCGTTGCTCAAGTACTTCCGTGGAAGCTTGTCTGGTTAAGGTATCATCGCCTTTGAGTCTACCATGGTGGCAGCAACGTGTTATAGAAAGTCAAACGTCCCTTGAAGAGACTGCAATGTGATGGTGAGGACTCCTAACAGGGGATGGGTTGCTGCAGGCGTCCCGCCTGCTAAAAGGCGTCGTAGACACCCCCTCCCCTGTGAAGGTCCTTGCTTAGCCCTATCGAGAGTTCTTGCACGGGTACAGCAGTATTTGCAGTGGAACGCTATAGAAGAGCTGCTAAAAAAAAAAAGGTATTTGCCCTTTACCTGGCCCCGCAACTGAGGTGGACCGCACGATCACGGGTTTTTCCTCAGCGCAATCGCAGGCTGCCCCGACCCCGCAGAACCCGCAGACAAAACACTCACTAGCCGAGATCTGCTCCACGAGGTTTTCCGCCGACAGAACACGGGCTTTTCAGGTCCCGAGAGGTCTTTTCAACCAGAGCGATAGAGGGAAAGAAATTAAGTAAGAGAAAAAACTGCTCAAAACCCTCGCGTCCTAAAAAAGAACGATCCAAAACTCCGCAGAAGGGTGTAACTTCCATCCATCCGTACTGGAGCTGATCGCCTGAATCTGCCCTTTTAGGGGCCAAATCGTATGGAGCCAAAAAAAGGTCAGTCACTAATAAACTCTGTTTAAAGCCACGAGGGTGTGGTGGCTGTGTCGAAAAAGTACAGTGGGATCACAAATACAAGTGGTGACGGGGGAAAGCGGGGAGACTCACTTCAAGGAGGAGGTCCGCGGTACAGCTAGTCCGAGCAGCACACACGTCGCTTAGTATGCGAGTCTCAGCGCGAGTGCTAGCAGCAAGCAGCACTAGTCTGGCAGGCTGGATCGCTGATGGCTGGCCTGGTGAGGCGGTAGTTGCTGCTTGAGTGCGCTGTGAGGAGAGGTTTTGCTGGTCTGGAGGCCTGGCTGCCCGTGTGTGACTTAGATGGCGTGGTGACGCGCTATTTATAGATGAAGTCTGTCGCCCGCAGCCTATGCAGCGCTGATTGTGGTAATAGCTTCTGCTTCTCGTCTGCGCGGTGGAGTGGGAGACACTTGACTGCTGTTGACTCCAGGGTGCGGCCTTTGCTTTTCTGTGTAGGCTGTTATTTGCCTTTTGTTTCTTTTCATGCTGGGTAAGCTTGTATTCGTTTGGCTTGTACGGTTAAGCTTTGGGATTGGATCTCTTTAATAATATAGTGCGTGGTCTAGGATTGTGGAAGTCGCCGGGGTACATCATGTCACACATGTCGACAATTCTGTATTTTCTTCTAGAATGTTCTTGTGATGATGATGCCATGTTTTTTCTTATAGGGGCTTTTGTGCCTCCGAAGTTAGGTGGCAATTAAGAACGTCTGGGACAGCTTCGTTGTCGTCATGGCCGATGTTAGGATGAGGGAAGGACTTCGTCGGGAGTTTCCTCTTTTGGCATGTCATCCTATATACGACATGGACTTTTGTTTTGTGTCTCCTTCGTGATTACAAAAGAGAAATAAGACACTCTTAAGACAAACTAAAAATATTTAAAAATATAATAAACGCTGAACTAGGTAGCTATCACTTTAACGAGATTATATATTATTATATATAATATGTTATGTTAGGAGTATATATTACTAGTATTTAATATGAGTAGATAGTATATCTAGCTAGTATATATATATATATATATATATATAGTAATATGTATAGTATATCTATCTATATATAATATATATTATCTATATATATTCTATTATACTTATATGTATATGTATCTACTCGTCTTATACTGACTAGTGCATCTCTATATAGCTCTACTAACTATATATATATTATATTATATATATATATATATATATAGTTATATATTTTATATAATATATATATATATATATATATATAGAATGAAGTATATAACCAGCGCGGGTAAAACATCTTGATTGTTTATTCGAACGTTTCGGCTAATACATAAGCCATCATCCAGCCTAAATTCGGATAACAAATTTTTTTTTTTTGATTAAAATGAAAATATACAAGTTATAAATTATTTGCACATTTAAAATGCTAACCAAATATAATAAAATAAGATAAAAATTATAAAACAGTAATACCCAACAACACATAATACCAAAACAGTAATAGTATAATATAATACAGTATAAGTATGTTTCTACCCGCGCTGGTTTTATCTTCATTATAGATCTCGATTCCGCTCATGGAGAAGTATTGCTCTATTATATATATACTATATATATATAGTATATATATATATATATATATATATATATATATATATATATATATATATATTAGTATCTATATATATATATTATATATATATATATATACTATATATACTTATATATATCTATATAATTATATTTATATAATTATGTAATATATACATATATGTATATAAAATATGTATATATATATGTATATATGATATATATATATCCCATATTATATATATATTAATATATATATGATATAGTATATATAATATATATAGATATATATATATATATATAATAATATATAATATATACATAAGAAAAAAAAAATATTATATTACATATATATCTATATAGGTATATATATATATATATATATATAATTATATAAAATGGGGGGGGGGGGGGGGGGTATACGTATATGGATTGTATATGTATATGTATATATATATATATATATATATATATATAAATATAAATATGTTATATATATATATATATATATATATACATATATATACTATTTATATATATATGTAATATAAATATGTATAAATATATATATATTATATTATATATATATATATATATATATATGATATATATTATTATATTATATATATATATATATATATATATATATATATATATAGATATATATTTATATATAAATATATATATATATATATATATTTATATATATATATATATATATATATATATATATATATATATTTAATATTATATATGTATATATATATATATAATATATATTATATATTTATTATATATATATATATATATATATATATATATATATTATATATAATATATATATATATAAATATAAATTATATATATTAATTAATAATAGATGATATGTATATTTTATATAATATACATATTATATAATATATAATATATAGATTATAGAATAGTTAAAATTATTGATTTAATTTATTTTATAATAAATATAAATTATAATAAAATATAAATATAAATTTATATATATAGAATATTGTATGTATTATATAATTATAATAATATATAAATATATATATATATAATAATATAAATATGATATATAAAATTATATAAAAAATTTTTAATTATTTTAAATTTTTAATATTTATTTTATATTTATTATATTAATATATTTATATATAATTATAAAATTTAATTAAATTTTAACTTTTTACCCCTTTTTTTTTTTTTTTTTTTTTTCCCCCTTTTCTCTTTTTCCCCCAAAAACCAAAAAAAATTTTACAAAAAAAACCCCCCCCCCAAAATATATAAAATTTTATTATAAATTATATTATTATATATAATTTTTATAAAAATATTATTTTAATATTTATAATAAATTAATTTATATTTTATTATTTTTAAAAATTTAATATATTA
>JACEEZ010011995.1:127500-245181 GCA_016584305.1 Chionoecetes opilio | reverse complement strand
GGGTTTAAAAAAAAGGGGGTGGGGTGGGGGCAAAAAAAAATTTTTTTTGAGTTTAAAATTTTTTCTAAAAAAAAAAAACTTTGGGGAAAAACGGGAAGTTAAAAGTTAGGCCAAAAACCCTATTCCATCAGGGGGTTTTTAAAGGGGGTTTGGGGCCATTGACCACCCCCCCCGAGCCATTACCACCCCGGGGTATTCCAAAAGCCCCCAAATAAGGAATAAGGCCCCTTTTCCTTAAAACCCCCAACCCCTTTCCAAGCCGTAGGGGGGGTGTACCCGGGGGTTTTTGGACCCCCTGGGGTTTTCTTCCCCCAAAAGGGAAAAAAAACCCAGGGGGGTAGGAGTTACCCCGAAAAAAAAAGGCCCCGAGGGGCCAGTATTCGTACCCCCCCGGTTGGGTTGAAAAAATGAGGAATTTTATCCTCCCGTCCCCCTTTAATTTTTTTTTAAACCCCACCCCCCCCCAAAAAACACAAAAACCCCAAAACCCCGGAATTTTTACTTTTTTAAATTTTTTTTTTTTTTGTTTTAAGGGTTTTTTTCAAAAACAAAAAAAATTAAAAAAAAAAAAGGGAAAAAATTTAAAAAGGCCCCCCGGGTTTTTTACGTTTTAAAATATTGTTAGGGGTAAAATGGGGAATTTTTCAACCGGAAGAAACCCTGAAATATGTTTCACGGCATAAGGGTCCATTGTAAATCAATTCGTTAGGGTTTACCCGGGGGGAATTTTGGGAAAAAAATAAAATGGGGAGAACTTTTCAAATTTTAAACCAAAAAAATTTTTTAAAACCCCGGGTTTTTTGGGGGAAGTAAAAAACTGTATTTACTTTTTTAAAAAAAAGGGGAACCAAATTCATTCTTTCTTTTTTTTAGCCCCTCCTTTTAAATTTAAAAAATTTTGTACGAGTTGAAAAAAAAAAAAAACAAAAAAAAAATTTTTTTTTTTTATTTTATATATATTTTTTAAAATTTAAAAATTTTTTAAAATATAAATTATATATTATATAAATTATATATATAATATATTATATATATTTTATATATTTTATATATATATTTTTAAATATATATTTTGAAAATTTTTTTAAAAAATTTTGGGAAATTTGGTTTTTTTCCTTTAATAAAACAAAAGATTCGTACAAATTTTTTGTAAGGCTTTTTGGGCCCCCAAAGCACAATTTTTCAAAAACAAAAAAAGAAAACCAAAGTTAGCATAAAAAAATAATTTAATTTTTTTCCTTTCGACCCGAGAATACAAATGAATCTATCACTGAAACTAAAAAAAAAAAATTCCCCAAAAGGGGCACCCAAAGGGTTGCTTTATTGGGGTTTCCCGATCGCTCGGGCTCCATGGGCTGCCTTAGGTCGTGGGCACTCCCTCCTGCCTTGGCCCCCCTTCAGAAGGACTCCCTTTTAGCTTCTTCTCGGGTGAGACCGCTTAAAAAGGCGGTCACAGGGCCCTCCCGTTCGGCAACGTCGTTGACCACCTTCACCGGGCAAAACGCCTCTTTTCCCCGCAGAAGAGAAGATCCCCCTCCCAACGGGGGGCTCTTAGCCGGGGTGTGGGCCCCTTCCTCGCCTTGTCCTGGGAGCAGGAGATCCAGCGCCTTTCTCGACCGAACTGAAAAAAGCCCGAAAAAGGCTTGTTGGGATTTAAGGCCTTTCCGTCCAGAAGTTTCAGTCCCCTTCCCCCCCCCCCCCTCTTCATGTTCTGGCCATGGAGGCCTTCTCTTCCTTTGTAACCCTTTCGTCGAAGAAGAGGGGGCCCAAATCTTTTGCACGTACCAAATGGGGCTTTAATGCCCCCAGGGGCCTTTAAGCAACGCGCTCATTGGGGATTCCTCTGCAAAATTTCCCCCTGAAATGGGGAAACGTTTTGGGACATGGGAAGGAACCCTGGCCCCCTTCCCCGGAAGGTTAGAGGAGGGGGACGAAAGGGAACCTGTTTCCCCTGGCTCGAAATTCATGAGAGGGCACCGAAACTAGACCTGAAGAGGAAAATCTTGAAGCGTAGATTCCCTTCGACATCCCTCTCGCTTTATGAAACGCTCTGGTGCCCTCATCTTTTAAGTCGCCCAATTCGCCTCCCAGGAAGAGAGGAGAGAACCCAAACTCCTAGGGTTTTTAACAAACGGGGGGCTTAGCCCCGGGGTTCTTACAACTTTAATCTTTTTCTTTCAACCTTTTTCCCATGCATGTGGCATTTTTTTGCAGGTGCGCAGTTAGTCAGTGTAAGAGCGGGAGCGTCACGACGGCACAAACCCCCCCGACCAAAAACATGTTCGCTCTGGGGAAAACCCTTTAATCTTATCCGTTGAGTTCAAATTTAAAGTGCATCTCAAACCCCAAGTGGAACAAGAAAACATGTGGGCCCGAAATCTCCCACAAATTTTTTTATTATTTAACACCCTAATTATATATATATATATATATATATATATAATATATATATTATATATAAAATATATTATATATATTATATATAAATATATAATATAATTTTTATATAAAATTAATGGGTTTTCCCTTTACGTTTTTCCGAAATTTTTGTCCAGACAAAATCCGGGAATTCCGCTACGGCATGGTTAGGTTAGATTAGTTAGGAGACACCGTAAAAACTTTTTAAAAATATAGGTTTGGGTTAGTGTAAAAATTGGAACTTTCGCTGAGGGAACAGAGATCCGGTTAGCGGAGTATAACCAAACCCTTTAACCAAATCTAAAACAAAAGGGAAACCCTAAATTTAACACTATGGGGCCCTTTCACAGTGAAACATGCATGTTCGGGGAAAAATAGCGAAGATTGAACAAATGCTAAACTCCCAATTATTTTGCTGAAATAAAATTTAATTAAGGGCATTTTCCCCAAAAAGTGATAATTTTTGCATCAAGGGGTTTTTTAAAGGGCCTTAGTACATAAATTAGCAAGTAACGGTGGGTAAACTTTTAAAACTTTTAGGGCTAGATTTTGGGTTTTATGTTTATTTATGTCTATTTTTTGGGGTTAATTTTTGGGATTTTTTTTGAGTTATTTGGGTTTACATAAGCGAGTCTGATGGTGCGCGATTCCCTGGCTGCCCGGGGTTTGGGTTGGCAGCCACCTACTTCGGGGAGTATTCCCAAAAAAACTTAAACGTGGGGAATTCATAACAGTGAAAAAAATTTTGTGTAATCAATTAGTATAGGTAAATTTTCCGCAGGAGTTACCCGGCCCCCCAACCACCCGGGGTAATCGCCCACCCAGTTTTTGGCTTTTTAAAACCCAAAAATTAATTCCGCAAAACGAAACCCCAAAAACCTACCCTTTTAACCTAACCTAGCTATTACTTACAAAAAAAAGTGTTTCTTTTTTGGGTTTTATGAAATTTTAAAAAATACAGACAATAAATATACTGAGTTTAAAATGATGGGAAAAATAGTATCATGTAAGGCAGTTTTCTTCAAATTTTTTTTAAATTGGGGACCCAGTTTAAATTTTAACATTCGCGACCCTATTGTGCGTATTTTTGCATTTTTCTCCCCGGGTTTTTGATTTTTTATTGCAATTACATAATAAAACACATGTGCACCAAAATTTTCATACATATAACTACACGAATCTAGGGGATTAAATAAAAATTGCAAAATGTTAGAATTGGCAATTTAAATTTTATCGATTAAAATTTTTAAAAGTACTTTTGAAAAAAATATTGTAGCTACGTAATTGAAAATTTTTTTTTATTGATTTTTGGCAGATGAAGATTATGCGTGGCCCCGGCCTTCCCCCAGGGGGCCATTCCCTCTCTCTTTTCTCTCTCCCCTTTTTCTCTCTCCCCCTTTCCTCTCTCTCTCCTCCCCTCTCATCTCTCTCTTCTCTCTTCTCTCTTCTCTCTCTCCCCTTTTAAATGCATTTCACTTTATGTATGTATGTTTGTTTAAAAACTTGGCCCCCATTGCCCAAACAGCTTGCGAACCAGAAATTGGGGTCGCGCCCCCGAAATTTTAAAAAACCCTGATGGCATGTGGCCAAACCATTCCTGCGAATACCCAACCTTTTTATTTTATAGAAAATCCCTGTATAAAAAAGTACCTACATATGGCACCATTTTTAAAGGCACGGGCAGTCCATCAAGACCGTTGGGGAAATGTTCGATGCCACTTGTCATTATAGACAAAAGCATTTTAAAAAGGGATCCCCCTCACTCCCCGCGAAAATTTTGGCCCAAAAACGCGCGTTGGTATAACTACTTTTATTTTCTAAGGGGTTGGCAAAAAGACCAACAAAGGAGAAATTCAATTTTATTGTGTTTCCTACCAAAGGCAGGGGCCCCAAGGAAAAAATATAAAGGATTGTGGGTGTTCGAGGAGGAGATATGTGATGAATTTGGGTGGGTTTTTTCTTTAACCTGGCGGGGTGGCACCACCATAACTTTAAAGAGGGGGCCACAGCGGGGATGTAAAACATCACCAAGCCCGAAATGTATAAAACTAA
Source organism: Chionoecetes opilio (assembly GCA_016584305.1). Classification (NCBI taxonomy): domain Eukaryota; kingdom Metazoa; phylum Arthropoda; class Malacostraca; order Decapoda; family Majidae; genus Chionoecetes; species Chionoecetes opilio. Next base: position 240,711 of record JACEEZ010011995.1, on the reverse strand, counting down.
AGTGGTGCCATCCTCAAAAAAGGAAAGAAAGAAATTTTTACGATTTTAAACATTTACATCCTCGCTGTGGCCACTTCTTTTGTTACGGTGTTGCCCCCCCCGCCACGTTTTATGAACACTCCACCCACTTCATCACACTCTCCTCGTAACACCCCGATCCTTGATATTTCTTTCTCGGGCCCCTCTGCCCTTTTGTATTTACAATAAATTTTTAATTTTTTTCCTTTGTTAGGTCTTTCTTTTTTCCCCCTTATGAAAAAAATTTTTAAATTTACCAAAGCGCGTCTGTTAAATTACTCGCGGGGTGGGCGAAACCTTTTCAAAAAGTTTCCCTTTTATTTACAAGTGGCAAAATAACATTCCTCAACGGGCTTGATGGACTGCCCGTGCTTTAAACATGCTGCCATTTTAGGATTCTCCCCAGAAGTCACTAGGCCCGCTATAGAGGGACAATTTTTAGAATTCCCCCTTTTTGGAGCGTCGGTTTGGGTGCCCGGGGAAAATATTTTGGCGCGCTGGACAATATCTGATCCTTTTTTCCCGGGATGATTTTCATTTTTTGTCATTAAAATAATAGGTTTTGGGGGGGGTTTTTTCCCCTTGGGCTTTAAGGGGTTAATATAAAATAAAAGGGCCTAAAAACATGTGGCGGTGGCGGTGGGCACACATCCCACCCCCCCACCCCGGCCTCCTCACCCCTTCTCACATCAAAAAAAGGCCGCCTGCACCTAATTTAATCTTTTGTATATTTGCCCTTATTCACAATTTTATATAGGTGCTTACGGTTATGTTTTAAAAATCCAAACCCGTTGGTTTCCCGGGAAGAAATATGAAAGGAAAAAAGGGGGACCCGGGGAAAGGTGGAGAAAATTGCTGTTGTTTTTTGTCGTTTGGGGGACAACAACCAAAACTCGGCGTTTTCGTTGTAAAGTTGAATTTTTTCATGCCGAAACGCGATGCCCCGGGGGGAGAAAAATTTCTTGCAATTTCCGCCCATGTTGTCTTTTGGGGGGGGGTGGTCAAACATTTCCTTCAGAACAAAATCTGAAGATGGGGAATGCCCGTGGTTCTTTCATCTTTTACCATCCCGTATCAAATTTTTCATAAATGATAAGAGAGGAGTCATATCCTCTTTAGTTCCCTTACTTGCTGCATTTTAAAAAATTGGGGGCATACCAATTCTTCATTCCACTTTTTTATTGATGAAAATTTTGGGGGGTAAATTGTTTCCTCCAATTTCCCGATACAACATAAAAAAAACTCTAGAAGTCTTGCTTATTCGGGTTTCAAAAAAATATTTAATTTATAAATTTTAAGACACAGCCTCCCAAAAAAGCCTGTTTTTGAAAATATTTTAAAAATCGCCTGTACACTGGGAATTTGCCTTTTTTGGGGCCCAAATTTTATTCCATGGGGTTTGGGTTCAAACTTTCCTATCATTTACCCAAAACCAAAATTCCATTTCAGCCTTTAATTCCCGCTTTTTACTCTAGTAAAGGTTTTCCCCCCACTTGAATTAAAAGCCCTTTAATAATTAATTTTGTTATTTTTCAAAGCTGGCTGTTGCTGTTGCTTTTGTATACCTCTGTCACACCAGAGTCCGAATGAGCCGGAATGCCGTCAAAATGAAAATTCTTCGTATATACCTGGATATTCGAAGTGCATTCGAAGTTCATTCTAAAATGTCTGACTGCATTCCCAAACATTTGGGTCTATTCTTGTGACCGGCCCGAATATTTTGCTCATGCTCAAAACTTTCGAGGTGCATTCGAAGTACAGAAATATCGAACGGCATTCGAAGTGTCTGCTTGATTCCTGCTGATTCCGAATAAGTGTGACGGGGGTATTAGGTAAACCACCAAGGGTTGCATAGGTGTATAAACCTGAAGCGAGAGTTCTACTTAGAAGAATTTGGCTCGCATAACTAACTTTCATTTTTTCAAAATTGTTGCAGTCTACATGAGTGTCCGTTATTTTGGGAGCAATCCTGATAGGATGTACCTTATCTGCTTCATAGAAATCTACAATATGACTCCACCTAGCAATTTCACCACCAAATTTCGATGTCATATTTAGTAAATATATTTCTTGCACTTTTTAGTAAGTGTGGAGTATCATAAAAGAAGAAAATCTTTCCATCATTAACTTCTACATAAGGTGTTGCTGATGATATATCAAGTTTATTAAAGGCACTTCTGTTTGATGAGTCTTGGTCACAGACAATGAAGTTGGGGTGTAATCCACATGATAATAATTTAGTGATGCAGTCCTGGATCATGACTTTTATAATGTCAGGGCAAAGTGACCTGTTAAATAAAAAATATCCCAAGGCCTGCTTCCATTTCCTGCAAAGCCCCTTGGCCATAAAAACAATGGCATATTGAGCAAGTTTTTCTTCTTCACTATAAACTGATATTACAAACACCAGCTGCCTTTCCACTCCTCAACTTTGCTACAGCCTCTCTGACTTAGTCAAGAGATGGTGCTGTTTCGTCAATATATGCGAGGTATAAAACTCGCAGCCTATTACTTAAGACAGGCTGATACACGAGATGTAAGCGGTTTATATCGATTTTCATTATATTTTTATGCTAGATTACTATAGATTCGACATTTTGGATGATATAGCAATCTGAACAATCATGTGAGGCTGCAAATTGATGATAAAAAGTTCAAACTTTTTGTGGAGGAATAGGTCTGTTGAAGCCCTAACGTGCAGCGCGGCTGGCAGAAGGCTGCCGCCTTCGCTACCATTATATGGGAAGCTACCGCCGGAAGGGTAGGCAAGGAGTCCTGCTGTGCTGAGGTCAGTTGTGGTATTCTAGTGCTCTTGTTATCATTTTGATGTCTATATTCTCTTCTCTGCCCATGATATCAGGGAAATCATTGCTGCTGTTATTTGTAGCGTGGGGACATGTTTGGTGTGATAACACGGGTGTCTTGTGCAAAGCTTCACCCAACCTTCTGTTGAGTGTTATGTTTCCACGGTGGAGGCTGACGATTTTTTTTCTTCAGGTAAGAAGGCAGACTTCTTGAAAACTATTGCTCGGACCTCTCAGTGGTGAAGTTCAGAAATTTCGTGCCCTCTCTTGTACGTCGTTCCTCGCGTCTGTTTTATGTGCCACCTGCCAAGCCTACAACTTTTGAAGTGAGTAATTGATGTAACCCTATATTGCTTATTATTATTTTTCACATCAGGGAAAAAGTAGTTTTTTTTTAGTAATGTGTTAAAGGTACATAACATTTTCAGAAAGAAAAAAAAACCTAAATATTATGATTTGCAGGTACTTAGGCTAGACTTATATTATTGTATATGCAAAACAAAATGCAAACCTTATAAATGGGGGGGGGGGGGGTTACTAGCTGGTGTTACATAATTTTCTAGGGGGTTCTGGACATGTGTTACAAGGCGTGTCAAGGGGGGAGGGGGGTCAAACATGACAAAAAAAGCTTTGCGTAATTTTGTAATGGCCCCAATAATACCGATATAGAATATAATACGTAAGTTAGGAAAACTGTCTTTACATCTATGGTATCTGTTGTTGTGCTAACGTGTTACTTCATTACTCAGGCAGCATTTTTTCTCTTTTTTTTTTTACATCACAATGACTGGCCAGGAGTAAAAAAGAAGGAAAAAATTAAGTGTACAGCATCCCGTCTTGCGTAGGTTTACTCCATCTTTATGTTGGACTCCCACGCTCATGCTTGTAACATGACCCTCATGGACAGTGATGCGATGTTATATTCACTAAGTCACCCAAAGATACATAAGCCCATCAGAACATAATTAAGCTACAAGAGACCGTGAGACCTACACGTGGTAGTTCCTGTGATACGCCACGCCTGCTATTACAGTGTGCGTTAGATTCTAGATATGCTCCTATCGTTCAAGCATGACTCAAACTTATGTAAGGAAATTATTGCAGCAGAAAACAAGACAACCTATCGGTGACTTGGTACCGTGACTATAAGACCTCCATAAATATACCACCAGGCAATGATATCGGTGAAGGATGAAAGTACAAAAAGAACCTTGCGCTCATGGCATAACATGATGGTTATAGGAACACTAGCCTTGTGTGTTGTACTGTTATATTGCATGTTACATTATTGTACTCTGGCCATCAAATATTTGCTGTTATAAATAAAAACGGGAGATATTAACATAAAGAATGAGGCTCCCGTGGCCATTGGAAGCTGCCGATACGCTGCTCACTAATACATTTCGCGTTTGTTTGTAACAGATTTTTCATTTTCCAGCGTGAGTACATTTTATAATAAACTGTAGAGATTAATGTTTTGTTTTAACCATTACATGCACCGTGTTGTCATTGTTGGAGGCGAACAGTAACAACCCACCACCACCACCACCTTGCCCGTTAGCATATTGCCCAACTCTGTGTGAGTGTGTGGTTTCCGAGTGAAGACGCCTACGCCTGGCTGTAGCTCCGAAACTAACCATAGGATTTTCTCGAAAAAAAACCTCATTGTGATTCCCACACAAAACTTATATGTTTGAACCTGGAAATTTACCCTAACCTAACCGTAACCTAACCTGACGTGTTTAAGAGTAAACGCGACACACTGTTCCAGAGAACGGGACACTGCTGGGCGTCAGGGAGGCTGCAGGCAAGGAATCCCCAACACCTGCCAACATTTGAGGCGTTGCCGTGCATGATGACCCTCAGGTCTTGCCCTCCTTACAATGACAGTGTGTGATAGAAATGGATTATAATCACATGACCTTCACTCACAACAATTCTGGTCCTCAACTCATCTAGCGACCAGAAATATATGTGTATATAATGAGCGTTGTTCCCCCGCGACATTCCCGGCCTGGCACTCAGTAGCTCCTGACTATTAAATGTCCATCCCTAACAATGTGCATAACAGTGGATTGTGCCGCCCAGGAAATTGATGAGCCATCGAAAAGATCAACTTTCATCATAGAATTTATTTGGTAATACATGTAACAAACACAGGAGGCCGCGAGAGGGAAAACCAGGCAAGCGCCACAGATAGAACACGGAGAAAAACGCTGTTATAGTTTTTGTACTTTCAAAATGCCCTATCTTTTTAACCAAAGAAGATATTCTGTTGTTTTTATCTTTATTGTAGAGCTTAAAACATCTACGTGTAGGTTAGAATACGTAGAGATGGATAACACTGGGGAACAAATTTTTGTTGAGTTAGGTCTGACACTTGTTATTAAGTAATTTTTGGGTGCTGAATCCAAAACTGATCTCAGTTTTTCTCTATCACGTCAAGTTTTTGAACTGTAGGATTTTCGTTTTCTTAAAAAATATGAAAAATACTGTACATAACAGTAACAGTGCTTATTTTATAAAAAGTTGCAAATGTTAACATACAATGAAAAATGAAAGAAATAGGCATGAATAGAATGTTTATTTAACATTATCATGTTTTTAGAAAGGATAAGGCTATAATTGTGTGCAGGTTAAGGTAAAAATTTACGTTTGTAGCTTTGTCTGGAGTGTTCAACTTGAGGACTATCGCGTTTGATGCTCCAACAATAGTCAGCCATCATATGCACATCCCATCTACCCTGGTAACGTTCTTCCATAACCTTCAAATCTTGGTGAAATCGTTCACCTTGCTCGTCGCTAGCAGCACCAAGATTTTCCGGAAAGTTGGCAAGATGGCTATGCAAAAAATGTACTTTAATACTCATGTTGCAACCAAGCGCTTTGTAGCTCTCCAATAGTTTCTGAACAATTTCTGTGTAATTACTTGCACGTGTATTTCCAGAAAGTTCTTGACGACGTCTTTGAATGATAGCCAAGCATTCTTTTCAAGGTCTGACATTAGTACCGTTGAAATGTTCATCTTTGATGAGCTGTCGAATTTGTGGACCATCAAACACACCGGCCTTGATTTTTTCAATTGACAGTCCAGGAAATGCCATGATGATGTACTTCAAACAGTCGCCATCAGTTGACAATGCTTTTACAAATTGTTTCATGGACCTAGTTTTTATGTGCAGAGGTGGGAATATTATTTTCTTCCTGTCAACAAGTGGCTCATGTAACTGTTAGGATCTCCAGGTTTAAGATCAGATCTCCGGAGGCCAATTCGTCTGAACCCAATGCTTCTCTCGAGCTCTGCTATCCCACATACGAGAAAGCAGGGATACTTTTGTGTATCCACGTTGTTGACCAGAGAAGGAAGGACACCATTTTAAGGTCAACACAGATGATCCAATTTGTGTTTGTCATTTGCAATACTCAATGACTCTCTTTACATCTCCATATTCTTCACGAAGACAGACCGAATGCCCAATAGGGACTGCGCCAAACAAATTGCCATTGTGTAGAAGTTTTACTACAGCTCACAAGTGGAATTTTGCTTATCTGGAGGGTAAGCTGTGGAGAAAAAACTTGACGTGCTAGAAAAAAACTGACTACAGATTTGGAATCAGCATGCCAATTTTAGTCTAAATAAGCTCAAAAATCTAACTCAACAATTTTTTTTTCTTCAAATTGTTCCCCAGTGTAATCAATGGCATTTTGAAAGAAAAATAACAATAACAGTGTTTTCCTCCACTTGTCAGACAACTATTGCCCGCAGCCTATTAATACTTCTCTCCACAACGTGTCATTGTAAGCCAACCTTAAAACGTATTGACTCAAACATTTGTTAGGAGGTAGTTAAAGGCATGTACTTTCCCGCAGAACCATCATAACAAACAATCATTGTAATCCTCGGAGCGTAAAATAGCGTGACTTGAGTAGCCAGAGACAGTCACCTGCTGCTCTCACTCTGGGCATCACACACAGGCAGTTGACAATAAGTGCGCCTTTTGACATGATTACTATGGTACAGGGATGTCAACAAGAAAGAAAAAAACTCTGAAATAAATAATAGGGCCACCAACTATCCGAGCGCAGCAGGCTGACCGAGCGTGGAGGAACTCCCGNTCCTAACGTACCGTAACTAACTGACGTGTTAAGAAACGCGAACACTGTCAGAGAACGGGACACTGCGGGCGTCAGGAGCTGCAGGCAAGGGATCCCACACCTGGCAACATTTGAGGCGTTGCCGTGCATGATGACCCTCAGGTCTTGCCCGCCTTACAGTGACAGTGTGTGATAGAAATGGATTATAATCACATGACCTTCACTCACAACAATTCTGGTCCTCAACTCATCTAGCGACCAGAAATATATGTGTTATGCGTATATAATGACCGTTGTTCCCCCGCGACATTCCCGGCCTGGCACTCAGTAGCTCCTGACTATTAAATGTCCATCCCTAACAATGTGCATAACAGTGGATTGTGCCGCCCAGGAAATTGATGAGCCATCGAAAAGATCAACTTTCATCATAGAATTTATTTGGTAATACATGCAACAAACACAGGAGGCCGCGAGAGGGAAAACCAGGCAAGCGCCACAGATAGAACACGGAGAAAAACGCTGTTATAGTTTTTGTACTTTCAAAATGCCCTATCTTTTTAACCAAAGAAGATATTCTGTTGTTTTTATCTTTATTGTAGAGCTTAAAACATCTACGTGTAGGTTAGAATACGTAGAGATGGATAATCAATGGCATTTTGAAAGAAAAATAACAATAACAGCGTTTTCCTCCACTTGTCAGACAACTATCGCCCGCAGCCTATTAATACTTCTCTCCACAACGTGTCATTGTAAGCCAACCTTAAAACGTATTGACTCAAACATTTGTTAGGAGGTAGTTAAAGGCATGTACTTTCCCGCAGAACCATCATAACAAACAATCATTGTAATCCTCGGAGCGTAAAATAGCGTGACTTGAGTAGCCAGAGACAGTCACCTGCTGCTCTCACTCTGGGCATCACACACAGGCAGTTGACAATAAGTGCGCGTTTTGACATGATTACTATGGTACAGGGATGTCAACAAGAAAAGAAAAAAAACTCTGAAATAAAATAATAGGGCCACCAACTAATCCGAGCGCAGCAAGGCTGACCGAGCGTAGCGAGGGAACCTCCCAGCTGCGGGTTCGATTTTTTGTAAATTTCATGCTCTGAGAGAGCTGAGAGGTCCTTGGTTATATCTATAATAATTTCTGGTCTCAATTTTGTCTGTTTTTGTGTCCACAATTTGTGTGTATATATATATATATATAATATATATATATATATATATATATATATATATATATATATATATATATATATATTATATATATGGTATATCATGCAATTTAAATTGTGAAATGTATATGAATTATTAACCATTTTGACATGACAAATGAAATATTAACACTGTTTCCGCTGGAAAAGTAATAACAACAAAATATTTGTCAACATTATCAATTATTTAGGCGCTATCAAATACAGCTTAAATATGATTTGATGACCAACTTCGAATTATTGAATAATCCAATATCAAATAAGTTTCACTATAACTATAATCATGATAATAACACTGCTGTATTCCACTGCTGTATACACCACAGAATACACTGCTGTATTCCACCCCCAACATACTGCCTCCTGAACTAACTTGTAGCAGTGGAGTCAGGAGATATCGGCAGCCTAGTATTAACTTCCCGCTAGGCAGCCAAAAAATGTTTTATGGTCTGTGCTGGATCAGTGGCCAGGGTCAGGTTCGGCTGTGGGCTAGCCATCTATGTACCCCCCCCCCCTCCCTAAATTAAATTTTTATCCCGAATCTACACGATTCACAGAAATGACCCAGCTGGCACTAAAATACTCGGAAATCCGCGAATCCGCGGAAAATTGACATCCCTGATGGTAACATCGACTTCACTCCAGTGTGAAAACCGGACATGGTGTTGGTTTCCAAGGATCAGGGCTTGGGTGAAGAGACTGCAAAACTATAACGGTTTACTGACTGGTTATTTAGCACAGAGGGACATAATGGCCATGCTAGGGAGTAGTAGGCCATCAGTAGCAGTGCGCTCGGTCAACTACCCTCTGTAAAACGTGATTTGTAACCTTATTGAGAACCTATTGTTTACCCATACCCTTATTGTACTGGTAGAATAGGCTTTGGGGAATACAATGGTGTACGTTACTAAATAGAAAAACCAGAAGCGCAAAATAGAACACAACCTTGACAGTTTTTATTTGTAGAAAAAAAAGAAAAAAAAAAATCTTAAAAATACTCATATTTAATATATAATTAATACATAAACTATAACGCATAATTCAGTAGCCATACATAGTATATATGCAGGGGCTCCGCCTCTCATGCCGCTGTCACCACTGAATCCAAGAAAATATGTTGTCCAGTTCTTCACTGCGTACATCTACAGCAAGCCTGTGCAGCCTGCGGCCCTCTAAAGGGTACCTGGAACTGTCGCCGATCGGAACTCTCGCCGTCGTCGTCGAGTGTTCCAATTCTTGATATTACAGGACCCAATATATACATTTAATCAAGTGTTACCCGTGTTTCTGCATTCAGGGATGAAATACTATCGTTAGCTTGATCAGTTAGGTTAGATTAGGTGCCATTGTCCAGGTTAGGTTAAAATTTCCACGTCGACGAGAGTTCTAGTTTTTGTTTCGGCGAGAAATTCCCATCGGCGGACAGTTCCATAAACCCTCTAAATGCCCGTCCCACTACCGTAGATAACAGTAAAGTCGCCACTGCAGTGATGTCGCCAGGCGCCATATATTACGAATTATAGCATACACTATTTGTGTCTGTGCCACTGAAGATAATACACAGTATTTTATATCATGAATGTATAATCTACCCTGTTTCAGCGTTGTTTTTGCTTTGTATCTGCAAGTATAGGCGGTTTTCAAATTTCCCGCTACACATTTTTTTTCGGGCGACGACGACAGCGGTACGACACTCAGTAAATAAACACTAGATGGCGACTCTACTGTTGGTAGCCACTTTTAGATATTTTTGTAATTTGTTCATTTATAGCCATACTATGACACAGTTTGAAGACACAAAATGAAAACAGACTATCCAGGTAGCCCCTTTTAACTTTCCTGAAATCATGGATGTAGAAATGTAAGTATTAACGCCACCACATCTCTGTAAACAGAAAAAAAAGTTGTCCTGGCGACTTAACTGTTATCTACGGTAGGCTTTACGATGCGCAGCTGTAATGCGCATTACGCTGCTGGTACTCGATTTTCGTGTTGAGTGATGCTAGAGAGTGATGCTGGGGGTGTGGTATAACAGGTGTCCAGTAGGATAATGCGTCTAACCTTCCAATCTCCCGCATGCGCCAGAGGACTGTGCTCTCGTGTCGAGCGATGCCATAGCAGCGCGCCAAACCCTAACCTAACTTAAAGTTTTTCTAACTTTACCTAACCTAGCGGTCTGCCGAAAAAGGGAGAAAAGCCTGGAGAATATCCCTCCGGCCATGGGGTGAGGCATGACCTGGGAAGCTCTTACCTCTCCACGCGGCAGGATGGATGAAATGAAAAGGAAACATCGTACATCTAGCGCGCTGCTATGGCATCGCTCGACACGAGAGCACAGTCCTCTGGCGTATGCGCAGATTGGAAGGTAGACGCATTATCCTACTGGACGCCTCGTTATACCACAGGGACAAATCTAGCGCGGGGCATTTCTACAACTTAACCCCTTGAGGCCCAGAACGTCATTTCTATTGTAATTTGGGTAGACGCTTTTTAGTGTCCACTAACTCATTTGGTATATTCAGTTACTTTTCCTGATTTCATGACTAACAACAGACGATTTTTTATAACAAAGGAAAGGTCTGGGCGTGATGGGCAGTGCTGCCAACCGTAGGGACATTTCCCTAAACGTAGGGACTTTTGACAATGTTTTAAGGGCGTAGGGACGCCCAGGCAAAATTCTTAAGAACGTAGGGATTTTTGACAATCATCAACAATTATAATATGAAAATTAGCAAAAAATCTAAGAAATAAAAATGAAACTAAATTGTTTACATTATACAATCATAAAGTCTCTCCACTTTTCCTTTTTCTTCGATGAAAAATAAAGAAAACCTGCTGAAACACGTATCTCAGACGCGTTTTTATGGAGCCATATTTAGGGATAGATCAGCTTAAGGCCATGTCACACGGACACTTTTTCCGGCATCTTTTGGTATTTTGCTACCATTTGACGCCTGATACCAGCAACTTTTGGTAGCAAACGCAGAGTCGCGCATGTTCGTTTTCTTGCCACCAGTACCGGCATCCTTGTTTACATTGTGGGCTCCCTTTTGTTGTGGTGGTTGTATTTTCGATGGAGTTCTTGTACTAGGTATTGTATTATAATTGTATGGTATTATTAAGTAACTTACTGAAGAGTTTAGTGGACACTTGGGCCCAAACTCGTGTTATTGCTTTTGTCTTGGTTTTTGTGGTTGTTAGTGTGTTGTTTTGTCTTGGCAGTTGCCGTGTTGTGCGTCGTCTTGGTTTTGATGGTTCAACCACATTGCTATTTTCTCTGGCAATCAACCGAAGGCGATTCTGTTCACCATTGCAGATCGGCTAACAGCCACGTCTGAGCTTAAGAGTCGAAGTGCTCGTTACAAGTGGTCGGGGGAGTATCGTAACAACGAACTCAGTAACCTCTAGTTACGTGACGGGAGATAATTCCGGCCTTCGATCCTGAAACAATTGTATATGGACAAGGTAACTGTGGAATTAACCAGTGTTGGTTGTCCCCATAACGGTACTTGTAACAACTTGTACTGGCCTCGCCGCTACTTGTAACAGTAACAGCCCCGTCCATAACGTCAATATTGTTAACTTGGCCGACCTCGCCAGAATCACCAGAGTTGCTGTGTGGTTGTTTACTAATTACCATCCCGCTATTAGTCCTTGTTACCATCACTTTACTACTATAATTACTAGTATCCTTGACTACTTTAATTTAACATCATGGCGGAAGGCAAGGTTGTGGTTCAATTACATCTGGTGACGCATTCTTCCTCACCTCTCAGCCTACGTTGTCAGAGTTGCGGCAGAGGACTGTGGACGAACTGCGCCTGGTCGTGGAGTTCATGATTGGCGACGGTGCAAATCGCTGTGACAAAGGAGGAATGTATTAGGTTCGTTCCTTGGTATTATTCTAGTGTTTGCCCATACTCCCCCTCTACCACAAAACAAGCTTGGAGACCTGGGGGAATGCGGGATATTTGACAGGGGTACAAAATATGCGTCGCAACCACATAGTTTTTGAGTTAGGGGTGTTGAAAAAATTCACTAGAACTAGGGAAAATTCATTGGATTTTTTCTGAGTCCAGAAACGTGTGAAGCGCTTCTGACGATCCTCACAGAATGATGACCGAAGTGTCGAGAACCCCGCAATCCCCTGCTAGGAGGTTAGGTTAGGTTATCGGTGGGTCAAGCCCCCCGCTAGGTTATGTGGGTTTATTTTGGTTAGGCAAATTTCTCTAGATATAAGGAAATTACCCTAGATTAGGGAATTTAACCCCCCTAAACAACTCTTAAATTACGTTTTTCCGACGCATAATTTATTCCCCACCCGAAAACCCCGCATTCCCACAGGTCCCCAAACTTGTTTGGCGGAAGTGGGAGAGTATGGGCAAACACTAAAATTTTACCGGTTGCTTTATAGGGAAATAATTAGACAAGTGGGCAGGCTACCATTGTCTCCGCGGAGCAAGCAATCCGCGGAGCAAGCAAGTCACCATGGTACCACAAGATATTGCCACAAGCATGTCTTTTCCATTTCATGAAAACTGTATCATATACCCAAAACCAAGCTTAGGGGAGAGTCGCTAGTATCCGATCACCTGCAAATGTTTGAAAATTGCTGAATGCAAATCTAAGAGAGAACATTGAAACTGCATTTGAATTTATAAATTAATGCCTAATTGATACGTGTCCAAATACCATATCAACAGCTGAAGAACCTTTGCTTCCACATGGCCGCAAACAAATTAGTGGGCCATTGTATACCTGTTTCTTATAGCAACACAGGAAGTGACTTTTTACAAACTAATTTAGAACAGCAAGTTTACTACTGATGTTTTAAAATTAAAATGTCTAAAAAAGTTATCGAAGTTAATGGTATTATAGAATAAACATTTACGAAGATTACAGTATATCATATATATGATGAACCAGTCTATACGATAGTCCATAGACCACTATATCTCTTGTCGGGCGGCCGCGGGCCGCTTTGCAGCCTGGCAATTTCAAAAACATTGTCGCGTGAACAGTCCAGAGATATAGTGGTCTATGCACAGTGCAATCATATACACCCAGAGCTGGGCAGTATTTAAATACAATTGTATTTAAATACGTATTTAAATAAATTTGTGTATTTAGAAATGTATTTATAAATACATTGGTTGTCATGTATTTAAATACAGTATTTAAATACTTTTATGAGTATTTAAATACATTTAAATTTAAATACTTTTTTCAGTTAATTTGGCAATTAATTTGGCAATAAACCCGCCCAACTATCTGGCAACCCTGATGTTACAGTGAACCAGTGTTGTTTTCCCCTGGGGAAGGAAATGTCCTGATTTCAAGGAAATTTAGGCCTGAGAAGGAAATTTCTAAGGAAACCCAAAATCTAAGGAAAGAATAAGGAAATCCATTTTTTTCGGACATGTTAAAATGTGTGTATTTAAAATGTATTTAAAAATGTATTTAAATACAATTGATGTATTTAGTATTTATATCATCACAAGGACTGCAAAAACAAAAAAAGGCAGTAATAGGATACAGCCTCATGAGCATTTAATAAAAAATACATTTTAATAGAATTTTTTACTTAAGGCTGATGGGGATGATATATTTCCTTAAATTGCTTACCTAGAAATATGATACAGAAATAAATGAAAATATTAATGCTCTTAGCCTCTTGGGGAACTTAAATAATCCAACTAATATTCTGGACATACTGTACTAAGCCAGAAAGAAAGAATAGAATAACACATTGCATACTAAATAATATCATCACTCGAATCATCATTTTCATGGTATTTGTAGATATCTGAAGTCATCATGTTGACTAGTTTATCATTTACAGCAAAATTGAAAGCATTCCCGGCCTTTCAAATACCGCTTTGAATGCAGAAGTCCAACTATAGTTCTTAGTTGAGTTTGTTCTTAGTTTTGTTTTTAAATTGTTTACAGATGAAAATATCCTTTCTGCTGTGGCACTAGAATGAGGAAGACGCAATAGCCCAGAAACAAAACTTGACAAATTTGGAAACATGGCGGTTTCATCACCACTCTTTATTTCTCTAACTGTCTCCCAGAAGCCTTCAACATCATTGATTTCTGAATCAGCAAGATCGGTGTTTTTAGTACTCTCCATTCTTTGTCTAGGTGATTTATTTTGTCAGGACCTACAATTCCAGGAAATACACTAGCCAATGGACCAATGGAGACCACATTTCTTGACTTACTTCTTTGGGATCAATGAAGCTCAAATTACTTCTTCCTTGCCGTCGGTTTATTATCATGTTTTCTTTTAACCTTCATATTAATAATATTATTTTAAGCGATAAAATACATATTTTTTTCAGAAGCCTCAAAAGTCCCCAAATCGAGAGTGAATGTCCCCATGTCCCCATCAGTGCCCCGAAATCCCCAAATATAGGGACAAATCCCCAAATCTGGCAACTCTGGACTGAAGGTTTGGTAGCACAGCGCGCGCAGTGTTACCAACTCAAACACTCATATTTGGTCCAAATATCTCTACAGAAACCATGAAAAGTCCCTAACGTGTCCCTAGGGTACAGTGCCAATATCCCCGCGCCTGTCCCTGCACGAAATAAAAAAGTTAAAACAAGAAATGCACATAACGTTTTTATAATGTGCAACATTTGACCAGATTAATGATGATCAGAAAATGTATATTATATAACGAGTTAAACATTGACCTTATCTTATATTCTTCACTTACTAGTACCATGTGAATATACATATACAGTGAAGGAAATGGTAATAATGGCGTACCCACTGTTCATCATTGTACAATATTGTAATATGAAGGAAATGGCGAAATGGTGTACAACCTGCTCATCATTCTACAATATTGTATTATAATTGCACGGAGACAATTAAGGTGGTTCCATGAACCTGAAGTTGCTACATGAACACGGTAAGTGACTTACCTTCAGCCCTTTAGATCTGAAGCGTTGTTTTCTTGGCGGAGACTTGTCTTCTTTTGAGAGTTCGCCTCTTTTCTTTCTAGTATATTTAGGTTTCCTTGCACCAGTCTTTTCCATTGTCTAATATTTTCTGAAGTCAAACTACGGAGGTAGAGTGACTGATCCCCACAAACGAATAAAACAGCTGATGTTATGATGTGTAAGGCCGTGTCACACGAGCAATATTTTCCGGCATCTTTTGGTATTCTGCTACCAAAAGATGCCCGTAGTGGTGGCAAAAAGTGCGCGTGTTGTCACACGGCGTTTCGGCTACGAGCATCTTCCTACCAGAGTAGCTAAGATCTGTATTCTTCTATCATAGCTACTCTGCTTCTACTGGCATTTATGAAATGTCCTTCCCTCTTCACATTTCCCTTGATAACCATAAATAAATCACTCAAAACCTTACTTGTATTCCTAAATCAAGTTAAAATAACACATATCACATTATCCCCGTTTCCGTAGTAAAAACACACGCAGCCTATTAAATATCTGTTTTTATCAACATTTTCCTTCAATACTTCAATACATCAACAACTCAAAAATTAACTATATATCTAAACCATATGTAAAAAATATCTAAATAACACGCATGTACCATATCATGCACGTGTCTTGTATATATATAGAGTTAAAAACCTATTTATTTATCCTACCCTACTCTGCCAAACACTTTATTTTCCTCCACTCATCTTTATTTTTCTCCTCTCATCTACACTAAGTATATTACTATTACTATACTAAATCATACAGCTATATTCCCTATATGCAACACTTATTTTCCCTAAACATATCATATAGAGATGCTACAGCATCTCTTGACCACCCAAGATTCGTCATTCTCTTTATTTCACTGTAATGTGTAGTTCGTACAAGTCTTGCGTGGCGTCGGCTGCTCCGAGATAGGAACTATCTAATGGTTCTAATAATTCTTCCCTACGGTTGGCAACACTGCCCTTCACGCCCAGACCTTTTCTTTGTTTTAAAAAAATCGTCTGTTGTTAGTCATGAAATCAGGAAAAGTAACTGAATATACCAAATGAGTTAGTGGACAAGGATACTAAACAAGTCATATCTATAAAAGTGTTTATATGCACTAAAAAGCGTCTAAAGGTCAATACAATAGAAATGACGTTCTGGGCCTGAAGGGGTTAAGTTGTAGAAATGCCCCGCGCTAGATTTGCCCCCAGCATTAGGCCCAGTTAGCACTACAGTCAGCGGGGAAGACGACCAGGGCAGACATTCAGAAAGAGTTAAAGGGCACAGTGTTTAGCTTAACTAACTTCCTCTATTTGTACAACCCGGAAGTCGCGGGGATTCTGGTACGAGATATGGCAGTGGCGCTACGGTGTCACTATGGGTGATCTTTTCCGCTTGATAATCTCTCTATTCGTAACTGGTCTTCCTACCATTTGGGGGAAGCAACCACCCCGGGAGGCGGGTCACAAACCCCGGCTAACACCCGATACCCATCACGGCTGGATGGACAAGGGCTTGGGGTTTTATTAAGGAAAAGGGAGCCATTATGCCTTCAGTCTGATGCGTGGCGGTTAGTGGCAGCTACCCACCGGGCTGGTGAAGCGAGGTGGTCTCGGTCAGGGTCTCGGTGAGGTGCCGCCGTTCACCACTCGGCCCATCACCCCATAATAAACTCACAACGAGCGTAGGAGATAGTTTTAAGGCCTAATTTCATTTGTATATTTGCCCTGTTCAGTTCTTGAGTCCGAAAACATCATATATACTCAATTTATGAGTATTTTTATGTATATTGCGTGCTCTACAACTGCCTAGAGGCAGTTGCCTGGTTTTGACAGCTCAACGTCTTTAAATACGTCATCAATCTGCCCGCAGAATGCCAAAAGTTGCCCAAAACAGCTGTTGGAAGTCGCTAGGTCGTGAAGACCGGAAGTTAGCCTCTCTGAATGTAGCCCCTGGAGCTTCTCGTGCCGCTGATAAAACATGAAACACCATGATGGCTAAAAGACCATAAGACTAAAGTAATTTCACGACTAATTACAATATTCACTATTTGCTGAAACAACATCTTGGGAAATTAATGTACCGTCAACAACACTATAGTCGCCACTGCATTAATGTCACCAGGCGCCATATATTACGAATTTTAGCATCACTACAGACTATAGTCTATTCACTTAAGCTGGATTCTTGGGAGCTGCTCGCTGCCTAGCCGAGTTTGTAAGGACGTCGCTGATTGGCTGATAGACTTGGGCTGGGTGGTGATGGTGGTGGTACTTGCCTCGTCGCAACCCAAAACCCTTGCGTTGCCTCAAAAAAATATTCATATTTCTTTGCTTAACTCACTTCTTACACAAGATAGGCCTATTTTGTTTGCATCAGTGAATCAGGCAGTGATTGGTCAACAATAACACGCTATTCGTAACTCAATAGGGTAAAAAATAAAGTCATGACTGAGTATCACAAGAGTAGGCGGATTTTCAGGTTTCAATGCATTGAAATGTTGTACTCCTACCCGATATTACCAAGCTACCAGATAATATTTAGGTTAAACTGAGCCTACCATCGTGTTCATAATACATTGCTGCATATCATGAGCATAAAAAATTTACAGTAAGACTACACTAATATTAAGATAATTGAAGGAAAGTAAAATAGTGTATAAACATTTTTTCTTGCTTATTTTGCTTAACTCACTGTAACTCCATCAGTTTTGGTCGCATTTAATTTTCAAGCACTGTTTCAAAATCCTTATACTTTTCCGCTTCCTTTGGTATGTAGCACGTACCTATAAGGAAAAGTGTAGGTAGTCAAAATGGCTAAGAAAGTTAGACTACTACTGCAAACTGGCACAGTGACGGGTGAGCATTGCTCCCTATACAGGAGAGATGAGTTCTCGGGAGAGCTATCAGAGGCTCCACCTGTCACGGCACCAGTTTGAAACAGTTTTACTTTCTTAACCATTTTGACCACCTACTCTTTTTTTTATTCGTACGTGCTACATATCAAAGGAAGCGGAAAAGTATGGGGATTTTGAAACAGGCTNCCCCCCCCCTACGGCCCCCCTCGTCAATCCGAACTCCACCCTGTCCCTACATGAATAACAAAATTTTTAAAAAAAGAAATGCAGTTTTTTTGGGGTTATTAGTGCAACTTTAGGGACCACTTAATAATATCAGAAAATATATTTATATAACGAGTTAAACGAGGCTATATTATAACGTTGACGTGGCAGTGCCAAGTGCCAGCTCCCTTTCCGAACATCCGGAATTGGTCCATGGAAATGGAAAAAGATGGGAGCTTCGTTGCGGGGTCGGGGTGCTGGAGTGCGGGAACGGTGACGCGGGTTGCAATGCGGCCGAGGAGGAGGCGACTGTTGGTGGAGGTGTTTCGATCTGCGAGGGTGGTTCAAAAGCAGAGGTATTATCCTTGAAAGGTTCAGGGCAATCAGCAGTTGTCGAAGCAGCAAAGTGGAGACACGGGCAGCAGCTTTTCTTGGAGGAGCTAGGGCGAGCAGGGGTCTTGTCAGGGTGAGGGGCAGGAGTAGACGGCGGTGACGTCAGGAGAGAGCGGTGTGAAGCAACATTGTCTTGCCTTGTGAGGGTGGTTCGAAGCATGCCTTCACTGATCTATCACTGGCGATATTTTCCCCTCCTGACGAAGGGCGGGGGAAAGTGCAACTGGCCCTCCGTTAGAGTGGGGCATGACTCAGAAAATAACGCAGAAAGAGCAAAGGCAGAAATAAAAGCTAAATAAAAACCTAACAAAAACAGACTGCCACAAAACCAGCAACATAGCTACCTGACGGGGGATGGTAAACTCGTCCACCAACTTATCCTACAACGTCAGGAGGGCTAAACTGGCCGCCGTCTAAACGGCGTCGTACCAGCCCTGACGCTGCCCCTCTCGGGACTAAACCACGGCTATCCGAGTCCCTACGGCCCCTCGCCACAGACCTTTCGAGTACCCCTCTAAGTGGCCCCCTCATGTAATGGGCCTACGATAGTCTGTGTTGCGACTCTTAACAAGGGCAGAGGTGCTGGCAGATACTCGTGAAACACCAGCAGCAAAACTTTCCACGGGTGGGAATGTTTACTGCATAGCGAGGTGAACACCGAGCGAGGGTGCTCTCCCACCTACGGCTCGTGGAAGACTGAAGCAGGGTTGCCAGACAGCCTGGTCTAAAGATCCCTATATATTCGGGGAAAAATCCCCAGAAATCCCCATTTCATATATTTCCAGTGGTTGCCGCGTGCGATAAAATGAGCGATAAACGATAAACGATAATTATCGCTGAGGTCAAACCTTTTATCGTTTATCGTTTATCGCAAAGTTTTCTAAAATTATCGCTCATTCACTTACCGCTAGTCCCAAAAAATGAGGAACGATAAACGATAAATTCAAAGACGACTTTTGTAAAAATTAGAAAATGTGCACGGCCGGCAAATAGCCCACAACAGCCCGCCTGACGTTTTCAGACCTAAAAAAACCTCATAGAGAGCTGCCAAGTGTGTGTGTTGTGTGTGAAAGCTGGCCAATCACAGCTGCAGTGCGCCAGTCAGGGTTCCCAAATCTTGGTACTAAAGTGCCAGATTTGGTACTATTGGTAGTATCAAGTACGCTTTACCATTTTCGGGTACTAATCTGTGAGGTGCATATCTAGAAGAAATTGAAGAACTTAATAAATTAGATAGATTAAATGAAGAGGGGGCAACAACATTTGTACAGTTAACCACTGGTCAACATTTTTTCAACTCGTGTTGCCCAAAAAGTTGACCGCCAGAACGCGTTAGACCAACATTTGTATGATTTGTTGAATTGGTGACGTAAGCCGTGACTTTTTAAATATTTTTTTGTTACGTTTTCTGTAGCTCTGGTACTATTTGGTAGTTTGATTTTGGTACACTCACAAAATCTTTGATTGGCAACCGTGGCGCCAGTCCTCGCTGGAGTTCTCGAGTTAGGAGGGTGTGTGCCGCCCTATCCCATGCACCGCCCTTCCCTCACTGCCAAGAGTCTGGCATATGTTTTTGTCGCGATCAAGCTCAGCAATGTCAGTGGGGAGTGAGAGCAGCGAAAACCCTCATGTCTCCACGAACCTTCCGCCCCTCCAGCAGCCAGGGCATGGGGGAGGACAACAGCGACAAGCACCTGGGCAAGGGCTGCAAGCAGAGGACTTTGATGAGGTAATGTAAATACTAAATAATAAATACAAATACAAATAGTAAATCAAAGAACGTACGAAGAAGAAAAACGTATTACACAGACACACAGACAGACAGACAGACAGTACGAAAATTTATATATAGATTTTATTGCATTTTTTGTGAAAAAACTTAGAAAAATTCTTGGACGTTGGTACCCTCGGGGGGTGACTAAAGATAGCTAAAGTTTTGTGAGTGGTGTTTTAAAATCGTCCCCATTCCGGTTTTAAATAAAAGAAGAGAGCAAAAGACATATTTTCATCTGACATTTTTTCTTTTCTTGTAGTTTTTGAGAAAAGAACAAAAAATGAAAGCTTCACTTTCTCTATTAGGTTACTTCAAACCCTTAAAGCTAAGCATACTTTAACTATGCCATGATTTGTTACAGGCGCGCTTCGGCCAAGGGCTGTTGTCCCCGCACGCGGGGTATTTTTTGACAATACTTTTTGTGTTTTTTACAGGTTAACATTTCCCTCAAGCCATTTGAGAAGTTGTTCAAGCTGCACAAATTGAAGACCAAGGCCCAAGCTTGGTCATTCTGACAGGATGGTTTTCAATTGCCTGGCCATCTGCAAGCTGTGTTTAGGTTTATGGAATGAAGAAGACCTACATCAAGTTCCAGTCAGACAGCAAGGGAACCTCAGAACCCACCCTAAAGGGCAAGATGCACCGTGGTCAAAAGACTGCCCAGCTGCTGGATGAGTTTGACGACATCAAAAAGGGCCACAGGCTCAACGTGCGGGAGAAGGACACCAGCCGCCAGCTCTCCTTCAGGAAAGCCCAGGAGATGTCCAGACACTTCACCCAGGACAAGGGTCGGCAGGCCTGGGTAAAGTGGTTCACCACCCTCTGCATTGCACCAAGCATCTCTGCCCATCCAGCGACTCGCGAAATGATGAAGGTCTTCAGGCCAGAGTTTCAACCTGCCCTCCCACACGGCTATGAAGAACACAATTGACGACCAAGCGGAAAGGCCAAGAAGGAGCTGATGTCCATCCTGAAGGAGGCCAGATATGTTTGCCACCACAGCCCGACAGCTGGAGTGCACACCATCGCCCCATTCCTGGGTTTTCACTGTGCATTGGGTTGATGCAGAAACTTTTGCGCAGAAAGCATGGGACGCTCGCCTGCAAAGAGCTAAAGTCCAACCCGACAAAGGAGCTCCTGGCAAACGAAAATCTACAAGATCAACAGTGAGTTTGGCATCACCAGGAAAATCGTCGCCACTACAACTGACAATGGTGCCAACTACTGTGCTGCATTTGCGCATTTTTGGCGACAACCAAGGGTGACCCGCTTGCCCGGTCGCCCAGAAACACGAGGATCCTGGGTGGTGGCGATGTCGCGATGTCGCCATTGTCAGTGTTCATGATCTGCTGGAGGAAGAGGTGGGGGGATGAGGCAGAGGACCTTCCCAAGCTGCCCACACAGAGGAGATGTGTTTGCTCAAAACTCAACCTGCTGGCGACAACAGACGTCTCCCAAAGTGGTGGGATGGAACTATGGAACAGGCAGGCAGGCCAGGCAGCCGTTTACCAAGGCCGCCGCCAAGGCCCAGGGCCTCTGGAACCTGCACAACAGGTCCTCTTGTGGTGGCCAACAAGATCAGGGATGTGGTGGGCAGAAAGCTGAATACACCCTGCCCAACTAGGTTGAGCATAATCTAATTTGTTTTTAGATTTCTATTTTTTTTTTCTAATAACAATTCTTAAATAACAAAAAATCACACAATTTCAAAACAATTTTAAAAATTTAAAATAATATTATTGAAACACAACATTTTTTATTTTAGGTGGAATACCTTGTATGGACGCGACAGAGTGCCTCCCAAGACGGCGCTCAAGGACCCAGAGACCATACGAGGCCATAAACGAGGTCAAAGAAGAGCGAGGCAGCTGGGAAGAGGGCAGCACCCCCTTTCTTCACTGAGGAGGACAAGGAGATTCTGCAGGAGTACTGCAAGGTGATGAAGCCTGTCGCCATCTGCCCTGGACAGGCTGCAGGGTGAGGTCAACGCCTACATGGGGATCCTCCTGCCCTAAACCCGATGCTCCTCAAGAGAGACCTACAGGCCATCAAGAGGGAGGGCGAGTTGCGCTATGCTGACCCCCTGGTGGATGCCTTGTTAGAGCAGGATGCACTGTCCATGGGTTTTAACAACAGGTATGTTGCATCATTTTCAAAGTAAAAAAATTTAATGGGTATATAAAAAAAAAAATCAGTTTTTATCTTATATTTGAAAACTAAAATTTCAAATTTGCGTCTTTTTTGCGACAGATTCATGCACCTCCCTTTTCTGATGAGGACCTCCTGATGGGCCCCCCTTGACCCACCCCAACCATGGCCCCTTCATGTTGAAGCATGTGGCCCCTGCCCTTGAAGAAGACATCAAGGAGGGCTCATCAGGGGGATCGTCACCTCCATCACACCTGACCCTCTCCCCTCCAGCCAGAGCCAGGACATGGTGACAGAAAGCCTAAGGAAGCCAGCGACGACCCATTTGCCTTCCTGGAGAAACCCCACTGTCATGGAGGAGGATGGGTCCAACATTGGGGAGCTCATCAAGAAGGAGGTGGACACCTGGGGCAGGGGCAAGGTGGCCAGAGGTGAAGCCTGGGCAATTCCCCAGCATGGCACAGGGAGAAGTGGATCTCGCTGTTCATCAAATACAACACGGCCTTGCCAGCTCTGCTGCCGTGGAGCGCATGTTCAGCCCCTGCTGGTGACGTCCTCAGGGGGCCCAAACGTGCAAGCATGACCAGCGACAGGTTTGAGAAGCTGGTCCCTTCACCAAGGGAAACATGCAGCTCCTGGATGCTGTCTTGAGGAGGGAGAGGAGGGAGGGAGAGTGTGACTCAGAGAGAGAGACTGATGTGGAATAGAACTTGTAGGCCATAACTGGTTCTAGTGACAGTTTTTTGTTTAGTTTAATTAATTTTCCACTGTGGAAAAATTGTTTTGTATGCTTTTTTAATATTTCAACTAATAAAGGCACTTATCATTTATCGCTTTTTGTTATCGCAAGTTAAAATTTTTTTTATCGCTATCGTTTTATCGTTTATCGCTTACCGCAGGTTGGGTTTTTGAAATTTTGTATCGTTTATTGTTTATCGCATGTTGGGGAAAAAAATTATCGTTTTATCGTTTTTCGCAAGTTTGAAAAAAAAGTTATCGCGGCAACCATTGTATATTTCCATTTCTGTTATAAAAATGCTGAAATATATGCTACATAGCTACTCCACATGTAAATTAAATGCTATTTGATTTTAATGTTGATTTAATGATATTAATTTATACTTTGTTTTAATAATATATTTTCATTACACATGAAGTTAGCATAATTCACTTTTTTTTTTATAACATCCCCAAGGACTTGCAAAAAAAAAAAAAAGGCAGTAATAGGATACAAACCTCATGACATTTAATAAAAAATACTTTTAAAAAAATGTTCTACTTTAGGCTGATGGGGATGATACTATCCTTAAATTGCTTAGAAATATGATACAGAAAAAAATTTTGAAAAAATTAATGCTCTTAGCCTCTTGGGGAACTTAAATAATCCAACTAATATTCTGGACCTACTGTACTAAGCCAGAAAGAAAAATAGAATAACTAACTATATAATATCATCACTACTACTAATACTAACTACATGCATACTAAATATTATCATCACTCGAATCATGTTCATGGTATTTGTAGATATCTGAAGTCATCATGTTGACTATTTTATCATTTACAGAAAAATTAAAAACATTCCCGGCCTTTCAATACCGCTTTGAATGCAGAAGTCCAACTAGAGTTCTCTGGTTGAGAGATTGTTTTTTAGTTTTGTTTTTAAATTGTTTACAGATGAAAATATCCTTTCTGCTGTGGCACTAGAATAGGAAGACGCATAGCCCAGAAACAAACTTGAAAAATTTTGGGAAACAGGGGGGTTTTCATCACCACTCTTTATTTCCTAACTGTCTCCCAAAAGCCTCAACATCATTGATTTCTGATCAGCAAGATCGGTGTTTCTTAGTACTCTCCATCTTTGTCTAGGTGATTTTTTTGTCGGGACCTACAATTCCAGGAAATACACTAGCCAATGGACCAATGGAAAACCACATTTCTTGACTTGCTTCTTTGGGATCAATAAAGCTCAAATTTATTTCTTCCTTGCCGTCGGTTTAACCTCATGTTTTTTTAACCTTCATATTAATAATATTATTTTAAAGTGATAAAATACAGGTTTTTTTTCAGAAACCTCAAAAGTCCCCAAATCGAGAGTGAATGCCCCAAATGTCCCCATCAATGGCCCCGAAATCCCCAAATATAGGGACAAATCCCCAAATCTGGAACTCTGCGTGTAACTAACAGCACTAACAACTGACTGATGGGACTGGGAACACTGGACTGAGTTCACTGATGCGCCATTGTTCGGAAAAAAAAAAAAAAAAAAAAACGTTAGCCGTGGAATGTAGTACGAGGCTGCGGAAAATGGGGGAAGCAATGTTTCCAAAATATCTCAAAGAACCGTATTAGCCCGAGAAAACGTTACGGAGTGCAAAAAAATCCAGATTTCAACAGGCTTCCCTGTGGATAAGCAGACTTAAATTGCATTGATAAATAAACCAAATTAAGTTTGTTTTTAGGGCATATTACCCGAAAAAAATATTCCAGAATCAAGATAAAATTGCATACATGCGAAAAACTCTTGCGAATAAGAAATTAACCCTTTTTTTCAAAGACTAATCGATTCCTGCAGAAAAGGTCTCCATCAAGACAAACAAAATGTTAGATGAATAAAAGATAGATGTGCATCAATAAGCTGCTAGTCCATTGAACGGCACAAGGCACAAGGAGACAGTTGAGTGTCATTGAAGAAGACGGGATAGTTATCTGGTAGGTTTTGTCGAGTAGATAGGTGAATAAATTGGGTTTTTGAGGCATTGAACAAAACAAGGTTTGCTTTGCCCCAATCAGAAATTATAGAAAGATCAAAGTTAGGCGCTCGGGGGCCCATCTCTCCGTGAATCACTTAGTTCCTGTTGAGTTGGACGTCCAATAAACGACGTTGTAAAATGCAGGGTACAATCATCAGCGTAGGAGTGGATAGGGCTTTGAGTTAGACTTAGAAGATTATTAATGAATAATAGAAAGAGAGTGGGTGATAGGACAGAACCCTGGGGAACACCATTATTGATAGATTTGGGAGAGAACAATGTCCGTCTACAGTAGCTGCAATAGAACGGTTTTAAAAGGAAACTTAAGATAAAGGGGTACAGAGAGAAGGATAGAAACCGAATGAAGGTATTTGGAAATTAAGATTTGTGCCAGACTCTATCAAAGCTTTTGATATTTTCAAGGGCAACAGCAAAAGTTTTTCACCGAAACCCCAAAAGGAGGATGACCAAGACTCAGTTAGGAAAGCTAGAAGATCGCCCTTTACGGAAACCGTACTTACGATCAGATAGAAGATTGTGAGCAGATAGATGCTTAAGAATCTTCTTATTAAGTATAGATTCAAAAACTTTAGAAAGGCAGGAAAGTCAAAGCTATGGGACGGTAGTTTGAAGGGATTAAACGGTCACCCTTCTTAGGAACAGGTTGGATGTGAGAAAACTTCCAGCAAGAAGGAAAGGTGGAAGTAGATAGACAAAGACGGAAAAGTTTGACCAGGCAAGGTGCAAGCCCCGAAGTACAGTTTTGAGAACAATAGGAGGGACTCCGTCAGGACCGAAGCCTTCCGAGGATCTAGGCCAAAAAGGGCAAAAAAAACATCATTCCGAAGGACTTAATGACAGGCATAATAGCCCGAGGGTGGAGGAAAAGGAGGAACCTTCATCAACCAGAGTGGAATTTTTAGCAAAGGTTTGAGCGAAGAGTTCAGTTTTTAGAAGTAGATGAGACAGCTGTGGAGCCATCTGGGAGGGAAAGATGAAGAAGAAAAATTGTTAGAGATGTTATTGGCTAGATGCCAGAATTCAAGAGAGGAATTTGATTCAGAAAGATTTTGACATTTTGATGAAAGAGTTGTTGGTAAGTTGAAGTAAAGATTTGGCATGATTACGGGCATATATATATAAAGGGCATGAGTTTCAGGAGATGGATGCTTACGGTACCGTTTGTGAGCCACCTCTCTATCTCGGACAGCATGAGAACAAGCAGAGTTAAACCAAGGTTGACGGGCTTCAGGATTAGAGAAAGTGTGTGGGATGTACGCCTCCATGCCAGAGACTATGAACCTCAGTTATGCGCTCTGCCAAAGAGATGGGTCTTTGACATGGAAGCAGTAATAAGCAGTGGTTTGAATGATCCTTTTTCACCTTTTCTCCAGTATTGGGCAAATTTTTTCCTCCAGTCATTCATCATATGACAGCTCCTTCAGGATTTGATAATATTTTTGTAGTTGTAGAGTGACCAAACCATAGCTGCGTATTCTAATCTTGATTATATAATAGACACTATTAAGCTTTTTTACCATAACCTTATCCACTTTTTTCTGATTATACTTCCACGTAGTGTATGTGTGTTTGTTTGATCGCAATAATTATTGTGAATGTTGACAATACAGGATTGTCACAGGACTCACTACCTGTGGCCCAGTAACTGTTGCTCGCATTTCAGTGAGCTACTTGGATGCTTGTGACCACCAATGGTTTTCAGTCTCAAGATAGTTTAAAAGCTCAACTACCTATATTTGTTAAATATTACTACCTACATATCATATAGTCAGTAATACTTATTAGGGAGCCATGCATTTTTAAGAATTCGTATTTACACTGAGAAAATTTAGCATCTGAGATTTGTAATTTTATGTATACGTATACATACGTTTAACCCGGTACTATTTAGGTTTCATATTGGGTATGAGCACAATTGTGGTGTATTATTTGATGATAAAAACCCTTAGTTTCAGAATACAGCAAAGAAAACTTATAAAACTTTGTTAACTGAAACAATTATTGCGTTGCAGATCGGTTGGCTGTTTTTACACAGATGCAGACACAATATCAATGAAGTGGCACCCTCAGTAAGCAAACGGAGGCAATGATTGTGGCCTGTTTGTCATAGCATCTGCCACAGCTCTATGCTATGGCGTGGACCCAGCACACAGGCCTGGGTCCAAGACAAAGGCGGCCTCACCTTGCCCAGTGTTTTTGCTTTAGGGAAAATGACATTATTTCCCACCAGGGGTCTGTTGGTGGTTGCAGCAGGTGACACTGTTTTGAAACAGATGCCCATATACTGCTACTGCAGACAGCCCGACGATGGACGGAAAAAATGAGTGCATGTAATAAATGCCAACAGTGGTATCACAGAACCTGTGAAAAAATCCCCGCGAACGCATGGATGTTAACTAATGTTCCCATTCAGATGCCACAAATATAATATCAGTTTATGTGATATAAGCACCAGTGAAGAGGTGGCAAAAAATGTGGATTGAAGGAGCTGAGTACAGTGCTGAGAGTAAGGTGATTGACGTGGTTTTTGGGGACGTGAAGAGGATAAAAGGTGGTGGGGGCATTGGGGAGAGTTGTTGGAGTGCAAATTTCAGTCGTTTTCAGGGTCGTTTCAACTCGTCACAGCCAGCCTCTGTCTCTGACTTCTTACTCTTGGCTCTGTCTTCTATTGGAATAGTGACACTTATTTCTTACGGCGTCAGTCTTCCGAACCCACCCAGTTGGAAAGACCATGTCCCCGAGGACGACTGTCCCTTGCATGTACTAAGAAGATCAAAGTTGAACCAGACTGTGAAAAATGGTGAAGGGAAATCATTGCGAAAATAATAAAAAAATGTTAAGGTTTTATCCTTTTGTCCCTGCTTAATCATCATGCTGTTCTAAATTTGATCCAGGGGTCTGTATTCCTTTAGTATCTTTTTATAGGGACTTGCAAGCGGGGTTTTTTTCACCAGTGGTCTAGTCTCTAGTGCAGTGGTTTACTTAACCTTTTTTAGTGCTCGTACCCTTTGAGATCTAATAGTTTGTCTCGTACATATCAGAAAAAAGTATAATTAGAGTAACGAACCTTTAATTTCACTAACTACAATACTACATAGTACACAATGTTACATTTCAGTGACTCTCTTGTTGTTGCATTCAATTATGATGTGAAACGAGGTTTCCCCAAGTACCACAAACGCATGTCGTCACTTGCACCCAACGGTTTCCTAACCTTTGTTTTGATGTATGGTGTTGAAAACGCATAAAACGGGTTGCAATGGCACAATTGATCTCCAGAGGTCTTCTCTAACTGTGGAATGTTTTTGAGTTGTTTCACACCAAAAACATATCTAGCTGCATTGATTCAAACTACATTTGGATTCTGTTCGTGGCCTGCCGCTCAAAAGATCACTTCTATAATATATAAGCGAAAGTGTGTAGTGTGTCTGTTTTGTCTTTTGTGTTGCATTTGGTTGCCCCCGGTGCGGAAACCATCATATCGCACATGTTTGGAACAGGTGACCGGGAAGGTTTTTAAGCACACTTATAGATTTATCCGATCAATTCTTTTTTTTTAGCACCTTTAGCGATAATTGGGGAAAAAAGTGGGTTGCGAGAATTGAGGAAAACCTTGATGTGGTTTTGGGTAATTGGGGGAGTGAATGGGTGGGGTGAGGGAATGGGTGTGGGTGATGGGTGGTGAATGGGCGGGGGTGATGGGTGATGGGTGAGGGAATAGATGGGGGGTGATGGGGATGGGTGAGTGAATGGGTGTGGGGGTGATGGGTAATGGGTTGAGTGAATGGGTGGGGTGGATTTGGTAATGGGTGAGTGAATGGGTGGGGGGTGATGGGTAATGGGTGAGTGAATGGGTGGGGGGAATAGTACATTTCTACTCCATGATTCAGGAAAGTTTGAAGGGGCTATCTGGAGAGTCTGTGGGTTTTGGGGGGCCAAGGCCCACCAAACAAGTGGGGGGCGGCCACAATAGCCCTCCGCAGGAGCTGCCAAAAAGTCCGCCCAGAGGGGGCTTTGCGGCTAGTTCAACATATTTTGTTATTCAGAATCCCGTTAACATTATATGGACCCGTATCCATCTCTGGCCCAGGAATCTCTCCATGTGAAAGCATCCCCGCAGGAGTGAATCAGCCTTGCAAATGTCTTTCACTTCATATCGATGGACACTTCCTCTGCAAAGCAGCCTCATCAAATAAGGAAGTTACAAATCCTTCTTCTGCGCCACACCCCAAATTGGGAAGTTTCTGGGTAAAGGCAAATAAATTCTCTGACAGTTATCATGTTCAGCATTCTTTTTTGGATGGAGATGTTCAACTCGTTCAAAGTGCCGTGAATACATCTGTCAGGATGCAAGGACAAAATGAACTCCCTGTTTTCCCAAAATGACGGCAAGTCACGGGCCCTTGATTTATAAACCTCTTGATTTCTTCGTTAGTTCGAAGACAGTGTAATATTTCGTGAGAGCCACTCAAATTCCGTGTCGAAACGGAACACTATGTTTCAGTAGGGTGAGCTATATTCACGTTTTTGGATTTTGCTATGGGGTAGTGCGGAAAGGGCGAATGAGCATCAAATTAACTGTGAAAATATTAGAAACTCTACAAAAATATTCTTCTGCCTTCCCCCACCGCACTGAAATGAGGAAAATGGGAAAAAAAATTCCCCTGCGTAGCGGTACACACGTTTACATATTAGAATTTTTTTTTTGGTAGTGTGCAAAATGTGATAAAATGCATACAAAAAATATTAAATACTTATTCTTCTGTGAGAACATCTTCTGTCTCCCCAAATACTGTGAAATTTAAAAAAAATGCTGTAAATAACCGGAATTTTTAAAATATGGGCAATTTGCATGTAGCCGTCACTTTCTATAACGAGGTGAAATGCACAAAACAAACAAATCACACCATGCACAAGCATGAAAAGCCCTGTAAACTTCACAACTCTTCATACAATTTCCGAGAGATGCAAGTACACAGGGCTACCGCGCGGACTCATTGAAATCAGTGACACTGTGCAATGAGTCACGCCCCGGTAGCCAGCTACAATGAAAGCTGGAGGGACTGTTTCATGTTTCTCCAGTACAGTTGTGAGGGGGACGTATGTGGCGGCGCTGTGCGGGGTTTTTCGATTTGTCACCAGCTTTGTTTATCCGAGATATTTGCTTGATAAATTCATAAATTTTTTGTTTTAGGAGTTTATAAACTAGTTTTCATTAAAAAAATTTCTTATCAAAATAACTTATATATAAAAGGGACAGCAGCATGGCTGAGGCCAAGATTAACCGTAGTAATGCCTGTGTTGGTGGGCCCCACCAAAGTAAACATCAGGTTGAAATCTTCCCACTCATCAAAGGTCATAAAACCCTTTATGTTTTTTGGGCAAGAACTGAGATTAAAAACAAAGAGCCATTTTAGCGATATAAGGGGGACTGCGTTGTTCATCACTTTTAAGAGGCATCGGGGAAAAAAGCACAATTCCTACAGTATTCGGAAAACGAATTGGGACATGTTAAAAAGTTATCATGCAAAATATATAAATTGAAGAGACTAGTTGAACAAAAAGAGTGAGAAAATTGCAACATTAAAGGGTTTTTCAAGCACAAGCTCAAAAGTTATTTGATTTTAAGCACGGAAAAATGTAAAGTTTTGAATTTATGTTCAGGCCTTTAAAAAAAAAGTACCAGGCAGAAAGGGCGTTCCTAATAGCCAGAGAAGTAAAGGAAGATGGTAATTGGTCAAATTGAGTTGTTCAACAGTTAAAATAAAAAGAAAACACCAAGAAAAACTCTCGACTTCTTGCGGCTTCGCCCTTTTTGAAACAAATGCCTCCACTAGTAAGGGGAACCAGTTGATATTTCAGGGGGTCAGATATGCCAAATGAAATACGACATCCACAGAAGACATTCTGACAGTAGCGTGCGTCAGATATACCCTAGGAAAAGTACAGTAAAAAGAATTAGAAATAAGCAGGAAAAAGAATGTCCCTTGACTCCAGGCAAAATGTAGACAAAGGGGCGTGTTGACAGATCGGCTGAAAACATGGCTTCTGCAGTCTTAGAGGGAGCGGACTTGGAATATCAGTGATTCATATTAGTAATCGCAGAAGAAAAGTAAGGGGGGGCCCAGAAAGGGGATAGGTAAAATTGAGACGGTGAATCAATAGGACCACGGGAAAGCATTTACTTTTGAGAAAAGAAAGGACACTACAAAAATCGGAGAAATAGTTGGAGGAAAAACAATATGTTAGGTGACACAAGAAAACATGTACTTTAAACAAGAGCCAGGATCATATTACCGTGGCCACATATGCGATTTTCGGATCTGCTCGGTGTTTTTTCCGCTTAAATATTTTATTACCTGCTTTTACTGAGTTTTGATCCCAGCCACATCATAGCAGTGGGTGCATGGAAAGCTTTTAAAGACGGGCCACAGAGGAGGTTTTAAAAGGTTTGCTAGAAGAAAAAACGAAAAGCCCTCCTTGGGGTTTGTTTGCTTGTTACATGCAAATGAGTCCCTCTTGTATTGAAAAAAATCATATCGATGGTCAGACATCAAGACCGTCTACTTTCATGGCCCTTTTGGCGAAGGCTTAAAACACTGTAAAATTTCCCTGTAGTAGAATTCCCCCCCAATTCCTAGTAAACCTATTAAAATTGATTTATCAGATTTGAGCACTGATCAAGCATATTTTTACAGTATTTGACTGTAGCATCGGTGAATGCTCGATCCAACTAGCCAAAATAAAACCGGGGAAAAAGACCATGCTAGAGGGGTTAACGAGGCAAATCGCATCCTCCCCCTGTACATTGCAGATGAAAGCCCCTCGATGGATTTTTAGTGCCGTCAAATACTTAAAATTTTTATGGCCAGTTTGGTTAAATATCAAAATGTATCCCACAATTTAGGAGCGAAACATGTGTTTTTCCCTTGATTTCAAAGTCCGTTTGTTGAAAAACACAACCTTAGATACAGTGAACCGTGTTTACAAAAAAAATGCCTACTTTGCACACCCTGAAAAGTTTTCTACGTGTAATGTGACTCAGCAAATATTCGAGAACTTGGATTAAGGCGTATCCCGAAAGCTAGAAACACCAAAACGACCGAAAACTGTAAGGATATTTCGACCGCCAAAAATGCTTCTTCAAGCTAGTAATATATCAATGATTGACTGGCAAAAATGCTGAATTGACAGAGCCACCTGCTACAAAAATTTACCCAAAAGAAGCATAGCAGCCCACATCAGATCCCAGCAAAAACCCTGTGCTCTTACAAATTCCCCCGGGAAAACCAAGCAGTCGAAAGACATTCAAGTTAGTGAAAGATGTTCGATTTCCGTTGGGCGCAGCAGCCCCTGATGGTTACACGGAAAAAAATAAAGGGGGAAAAAAAATATACCCACATTTTAAACAAAGAAAGAGTATATCTTAGTTAAAACATATTAAAAACGGAAGGGAGGATGGGTTTGGGTAGGGCGGAACTCGCCGACAGCCACCCCCCCGTGGTGAGTTTGGATTATGTTATCTTTTTAATTTTTTGAATGATAAAAAAAACTGAGAGCGTACAATGTTTTTTCATTATCTTTACACAGAAAAAAAAAAAAAACAAATCAAGTGTAAGCGATTTTTTTCAAGATTGACAAATATGAAAAAAGAATTTATCCCAATTTTAGTATTTTTTACAGTTTAAATTCCCCTTGGGGAACAGAAGATGTTCCACAGAAAAAAGATTTTAAAATTTTTTGTAGTGTTTTTTTCCATTTATTGCACATACCCAAAAAAACATTGCATTTAATATGTAAAATGTGGAACGCTGACGCAGGGGAACTTTTTTCCCCCTTTTTTCATTTTTCAGTGCGGTGGGGGAGGCAGAAGATATTTTGAGGTTCTAATATTTTTGCACACGTTAATTTTATGCTCATTCCACCTTTTCCGCACTACCCCCATAGCAAAACCAAAAACGTGAAAAAAACGCTCCACCCTAATGTTCAGCTCCAATTTCTTCACAAAATGATGCAGATACTAGACAAGACAGGGGCCAAAAAATTATTTTTAAATATATAATTCCAGCCCCTTAAAAATATATATTGAATATTCGAGTCTGTACCCCCCAGGTGTAAGGTTTTTGTACCCCTGGTGGTACAGGACCCCCGGTTTGAACCACTGCTCTAGTTTAAGACTGCCCGGAGCTACTTTTTTTTCCTCGTCGAGTACCCAAGACACCCCCCAAAGCTGCCCCTCCTTCCCCCCCGATGCAGTGTGGGAGAGGGCACGAGGGGGGAACATAAGCCTCAAATTTTTACATGTGACACTCAACAAACCCGCCGCGACACCACGGGCGAGGGCCACCACTCAGCCTTCTAGAAAGCAATTTTAAGGGCCAACCCCCCCTGAAAAATAAAAGCCTAAAGGGCAACAGGTTTTGAAAAATTAATAAAAAAAAATACTAAGAAAATAAAAATTTGGGTGGAGTCAAAAAACTTTTTGTCTCATCAGTTCCCTCAAAATGACTTTCAGGGGGCTCGCATGGTACGTTAATCTCTGAACGGAAACTGAGAGACTGAAGCGCGAAGCCCATTGTTCCTAAAAAAAAAAAAAAAAAAAAAATTAGCCTTGGAATGTAGTACGAGGCTGCGGAAAAAAAAGGGGAACAATGATTTCCATAATATCCAAGAAAACCCTATTAGACGAGGAAAACGTTTGGAGTGCAAAATCCCGATTTCAACAGGGTTCCCTGTGGTAAACAGATTTAAATTCCATGAAAATGACCAAAAAAAGTTTGTTTTTTTGGTCATACTACCCGAAAAGAAAATTCCCGAAACAAGGGAAAATTGCACACGTGTAAAACTCTTGCGAAAAGAAATGTACATTTTTTCCCCTTCTTGCGGTTCCTCTCCAAAATTCGGCCCCCTTTGAGAGAGGCTCGACCGCGTACTCTGTCTCAGGGGACGGGTACGAGAGATGAAGCGCATTTGTTCGTAAAAAAAAGACCTTTAGCCGTGGAATGTATCAGTACGAGGCTGCGGAAAATGGGGGGAAGCAATGTTTCCATAATATCTCAAGAACCGTATTGGCTACGAGAAAACGTTATGGAGAGCAAAAAATCCAGATTTCAACAGGCTGCCCTGTGGTACATGCAGATTTCAATTCCATTGATAATTGACCGAATTAAGTTTGTTTTTAGGGCATATTACTCGAAGAAAAAAAATTCCAGAAATCAAGGGAAAAGTGCATACATGTGTAAAACTCTTGCGAAAAAGTAATGTACATTTTTCAAAGTGGAATACGATTCCTGCAGACACGCTCTCCATCAAGACATAACAATATGTTAGACGGATAAAAGATAGATGTATGGTGCATCAATAAGCTGCTGGTCATTGAACGGCACAAGGGTGCGCAAAATATAAAAACTTATATCAAGAAATCTGTATTAGCAAAAAAAACCGGATAGCTGCTTAGGGTAGATCTGGTTGAGCTTAACAAAAAGTATTCATGCCATTTTTGGTCTAGGGTCAATAGTTTCATAGTAAAAATAGGGAAACCCCAATAAGGTAGTGTTCTGCCCCATTTTAAGTGCCAAAAATTGGGTAGAGTTGTATTGTCCTACAGACGTAAAAATGATCTCAATACCAATTGTACATCTTGCGAAGAACAATAAAACAATAATAATTGTTCTATATATTTTTTTCACAGAACCCTGCCAGTCAAAGAACAGTTTTAAAGGTTTTTTTTTTGAAGTAAAAAAACGCATTTCCCGTATAGATACGGGAAAAGTCAAAGAAGCCCAAAATTGTAGTGCTCCAAAAATCCTGCCTTATACGCGTTCCAAATCCGCTCTTTTATCCAGTATTTAGACCGCCAAATGCCAAAAACTGTTTTGTGCACGGCAACTGTGTGCAATGTGCACACCGTAACCCACATGTTTTACAAACTTTATAACATAAAATGTATTACCATACACACCACGGGGGCTATGTAGTAGCAGTACCCGATGGATGGGTTGGTTACGAGGAGGCCGACAAATAAAAACTCGTTCACAGGCAGCCTCTGTCTCTGACTTCTTACTCTTGTCTCTGTCTTCTACTGGAATAGTGACACTATTTCTTACGGCGTCAGTCTTCCGAACCCATCCAGTTGGAAAGACCATGTCCCCGAGAACGACTGTCCCTTGCATGTACTAAGAAGACCAAAGTTGAACCAGACTGTGAACATGCTGAAAATAAATCATTATGAATATAATAAAAAATAAATAAGGTTTTATTCTTTTGTCATGCTTAATCATCATGCTGATCTAAAATTGATCCAGGGGTCTGTATTCCTTTAGTATCTTTTTAGTGGGACTTGCAAGCGGGTTTTTTTTCGCCAGTAGTCTCTAATTCA
This sequence comes from Chionoecetes opilio, assembly GCA_016584305.1. Classification (NCBI taxonomy): domain Eukaryota; kingdom Metazoa; phylum Arthropoda; class Malacostraca; order Decapoda; family Majidae; genus Chionoecetes; species Chionoecetes opilio. The sequence goes on along the minus strand of JACEEZ010011995.1, from coordinate 205,099 downwards.
AGACTCGCCAGGAGCTACTTTTTTGTCCGTCGTCGAGTAGCCGAAGACACCCACACAGGGTTCCCAGTGACGGTACGAAAGTACCATTTTGATACTTTTTGCCGGTACCGGTACGTTTTTACGACGCTAGACTAAAATGATACGAAATTGACATTGAGGAAAAAAATTGATACTGTTTATCATTTTAGTGAAGATAGTTTTCCAACTTATTGAAGACCATCGACTTTTCTATCTTAATCATCGCCCAATCATCAATGCGATATGGACCAAACTTGTCCTTGATCATCACGCTCTTAGGGTCTCTTCCCTACCTTAAGGATAGAACGATATCTGTCCTCCGAAGTAAAGTAATGACAGACTACCTCACGACGGACAAGATGAAAATCCCTTGGTCCGAGACTCGACTGCTCTTGTACTAACTACATGTTGCATGAGGCAACGATTGTAGATCACACGATGTACCTGGAGAAGTATGAAGACTCAACAACACTAGAAGAACTGGCAGATTATCTGGTCATACGTCTCGTACCCAAAGAACTGGAACTAAAGCCTCTATTTCGGTTCTTTGGGTGCAAGACATATGAGGACAGGACGAGGATGACCTCTCAGACGGTAAACATGAAGCACTTCCTAGATTTGTATTCAGATGAGCAGGCCATGACCATAGGTGAACTCGACATCTCCAAGAAGTTATTTTCCTTTAGGAATCTACAAGCTGCCTACAGAGGATATGAAGTAGTTTACATCAACTTGGACTGCTCAGCATGGAACAATGCCTTCCGACATGAAACAGTATCCCAAGTAGCTCAAGAAACCCTGGATGCTGTGTTCGGAACTATAATATTCGCCAAGACACACAAGGCCTATCAAGAGGGCCTCTTCTACGCCCCAGGTATCATTGAGGACGTCTATTGGGACGGACAACAAGGAGGAATAGAAGGTTTGGATCAAGACACGTGGGTGTGGGTCTACATCAATCAAATCAAGACGGCAATGCTGGGATATGATGTCCACCACCACATCTTCTGCAAGGGGGACGATTTCCGGCTAGCTGTGATGATTTCTCCACGACATCTGGCTGAGAGGTCTCTGCTGGAGTGGAAGAACCAGATCGTTGAATCCGTCTCTGAAGCAACAAGAACCGCTGGTCACAAGATAAAGATTCAAGAGAGCTACGGCTCGGGGAAATACTTCACGTTCTCCAAACATGCCTCAATAGGGAAGATTGAGATGCCCGAAGGTTTTCGGAAGATACAAAAGGTGTATGGTTCAAACAACACCTTCATCAACAGTCTCGACGACTATATAGGTTCGACATTTAGCAATGCTCACTCAACCTGTAAAGTGATGGCCGTCACTTATGCACCGTACTCAGTAGCCCTCATTTGGAGTTTCTTTTATCTCCTAATGGATGCACACTACACGCGAATGACAGACAGTCAGCTTGTCTCCCTTCTTTTGATCCCGTCACTTCTTGGTGGCTTTCCTATGATATACCTGCACAATATGTATATCCGAGCTGAGTCAGATCTACTAAGCCCCTTCATAGATCTGTGCTCACACTGCGAACAGAACCATCCTTCCATATGGGAGTGTCTCAAGTGGTTTCTACACCCTCAGCCTGCTAGGAAGGTAGATTTTGCCACCCTCAACAGTGATCCATACTCACTGCCCCTACAGAAACCTCCCTCTCCTGCTTTGGTATTGCGTCGTCGTGTGCTTCCGGAGATAAAGAAGAAGGCTAGAAACAAGACCATTTCGGATCTTATCAAGGCCGCGGAGTCGCCTCTGACAAGACAAATGGTAGCCATCATGTCATCATCTCAACATCAACCTGTCAGGGTGTTCTCTGTTATCTATTCCTGTCTTCCTATAGGAGTATTGAACGAGCACATCAAAAGGTTTGAAACAGGGAAAAGTATCTTGGAACTTATCATGGTTAGGACAAGAGCAGGTCGTTCAAAGGGAATTGGTGTAATTCGGAAGCTCATACAGGCCGAAGGTGCCCTACAGACATGGAGAGTAAACAAGATAAGAGGTCGTGTGTCCTTGCCTGCTGAGAGATACTATGAAAGAGTAGGGACGATGTGTTTTGCTAAACTAGCCCAGGAGATTCGTGAAGAGATGTGGAATCGACGCATCACAACCATCACAATGCCCCCTTTGTCACATCAGCTTAGAATCATCACCCTCACTGAAGGATACCCTAGCGCTCATGATCAAATGCATCACTTCGAGTACAAAGTATCCTCAGCCTTCACCGACGAAGTCAGCGCGGGGAGCAGCGACCACTGGAATATTGCGGGGAATAAACCTTTCTTAGGGCACACCACTAGGACGGGACAGATCGAACCCCTTATGCATTTCATAGAGAAGAACACCCTAGTGTTGAAGGTTAAGAACCTCTTGGACTTGAGGCGGTAGGTGAAACAAAAGGTGTATCTGCCAGATGGGAGTGTTGTAGATAGCAATATAAGTGAGTTCATAGACCAAATCATAATGTTCTACACTGACCAACCTGTTGCGAAACTTGACCCTTTCGCAGCAAGGAAAAGATCAGGGATTATTCAGCACCACCTAAGATCCTCGCACTACAAAGAGTCAGTGGTTCCAAATACACTATCTAACCTGTATCAACATATCGTAGGTAGTTCCAACTCTCACATGATGTTAACTTCTACAAAGAGCCACTTTCTGATGAATTTCCTACACTGCCACTGCTGGAACACTCGCGCCCTTACAGAAGAATTAGAATACAAGAGTATCATTTTAGTAAAAAAAAAAAAAAAAATCCTATTATCGATGCGTCCATGGTAATATGACAAAATCGAAATAAAAGGCCCGCTATAGATTCATATTTATTTTTTACCTCGAATTATTATTGTTTTTCATTTATGTGATCCAGTGAAAACCCTGGACCCGAGGACGCAACAGCTGATGGGGCATTGCGCAGTACTCACGGTGCACCGAGCTCCAAGACGCCATTACGGAGAGGGACAAGAGGACATGCTCACCCAACATTGTAAGTTTTTGTTATTTTTATCTGTACTATTAGTTGTTTGAAGACTAAACATGTTATAATGTGACTTGCTCGTGACAGTGCGTGTGCAAGAAGGAATTGTGATAAGCCTACGTAACAGTTATTTAGTAAAGTTCAGTTACTGCGTCATAGAAGCGAGGTTATCGTAAGTCAATCATTGGGGGCATACGCAGGGGGGTGCGTCGCCTCGCCCACCCAACGACGCCACTCCCGGGGGTCACCATGCGCGAGTTCCCATGCAGGCTCCTTTCCCATACCAAGCAGCTCTCGACAAGAAACATCAACTTGCTCCAGCCACGAGCCTTGTGAGCGCCCCCCTTGGCCTCCTCCACGCTGGATTGTCTCTTACAGATACAACCCGATGGGAAGGATCGGTTTCAGGGTAGCGTGCCACATGCCCATATAGCCGAAGTTGGCGCTGACGGACTATGCAGGTAATAGGCCTCGATTCAGTCTCACGGTGCAATCGCTGATTTGACACGTAATCATCCCAGCGATACCCCATGATTCTGCGAAGACACTTGTTACCAAAGGCATTGATTCGTCTCTTCAAGTCACTATTTAGTGTCCATGTCTCACAACCATAGAGTAAGACAGGGATCACAAGCCACTTGAAGATCCGGATCTTTTTCCTCCTGCACAGGTACCGACAACGCCAAATACTCCCGCTGAGCGAGTCCATAACACCGTGGGCTATGCCAATCCGCCGTAAGACTTTTTGACGTGACCCGCCGTTATTATGGACTGCGCTACCAAGGTATGTAAAACTTTCCAAGATCTCAATGTCCTCGCCACACGCATGAACAGACTGTACTGCTTCATCTAGTAGGTCTCCAAACACCTGGACCTTGGTCTTGAGCCAGGAGACCTCAAGTCCCAAAGGTTTTGCCTCCTCGTGCAGCGCCTCGAGAGCCATCACTAAGACCTCCAGCGACTCAGCAAAGATTACTGCATCATCGGCAAAAACAAGATCAATGATCTTGGTGTTGCCGACGGATGCTCCACAATCACTGATCTACAACCTTGTCCAATACCCAGTCCACACAAGCGTTGAAAAGTGATGGGGCAAGGACGCACCCTTGCCTCACTCCTGTATTCACAGGAAAGAAGCTGGATACACCTGCCCCACACTTCACAGCACTCTCAGTCCCAGAGTACAGACCAGTTATCAAACCAATAGTCCTTGCAGGGATCCCTCGAAGTCGCAGAAGATCCCGGAGTGACTCACGATGCACTGAGTCAAACGCCTTCTTGAGATCAACATAGGCTGCAAGCATCCCCTGTCGAAACTCACGTCGGCGTTCCACCAGGACACGAAGCGCTAGGATACGGTCCGTTGTTGACTTACCAGCCGTGAACCCAGCCTGCTGAGGTCTCTGATGCTTCACCATATGACTGCGAATCCGTGTCAGTAATAGATGGGCAAGCACCTTGCCTGGTACGCTGAGCAGTGTAATACCGCGGTAATGTTGCAGTCCTGACGGTCCCCTTTCCCTTCCAGATAGGGACGACCAGCCCCTTTCAGTAGGAGGAATGGTACCTGATTGCCACACGGCAGTCAGGACAGCATGCAACCCGCGGATCATGGCCTCACCCCAGCTTGAGGAGCTCCGCATGATATTACAAACACCAGCTGCCTTTCCACCCCTCAACTTTGCTACAGCCTCTCTGACTTCGTCAAGAGAGGGTGCGCTTTCGTCAATGGGAGGGTCGGCATCCACTGCCTGTAACCCAGTGCTCTGAAGCTGCTCAGTTGGACGGTCCACCGTGAACAACTGCCCAAAGTACTCAGCCCAACGAGCCATCTGCCCATCCATGTCCGACACGAGGCGCCCATCTGCTGTTCGAATAGCACTCGCCCGAGAAGGAGACTTAGAACGGAGCTTCTTCAGGGCTCGGTAGGGTCGGAGGTCATTAGCGTTCAAATGACCCTCGACATCCTCAGCGAGACTCCTGACATACCTCTCCTTCTCTCTCCCCAGGAGAGTTCTAGTCCGGCGTGACAGAGCCCTGTGCTGGTCCCGGTTCCCAGCCAGCCTGGCAGCGCGACTCTCCTCGATTTTCTCCAGCGTCTCCGTCGAGACAAAACCACGCCTTGACCTCGGGCGCTCCCCAATACATTCCTTGGCAGCCTGTAGAGTTTCACGTTTGAAGGTATCCCACAGTTCTACAGGGTCCCCGAGAGCACCGAGCACATCAAACCGATTTGAGCCTGCCACCGCATACTCATGAGCACATGTCAAGTCCTTCAGTTTCTCAAGATGAAACACAGTATGGTTACCTCTTGAGATTCTTCTGGACTTGACATGAAGCTTAAGTGTAGCAACAACAAGTCTGTGATCTGTTCCAAAGAACTTAGCACTCCGGTAAACCCTGAAGTTCTGGAGGATCCTCCAACGAGTACTAACGAGGACCTGGTCGATCTCCTTAGCTACCCCTCCGGCATTACTATACCATGTCCAGCGGTGCAGCTCTGGTATCTGATACCAAGAACCTGCAATTCTCAACATTCTGGACTTTGCAAAGTTCAGAAGCAGAGAACTGTTGGTGTTTCTGGTACCGGAGTCATGGGGACCAACACATAACTCGTAGCCATCTCTCACAGTGCCAGTAGTAGCATTGAAGTCGCCCAAGACAATGAGTGTGTCCCGAGGAAAAAATTATCGTAAGTGACACGGTTTATATGTACAACAAATATGCTATTGTTTTATCAACCCTAAATCAACTGGGGGAATCGATGAACCAATATTAGGGCTGTATTCATGGCACGTAGACTCAGAACAGAACACAAAACATGCTCCGTAATGGCCGGGATAATTATTTATTGTGTTGCAAAATGCCAAATACATTATTTATGACGTAGATAAGGACTTCATATCTCCTGTATTGTAATGTACAAAGAATCTCTTTTGCTTAGTAATTTATTTACATGTGCAGGACCATCAATACCAAAAGGAAATGTTTTTGTCACCATGTCTATGTATTTACCAGGGTTATATTACTCCTAATGTAGTCTTGGATATGCTAAAAATGTAAAGGATGATCTCTTTATATTCTTGTGATATATTATGTGATAGTATGCCAAAGGCAGGGTTTTTTTTTTATAACATTGGAGAGCTCCTAACATATAGTCTTTCTTTTCAAGGTAAAGTCCTAAAGGATGATTTTTTTTCTTCATATATTTTTGTGATACTTGCATATTATGTGGTAACATGAAAAACAGATGTTATTATAATTAAGATTATAAAAGTAGGGAGTTCTCTCAATGAGTTTTTTCGTATATCATTATTTGGAACTCTCTCTCTCTCTCTCTGAGTTGTGCTGGTGGTAATTAGCACATTTGTATAGATTAGCATTAAGGATTTTATAATGAATAGGTTAAAACCTAATTGGTAACTGAAGCGTGATGGCGTCTCCCGCGGGATCTCTGTGTACCCGCTTCATTTCCCGGGGCGACTCGACCAAGAGCAGTCGCGGTCAGAGTTGCCAGATTTGGGGATTTGTCCCTATATTTGAGGATTTCGGGGCACTGATGGGGGACATGGGGACATTCACTCTCGATTTGGGGACTTTTGAGGCTTCTGAAAAAAATATGTATTTTATCGCTTGAAATAATATTATTAATATGAAGGTTAAAAGAAAACATGAGGTTAAACCGACGGCAAGGAAGAAGTAATTTGAGCTTCATTGATCCCAAAGAAGGAAGTCAAGAAATGTGGTCTCCATTGGTCCATTGGCTAGTGTATTTCCTGGAATTGTAGGTCCTGACAAAATAAATCACCTAGACAAAGAATGGAGAGTACTAAGAAACACCGATCTTGCTGATTCAGAAATCAATGATGTTGAAGGCTTCTGGGAGACAGTTAGAGAAATAAGGAGTGGTGATGAAACCCCATGCTTCCAAATTTGTCAAGTTTTGTTTCTGGGCTATTGCGTCTTCCTCATTCTAGTGCCACAGCAGAAAGGATATTTTCATCTGTAAACAATTTAAAAACAAAACTAAGAAACAATCTCTCAACCAGAGAACTCTATAGTTGGACTTCTACATTCAAAGCGGTATTTGAAAGGCCGGGAATGTTTCAATTTTGCTGTAAATGATAAACTAGTCAACATGATGACTTCAGATATCTACAAGTACCACGAAAATAATTATTCGAGTGATGATATTATTTAGTATGCAAATGTGTTATTCTATTCTTTCTTTCTGGCTTACTACAGTATGTCCAGAATATTAGTTGGATTATTTAAGTTCCCCAAGAGGCTAAGAACATTAATATTTTCATTTATTTCGGTATCATATTTCTAAGCAATTTAAGGAAATATATCATCCCCATCAGCCTTATGTAGATAATGTTATTAAATGTATTTTTTATTAAATGCTCATGAGGCTGTATCCTATTACTGCCTTTTTTTGTTTTTGCAGTCCTTGTGATGATTATAATAAAAAAAAGTGAATTATGCTACTTCATGTGTAATGTAATATATTGTGTAAAACAAAGTATGAATTACATTAAAGTATTAAGTACATTAAAATCAACATGGCAATTTTAGTTTACATGTGGAGTAGCTATGTAGCATATATTTCAGCATTTTTATAACAAGTATGGAAATATATGAGATGGTGATTTTTGGGGGTTTTCCCCCGAATATTTAGGGATTTTGAGACTAGACTGTCTGGCAACACTGGTCGCGGTGTCTCACTAGGATAAGGTTATTAAATGCACCAAGTTACAGCGTGTCTCCTCCCACCTGATTGCAACTGCATATAGGGATGGCCTAGTGGGACCCGGTATACTCTGGTGGCAGCGGTGGGATAGTGGGATCCGGTATAGAGTCCCCAATAAAGCACACAATCATGCTGCAGCAGACTGTAGACACTCTTCGCGCTGCCAGGCGTAAGATATTGTCTTAAATTTAATTATGATTATCAAGGATTTCATAATATTTAGTAATTTCTTCATTATAAAATATATCTTATAAAAATCAGTAATGGATACTTTTTTGATACTTTTTTTCTGTCATGTGGTACTTTTTTACGTTTTGAGCGTTGGTAATGGTACGTTTTTGTTTTTCCCACTGGGAACACTGCACCCACATGCTGCCCATCAACCTCACCTCCGACTGCAAGTGCGGCAGAGGGCACCAGGGGGAAGATAGATAGATAGATATTATAGTTTTAAGGCGCCGCAACTGCGGGGTTATTGACGCCTGCTTACATAAAATACACGAAAAGTAAAATTAGAAAACAAAATTTAAGATAGAATAAAAATATTTAAAATAACAAAATACAGAAAAGAACAATAGTATATTAAAAACAATAATAAGTGAATATTAAAAACCTCATAACTTGTTGAGAAGGCCAGCCCTCTCAATAAAGGTATGGACTCAATGTCCCGGAGAGAAACACCTCTCTCCCAATGCCAGGGAGAGACGGTAGTCACCGTCCGACCCCCGACACCGGGACAAAAATTGCTCACGTAGGTCCCCAAGACTAGGACACTCGACCAGCAAGTGCCCCACAGTTAAAGGGACAAACAATCATCACAGTAAGGACCCCCCNGAAAGGTATTTCACTGTAAACAATTTAAAACAAAACTAAGAAAACAATCTCTCAACCAGGAACTCTATAGTGGACTTCTACATCAAAGCGGTATTTGAAAGGCCGGGAATGTTTCAATTTTCTGTAAATGATAAACTAGTCAACATGATGACTTCAGATATCTACAAGTACCCACGAAAAAATTATCGAGTGATTGATATTATTTAGTATGCAAATGTGTTATTCTATTCTTTCTTTCTGGCTTAGTACAGTATGTCCAGAATATTAGTTGGATTATTTAAGTTCCCCAAGAGGCTAAGAACATTAATATTTTCATTTATTTCGGTATCATATTTCTAAGCAATTTAAGGAATAATATCATCCCCATCAGCCTTATGTAGATAAATGTTATTAAATGTATTTTTTATTAAATGCTCATGAGGCTGTATCCTATTACTGCCTTTTTTGTTTTTGCAGTCCTTGTGATGATTATAATAAAAAAAAGTTGAATTATTGCTACTTCATGTGTAATGTAATAATATTGTGTAAACAAAGTTTATGAATTACATTAAAGTATTAAGACATTAAAATCAACATGGCAATTTTAGTTTACATGTGGAGTAGTGTTTTTATGTAGCATATATTTCAGCATTTTTATAACAAGTATGGAAATATATGAGATGGTGATTTTTGGGGTTTTTCCCCCGAATATTTAGGGATTTTGAGACTAGACTGTCTGGCAACACTGGTCGCGGTGTCTCACATAGGATAAGGTTATTAAATGCACCAAGTTACAGCGTGTCTCCTCCCACCTGATTGCAACTGCATATAGGGATGGCCTAGTGGGACCCGGTATACTCTGGTGGCAGCGGTGGGATAGTGGGATCCGGTATAGAGTCCCCAATAAAGCACACAATCATGCTGCAGAGACTGTAGACACTCTTCGCGCTGCCAGGCGTAAGATATTGTCTTAAATTAATTATGATTATCAAGGATTTCATAATATTTAGTAATTTCTTCATTATAAAATATATCTTATAAAAATCAGTAATGGATACTTTTTGATACTTTTTTCTGTCATGTGGTACTTTTTACGTTTTGAGCGTTGGTAATGGTACGTTTTTGTTTTTCCCACTGGGAACACTGCACCCACATGCTGCCCATCAACCTCACCTCCGACTGCAAGTGCGGCAGAGGGCACCAGGGGGAAGATAGATAGATAGATATTATAGTTTTAAGGCGCCGCAACTGCGGGGTTATTGACGCCTGCTTACATAAAATACACGAAAAGAAAAATTAGAAAACAAAATTTAAGATAGAATAAAAATATTTAAAATAACAAAATACAGAAAAGAACAATAGTATATTAAAAACAATAATAAGTGAATATTAAAAACCTCATAACTTGTTGAGAAGGCCAGCCCTCTCAATAAAGGTATGGACTCAATGTCCCGGAGAGAAACACCTCTCTCCCAATGCCAGGGGAGAGACGGTATCACCGTCCGCCCCCCGACCCGGGGAAAAAAAAATTGCTCACGTAGGCCCCCAAAGACTAGGACACTCGACCAGAAACCCCCCCCCCAAGTTAAGGGACCAAAAAAATCATCACAGTAAGGGGGTGCCCCCCTCCATGGGGAACCCTTTTGGATATAGTGTGCCCAAATACGCAATCGTGCCAAGGCAGCTCCCTCCCCGGGAGAGACCGCAGTGCTCCAGTCCTCATACTTTGGCGATGGGCTATTTTTATTTTTCCCCTATAGTAACCCAACGTTCCTGCCAACTGGTGTGGATGACTAGGGATTGCCGAGTGTAGGTCCGTAGCCGGCACTGCAAATTGATAGACCCCGGTTTCTAGCTGCAGCTTTTCCCAAGGCATCAGTTTCCTATTCCCGGGCAACCCCACATTCCCGGTCCCCCAAAAAAAGCTGACCGCCCGGCCTCGCCTCTTGACAGATAAAGCCATTCCAGGATGGCATTACCAGCATGGGGGGAAAAAAATTAATATGATGAAGAGCACTACAAGAATCACAAAAAATTGAAAAAGAGACATCGGAAAAGTGGAAATAGCCCTGAGAGCATGTAAAAAGCATCTTTTTCAGCCGAAAAAACAGATGAAACACTTGGAATGCTGAGGGCCTTTGTTAAATATGAAATACGACACCGTATCCAAAACTCTTTTTTGGAAACCCATCGAAAAGACAGGGACAAAACCCCTGATGTGTGCAAAGGGGTCAAAAAATTGGGCACGCCAGCCTGGGGGGGGGAAAGACCCTTTTTGAAGGGGGAAGGCTTTTGCAGAAGGCACTTCTGGGAGAACCCTGGACCGACTCTCGTAGGTCTTCGGGCAATCCGTAAAGCAGGGGGGAAATAGATCTCCTTACTTTTAACGGAAACCAAAGGGGGCTTTGGAAGCTTCTTCGCTCAGGAAAAGTTTGCGAACCAAAATCACAAGACACAGCAGGGCAAGCTTTTGAGTCAGGGAGGCTTTGGGAAAGGCGATACCCCAACCTTAAAATGAGGGCTGGCGTTGAAGATCTAATGGGAGGACACCAGCCCCACCAATAGACTTGGGATGGAATGACCAAAGCCCCGGTTCCCAGACGGACACCAGCAGGGTCACGAACCAAACATCCGCAGTCGAGTGGGTGGGCAGAGGAGTACACTTCAGCCCAAATTCAAGCTTCGAAAGGAAAAGTGGCGATTGATATAGGATGTAGCCGATCAGCCCCCCAGGGGTTTTGTGTGAAGGACTTTCAGAGACCATGTTCGAAGACAGTCAGTTTTGAGAGCAGAAGGTGAGGTCCCCAAAAGTCAGCATTGTCAAAAATGGCCCCCGAAAAACCGGGTCTCTTCCCTACAGGTAACCTTATCGTAAAGATACGGTCTGGGTCGGGATGAATCCCACGATTTCTGCAAAAATGAACCGCACAGTCTCGCTGGAAAAAACCCAAAAACCCACGTTCGTCGTCCATTAAAAAACTTTTTCAAAGGGAAGTTTGAGGTCTTCTCTCTGCAACGACATCCTGAAGCAGCAAAAGAGTTGAAAATCATCCAGTATAATGTACTAACAACCCCCTCGGCAGTACCCAAAAATACCTTTGATGGCCACAGCGAACAGAGCTACACCAAGACGCTGCCTTGGGGGACCCACTGAAGCAGGTTTTCAGAAGACAATTTTGCCAATGAATCTAAGAACCCGGTTGGCTAGAAACTCTGGAGGAACACGGGCAAACGCCCTCTTAGCCCAAACTATCGAACTGCAAAATCCCCGTGTTTTAAAGCTGTGTCGAAACCCTTTCTCAAGGCGAAAAAGATGGTCACATGGTGTTGTCGAGAGGAAAAAACCCCGCATATGCAGCTCAAAGGGGAAAAAAGCGTTTTCCGTATGGGTGATGTTTACGGAACCAACTGGAACGGAGAAAAAAGTTTTTTCCCTTCCCAAAAACATATAAGTCGACTATTGCCATTTTTTTAAAACTTACCACACAAGAATTTAGGGATATGGGGCAAAATACTCGGTAGTGAGGGGACCTTTCCCGGCTTAGGGATCGGGATCACCACCCCACCCCAGCTAGGGGAAGGGTTCCCCTTCAACCCTATTCTATTAAGATGCTCAACAAGAAATCTAGAGCCTCGTCTCGTAGATGACAGAGCTCCAATGGTAAATCATTTTGGGCCCGGGGGTGTCAGCGAAAAACCTTTCATGGCTTGACAAAAACCCACGGGGGTTAAAAAAAAACATTGAAAGTTTCCCCGCCTCTAATAAAAAATCATGCCTCTCTGTTCCTGTCGCAGTTTTTCCCTAGCATTTGGGCGAAAGGGTCGTCTGCGCACTGACACAAAATTGGAAGAAAATTTCCTCTCTACGGTAAAGGGGTTTTGCCAAGGGTCACCATTAATTGATGAACTGGAGGAGAGGATGGTTTAAAAACCCCCCTTATTTTTCTCACTCTTTGCCAAACTTGGAACCGGGGTAGTGCACAGATTTTAAATTATAAAAGCCCTCAAGGGAGTACGAGCCTTTTTCATTCCCGACGGTATCTAGCTTTTTGTGAAAAGATATTTTTAGGTCTCTAAATTTGACCGCGATGGGTTTTGCGCCTCAGCACGGCGGGAACTCCTCGCTCCCGTACAGTCCTGATTCCCCCCGGAAACGGCCCGGGAGAGAAAAAAAAGCCAGAAGGGGGGGGGGGATGCTCGCGGGCTGAAAAATGGATTCGGACAAAAAGTAATTAGGGCCCCATCTTTTGTCTGAAAGTCATCTATATGTTTTTAAAAAACACAAGCCTTTTGAAACCCCTCCCAGTCTGCACGAGAGGGGGACCTTTTTGGGAGACATCGGGAAGGGGGGAGACACTGTTTAATAGTATGGGATAATGGTCACTTTTCCCGAAGGAATCGGCCACCTCCCATGGAAATCAGGCGACCCGTGGACTGCAGAGTGATAGGTCAATGCAGTCAATGTTCCCCTCTGCGAAAGGGAAAAGTGTTGGTTCTCCCTGTTTAATTATTTAAGTTGTTCCATCTAAAGAGTTCGAGAGAATCACCGGACGATTTCTGGTGGAAACTCCCCCCAGAAAAAAGCCCCCCCATTCATGTCTCCAAGGAGAAAAAATGGACGGGGAAGCAGGGGATAAAATCCTCAAGATCTTGGAGAGGTATGTCGATTTGGAGGTAGAATATTGAGCAGACAGTGTAGGGTTTTGCAATGGATACGAAAACCTGCTACAGCTTGCAAGGGTGATTGCAGGGGTGACAGTTAAGGGGGCCCCCACGATGGTAAAGGCCACAACCCCACTAAAGCCACCACCTGCTGAAAGGTGGTGTGTGGACAGGTATAAAAACCTTTGGGCAGAGACCCTTCCCCCCGCCCTATCATTGTCTCTTGTAAACAAGAATTACGGGGGCCAACTCGTTGATGAGAAGGATAGTTTTCCAGTTTGCCGAATCACGAAATTCCATTGGAGGATTGAAGATGTTATTTTGTGCGTGAAGATGATGCAGTAGAAGCCTTACGGTTGTAGACGCTGCGCTATTTTAAAACCCACATCTTTTTTGTGTTTTGAGAAGATGGTAAAAATACTTTTTTATTACTTTTAGTGTTTTTTGGCGGTTGTGACTCCCGGGGGTGAAAAAATTGGGGTTCCATACGAGTACCCGCGGAGTAGAGAGACCGATTTTCCCCCCAAAGATGCCGATTTCTGCAGAAGATTACCCCTTCTAGGTTTTCGATAGCTCCCCACGAGGGGCTTGAAGATTGCCCCTTTTCAGCATGGCTATAACTACTTGGTGTCCAAAGGTTGTGAGACCCTTCGCCCCCAGCGGGTTTTGCTGAGCTGTGTCCCCCCCCTACCGCCAGGGGGGTAACAGGGGCAGGTATTAGGGGTCACGTCAGTATCCACACCTATCATAGGTGTATCTTTACGCAATCCTCCCCTCCTCTCAGCAATTAGATTTAGCCGGAGGGACGCCCCCGAGTCTAAGGCTCATTGGGAAGCGAGTTCCTCTGAGCTCTTTTTTAGATGGGTTTTGGGAGCCTCTTAGAGGAGGAGTCACTATTGTCAAATTTTTTCCCGGTGGGTAGGGCCCACACGGGGGTGTTTGGGGGCTCATTATGAGAGGGGTCCAGCTCCCAAAAATCCAGGGGAATACGATAACTTATTATTCACCGGGTGGATTGATTAGGTTTAAAAAGAATGTTTGGTGGAACTGCAGCAGGTGATTAGGAGTCTTAGGTGAAGAAACAGCAGCCCGCGGTGCGTAGGTCCTGCTTCCCCCCCCGCCCCGCGTCTGGAGAAAGTCTCTTCTGGCGCTCCAAAATGATAAAATTTGGGGGTTTTCCAAAAAAAGGATGTCTTTTCAACTTTTTTTTAAACCCAACTGCGAGAACTCGGGGGTGATCAGAGGGGTGGAAGCAGTGGGATTGACGTACAGTCACTGTGGATGGGCACCCAACCCGAGCATCGACCACAGCGAGGAGGGGGTTTACAAAAAATTTTTCCGGCCCAAAACTGTGCATCATAGCATAGGGCGGTCATAAAGGGTTTATCTTTAGAGACTGGGGACCGATCCTAGGGGAAACGGGGAGACTTTAACCGTAGAAAGGGGAAAATGATCATGTTTTTGCTTCCCCTTACCTTATAGACCCGTTGAACTCTAAAACCCACATTTTTAGTTTTCTGCCTCCCAAAAAACAAATAGGTCGTAGTTTTTGATTCGCCTTTGCTGGTATTAAACTTTGGATGAGGTTTGATGGTATCAAAAATGCTGTCTTCGGTTTTTGGGGATGTGGGGGCATCCGAGCCCGAGTAAGGTCCCTTTACTGGATTAGAACTCTCGCCATACCGTTTTAATGGCCTTCCGGGATCATTCCAATTTTTTTTCCAAAAACCGCGCCGCAAAAGGGAAAAATTGCCCCATTTCCTTATAATACGCCACGTACCCAAATAGGGGGGAGGGCTGGGCCGACAGGTGGGGGTGATGTAGTAGTTTTCCAAAACTGTTTTGGGGGTTAGACAGGGCCGTCCCAACGTTTACAGAGCGATGATTCGGGTCGTAATGTCTCGCTCCAATTTCCCTCTTTGTGGCTTCCTCATAAGCAGAGGATGCATCATCTGCTGCAGCAAAATTTATGTAGCACCATTTGATTGTATTTTCATCAAAAATAAAACGGATACGGGAAACACACCATAAACCTTGAAAATTCAGTAATGCTCTGTAAGGGCAAGGCCGGGGGCACGTTTGGCAAAGCAGGGGTCCCAAGTAGAAGGCCCCTAGGCCAGGTCGTCTCTCAAACCCCTGCTGCGTCCCCTTGGGGCGGGGGCCGCCCGCCGGGGACTGAGGAGGAAGGGGCGGCTGCCCCCTTCGTGCAGTGGGGTGGAAAAGGGGCCCCAGTGGAATTAGAGGATTCAAGGGGGGAAGTCGAGGAAAGCGGAGCAGGGAAGAGGCGCCGGGGGAAAATTTAATTTATTTGACTCAAAACAAAATTACTTCACTTCCCCACGCCCCCCTCCCCCACGGAGCCAAACAAAGGGGAAGATGTCTGTTTGGGGGAAAGGGCCTACCCAACAGCTCCAGGGGTAGCGGGGAAGTAAGCCTTCGGTTGCCTAGTGTGTGGTGGCAGCCGGGGACCGAGCGGGGCCCACCAGGCAAACCTCCCCCTTGGCCCCAGCCAACGATGACCAGCGATTTATCCAGGGCGCCACACTGGGCCCCGTCTTACCCCAACCCCCCCCCAAAGGAGCGTGTTTCCACCCAAGGGAAAACAACCCGACCCGCGGTGGACCAAATCCCAAATAGAGGGGCGCGCGGGGGGAATATACGGGATGCCCCGCACGGCAAAAACTGGGGAGGGGTTTTTGTTTAAAGGAAGAAAAAGCGTAGGAAAGGAAAAAGAAGGGTCTACCGGGGCCCAGAACGCTTAAGAAAGGAGAGAAAGGGGGAGGAAGCATAAAGGCGACATCACTGGAAGGCTCCACCTCCCAGTGACGCAGGGGAGCGCTTGGTCCACGAGGCCGACGGCCACCGAGCCCAACAATGGCAGGCAGGCCGCCAGAGTAGGTGGCGCCGTCGACCACGCTTCAAGCCCCGCCACCACGACAAGGTGACTCCCCACAGCGGGGACCAGGGGGAAGAATAAGCCTCAATTAATTACATGTGTCACTCAACAAATCCAGCCTGCGACACCACGGGCGAGGGCCAGCCATCTCAGCCTTCTAGAAATAACATATAAGGCCAACCACCTGAGGCCTCAAGGAAGATAAAAGCCTAAAGGCGCTACAAGTATAAAACATGAAGAAAATAAATATAGGGTGGAGTTAAAAGCGTTTTGTCTCATCAAGTCTCCTCTAACTGACTTTCAAGAGAGAGTTCGCACGCGTACGTCTAGTCTCTGAGACGGACACTGAAAGACTGAAGCGCCTTTGTTCGGTAACAAAAAAGAAGTTAGCCGTGGAATGCATCAGTACGATACTGCGGAAAATGGGGGGAAGCAATGTTTCCATAATATCTCAAGATCCGTATTAGCTACGAGAAAACGCGTTATGGAGAGGAACAAATCTAGATTTCAACAGGCTTCCCTGTGGTATAAGCAGATTTAAATTCCATTGATAAATGACCGAATTAAGTTTAGGGCATATTACCGAGACCACCGAGAGACAAGGCCTGGTGGATCGCCCGTGACGTCACACCATAAGGATACCACCCGCTCCGCTCCCCGTACAAGTTTACCTACCTAATATAATGTTTATCAGTATAAAAGATATACTGTTATCTTCGGAAAGGTTTGTTCTATAATATTATCAAATAAAAAACCGTAAATCCCGCTCACTGTGGCTGTCAGGTCCAGAGGAACTTTGAAAGTGAAAGTGGCGAAGCCCAGGGGTGCGTTCACTAGGCCATTCTGTACGATATTGTATGCTATTGTACGCCGTACATAAAATTTATGTGTGCTCTCCCGCGCACCGACTCGAGGAGTTGGTTTGCCAACAACGACAACAACAGCGCGGGAACAATGTTTGTAAACAAACGGCAAGATGGCAGCGCCGGGTGATATTTATGAGTGTTCAAACTGCAGAAATTATAGGAGTTACGTGTTAGCAGACGTGGAACTGCACTACGGGCAATGCAATAAGTAATACTGCTGTTGTAAGATAAGGAGATAATGCAGTGATATTACTATCGGCGTATATATACTGAAAAAACAACGTATCCCAGTGTTGGACATTTCTTCTTTGCTAAGATATATCTTTCCTTGTACAGCTGCTGGTCCTGACACGGCTCCAGCTGCTGTTGTAGAAGCAGAAGTGTCTGACACTGCTGCAGAAGTGTCTGACACTACTGGGCCACCAACAAGAAGTAAGTGCATTTTCATAACATGCTTTGGGGAAGAAAACTAGGGATAATTTATAGTTTCACCAAACCAACGATTTTCTGATGCGCCTTATGTTTTTCTGGTGTGTATTTATGTGTTTTGAATGAATCTGCTAACCGTTTCTGTCGCATATTATTTTTTTTATAGTAGTTTTTTTTTTTTTTTTTTTTTTTAGACTTTTTTTTTTTATAGTTAGGTAAAGGTTAGGTTAGGTATGAGTGTTAGGTATAGGTAAAGGTTAGGTTAGGTTTAGGGTCATTTTCTTTAAGTCATTCTTGCAAAAACAATTTTTTTTAAATAAATTGCGACAGAAACGGTTAGCAGATTCATTCAAAACAAATAAAAACACACCAAAAAAAACAAAAGGCGCATCAGAAAATCGTTGGTTGGGTGAAACCAAAAAATTGCCAAAACTAGGTAAATAACCTATTTGGTTGTAATGGACGAGAACTTCGCGGTCATTTTCAGAGACACCGACTACTTTTTACTGGCCAAAAATAGGTGCTTTTTCTAATGAAGATAGTTTTAGTTTCCGGAAACCCATTTAAAAATATAAAAATATATAAACAATTTCATCACCGATTTTTATGCATGGTTAAGGTTCGGTATACTTAGTGATTAAGGTTAGGTTATGTTTCATTATAACCTACATAGAGATACAGAGGTACAGTGTTGTTAATGGAGACGCCAACCATAAAATTAGGTGATGAAATATATACATATTTTTTTAATATGGGTTTCCGGAATATAAAACAATCTCCATTAGAAAAAGCACCTATTTTAGGCCAGGAAAAATGTACGGTGTCTCTGAAAACGCCCGGGGAAGTCTTTGTCCATTATTACCGAATATTCCGCGGTAGAAAGCGGCCGCCAACCAGCTGGGTGGGTTTATGAAACTGTCGCCGATGATGAAAAGGAAGATTAAAGTGTACTTCACTATTGGACATCACATTTCTTGAAGACAACATTTTTCTTTTCTTTTACCTTGATTTGTTTTGATTTATTTTAGCTTTTCTTTTTATGGCGGAAATGAATAAATCTTATTCAAAGCTATTATTTTAATGGCAGAAAGGATAAATTAGGCTAGTATAAGGAATTAGATAGGTGTAAAACAGTCAAAATACTGATGCCGCCTTGGACTCGCTTGTGTTGGTACGCCTGCTTCTGCAGCCACCACTTGTGTTGGTACGCTGCTTCTGCAGCCACCGCTTGTGTTGGTACGCCTGCTTCGCAGCCACCGCTTGTTTTGGGTTTAGGGCCGGGCTTCTGCAGCCACCGCTTGTGTTTGGTACGCCTGCTTCTGCAGCCCACCGCTTGTGTTGGTACGCCTGCTTCTGCAGCCACCGCTTGTGTTGGTACGCCTCCCTTCTGCAGCCACCGCTTGTGTTGGTACGCCTGCTTCTGCAGCCATCGCTTGTGTTGGTACGCTGCTCTTCGCAGCCATCATTGTGTTGGTACGCCTGTTTTCTGCAGCCACCGCTTGTGTTGGTACGCCTGCTTCTCCCGCCACCGCTTGGGGTTGGTACATCTGCTTCTGCAGCCACCGCTTGTGTTGGTCCCACGCCTGCCTTCTGCAGCCACCGCTTGTGTTAGTACCCTGCTTCTGCAGCCATCATTGTGGTTGGTACGCCTGCTTCTCAGCCACCGCTTGTGTTGGTAACGCCTGCTTCTGCAGCCACCGCTTGTGTTGATACGCCTGCTTCTGCAGCCACCGCTTGTGTTGGTACGACTGCTTCTGCAGCCACCGCTTGTGTTGGTACGCCTGCTTCTGCAGCCACCGCTTGTGTTAGTACGCCTGCTTCTGCAGCCATCACTTGTGTTGGTACGCCTGCTTCTGCAGCCACCGCTTGTGTTGATACGCCTGCTTCTGCAGCTACCGCTTGTGTTGGTACGACTGCTTCTGCAGCCACCGCTTGTGTTGGTACGCCTGCTTCTGCAGCCACCGCTTGTGTTGGTACGCCTGCTTCTGCAGCCACCGCTTGTGTTGGTACGCCTGTCAAATATCCACCGGTCGGGCATTTCTTGAAGATCCCACCGGTGGAGATACGACTGTGGGGAATCTCCACCTGCCGGGATCTGACGAGCATTCTTGCATATAGCCCTAAATAGTAACTTGAAGAGGCGAATCGATGTCTTTGGTAATAAGTGTCTTCGCAGAATCATGGGGTATCGCTGTGATGCTTACATGTCAATTCAGCGATTGCACCGTGAGACTGAATCGAGGCCTATTACCTGCATAGTCCGTCAGCGCCGACTTCAGAGCTATATGGGCATGTGGCACGCTACCCTGAAACCGACCCTTCCCACCAGCAGGTTGTATCTATAAGAGACATCCGGTGTGGATTCACCCGTAACATTCAATGTGATCACCCGGTAAATTCCTTAAAAAACTAGAGCTGTAATGATTTTCTCATCTCAATTTACATTTGTGTTAGTTTGTGGCATTAATTGTGTAGTTTGTAGGTAAGGTGACCCCATGGGCAAAGTATAACATGAGTTGTTTATTTATCAACATTTTACGTACATGTAGGAAACATTTACATGTACTACATAGTTTTGTCAAGTTTCTTAGGAAATAAGGCTTTTCCATATAATTGCTCATGCATTTCATATTTCGATTTGACTTACAGAACAACATTTTGTGGACTCATGAAGAAGTGCTACTTTTAGTGGCAAACTTTTAGAGACGGCAGAGGGGGGCAAAACAAAAGCCCGCAAAAAAAAAAAGCGGGTCTGGCGAGAGATCGCCAATAATATGCAGAACGCGGGCTACACTGTCAAAGGGGGGCATGTGTGACGCCCAAGATGCGCGGTTGAAGCAAAGGTGTGTTATTGCATGACAAACACAGTCCCTTTAAAAACCCTTGGTTGCAAAACTTTATCCTATACTATGTTTTTTATTGTATTCACAATGGATGTGGGTGGTATCACGGTACTGGTGTCAGGCATGAAGTCATAAGTCTGAAGCAAGTAAAAATAATTCATATTTCCTCACATATTCTACCTTTCTTAATTAAGTAGTAATTAAATTGTCAATACTTTACTTTTCTCAGGTACAAGGTCATAAAAGATAATGCCAAACTAAGTGGACGAGGGAGTGACGGTCAGTGGCATTACTATGAGCTCATGGATGAGCTCATGGCCGGTGACCTATCATCACTCCACGTGCTGTGGAGTCCTCTCTTTTCCCAGTACATTATATTGCATTATAAAATAGTCATGCATTATCTTTGTTCTTCCCTGGTTGCATTTGTCATGATATCGAGAGATAATGGAAGAAGATAAGATTATTAACATCATCGGAACGGTAGAGATGTTAATGTTACAGGAATGTAACCGCTTATTAATTGTAGAGACGGTGTGTTAGGGTAGGCAACTTAAAAAAAGAGGAGCAAGGTGAGAAAACTTGGAGTAGGCAAGTAGGAAGCCGGTGGAGGACTTGGAGTTATTGTTACTTCTTTGAAACTTAAAAGAATAGGCTCAAAAGAGATATCATAAATCAACTGCAATGTTTTGTAAAGTAACCTGTCATGTCTAGCTGAATACCACTTCTATTTTTTTCTTCTCCTTTTTATGGCTGACCACAGGCTGTATTGTGAGTTTATATGGGCCGGCAAACATGTGTTATTTTGATAAAAATGCCTCATTTTAGGGATTGCTCATTCTTTTTCTATAACCCGTCATTGAAGCTTTCAATTAATTTGCACTGTTAACAATTTATGAATCTGCTTGATTATTAAACAGTTATATCTTTAATTTTTCAGTGCCATCATCCTCAGGACAAAATGACTCACCACCAACTCCCTCCAACTCCATCAGCCAGCCGTCAACATCATCGCAACCACTTTCCCCGATCGGGAATCGGGAAAATTACCCGATTGATGATTTTATTTATTTAGTTAACGCTAATTTATGCATGGTTATAATTCATGTATCAGATAACGAAATATAGCAATGGAAAGCTAATAAAATTGCGCTTCTATTGATACTCTTCATGATAAAAGTAGACTCGCAAAGTTTTAAATGGCGAAGAGTTGAAGTGAATATTAAGTTCATGCATATTTCTTCAGTCTCGTAATGGCATTTCTTTAGCGTGTTTTACTGTTTTTTATTTGATATTATAGAACAAACATTTACGAACATTACAGTATATCATATATACTGATAAACCAGTCTATATGATCCGTATATATATATATATATATATATATATATATATATATATATATATATATATATATATATGAATCCGAGTGGCCCTCCGACTTCAGGCCCTTGTGCGACAGGCCGATATTTCGTGCACAGTCCAGGTATACAGACAGTGGTCTATGCCCAGACCTATTAGAGTCGCTGCGGCCCCTCTCCACAGACCTTTCCAGTACCCCTCTAAGGGGCCCCCTCATGTAATGGGCCTACGCACCCAACCTTCAGGGTTCGCCTTGGAGTCTGTGAAGCGACTCTTAACAAGGGCAGAGGTGCTGGCAGAAACTCGTGAAACACCAGCAGCAAAACTTTCCACGGGTAGGAATGTTTACTACATAGCGAGGGGAACACCGAGCGACCGTGCTCCCCCACCGACGGCTTGGGGAAGACTGAAGGTTTGGTAGCGCGGCGCGTAGTGTTGCCAACTCAAAACACTCATAAGAGGCCTACTCGCGAGGTTTTTACATCAAGAATTTTGAAAAAACTTGGTCCATCTTGAATTTATTCTGTCCTCGCGCGCGCTTTGGAGCATGTTTTCGGACTTGACATGGTCCATATTCAAGGTTGCTCCAGAGGTGTTTTCGATATTCAAGTGCACCTTGAATAAAATGGCGTCTTCCTCCGCATCTTTACAAGTCTCCCACTACGGACATTATCTCCCTCGAAATGCAAGTACCGTGTAAGATTAGGACATTAAACAAATAGAAGGAATTGTGTTAGGTGTGGCAGGAGAAGCACATATGTAGATACCAAGGGCGTAGCCAGAGGGGGGGCCAATGGGGCCATGGCCCCCCCCAATTCCAATGATCTGAAACTCGAGAAATGCCAGTGGTCGCTGGCAGTTCTAACTCAAAGGTTGGTCTACTGTGTTTTGGCTCCGCGACTAATATTTTTCATAAATTAATTTCGCGATAAACATTGATGCACCGCATCTGAATACCAAAAAATATAGTTCTTCTGTTGTTCTACTAATTATATGGATGACATGCATTACGATGGAACGTTCTATAATAGCAATTTAATGCAAATTACTCGCCTCGAGTAGCAAAGCTTAATATATTTTTTACATGTATATTGTGGCATGTAAAATTTAGGCGATGTTCACACTGTTTTCTAAGACAGTACTGCTGCGTCTGGCAAACGCTTGTCAAAATACAATAAGCAATGCCTTGGAAAAACGAAGAATAAAGAATGCCGAAATCGGCTTGTTGCTGCGACAATGTAGGTTATAATTGTGGAGGCGACACGCCGCGGCGGGGAGTAGTGGCGGGGAGATGGTGGCGGGGAGATTGAATCAAAACATTACCACTTCACGCGTCGACTCATTGCACTTCCAGGCTTTCTATCTGATTGATACACAATAATAACAGGAAAATATGACTGCCTAGGTATAGATAACTTCTAAACATACGTTATTGACTATATAATATCATAGAGTAGCATTTACCTCGCCTCCTCAACTATAACCTGCTTGGTTATTTGGTTATATACAATGTTTTACAGAATCAGGCTTCTATACAATATACATATAGAAGAAAATCGTTCTTAATATTATACTTTTTTGTTTTAAGTGCAGTGGAATAAGCCCATTTTTTTGTTTTCCAGTAGACCAACTTTTTATCAAAAAGTGAGTTAAAACTGCCAGCGACCCCTGGCATTTTGGGTTCCAGTTCTCTCGAATTCAACACATCTACTTTAGGAGTGTAGGGTATAGTTTCATCAATTTTACTATATTGAATATCATGCAAAGAACCAATAAATGACCCCCCATAGGGCTCAATATGCCCCCAATTAAGTCATGTCTTCAAAAAAATTCTCTGGGGAGTTTACAGCGCCTCTCAGACCGCCAGCTGATAAGGCACCCACCCCTCAACCATCATTGGGAGGTGGCCCCCCCCAATTATTTTTCCTGGCTACGCCCTTGGTAGATACCCGGGTAAACATAAGTGAAACATGAAATATCGGTACGCTATTAATCTGTGGCTTGGAGGTCCTATTCGATATTTTAATTGTTCCATATATGACTTGTTATGGAAGATGAGATGCTTAAATAAGTTGAATGAAGTGAGTTAGGTGTCATAGATGAAGTACACTTAGGAAATACTGGCGTGAATATCACAAAGACACGAAATTAGAGCTCCATGTTATTGTGTGTTTTGCCTGCCTCTCAGTCGACAATGAAATTGTATGAAAGTGACTTTTTATGGGTGATGACGGCTTTAAATAAGGTGAATGAAGTGAGTTAGGTTCGTAAGGAGAAACAGACATTGTGAACACGATAACTGGAACTGTTCCCACCGTAGGCGAGTGTTCCAATTTTTGGTAATTTGGTACTTTTAACCAATAAATTAAGAGGTTGAAAGTACTCTTTTCCTATGTATTTTGATGCGTTAAGAATGATGATCGCACTCAAAGTCGTTGAAAATGCATCATATTGCAGTTATCTCGCCTTTTTCTCTGCTTTAGGTTAGACTTCTCGACCAACGCCCAGGTTAGGTTAGTGAACTAGCGGGGGGGGTCCGGGCGCCCGCTCCCCCCAATTGTGTTAGGTTAAATAACCAATGTCCATGTACTGTATTAAACTTGTTTAACTGTTGAGATTTTTCGAGGAATTGGTAAGTAATTCCCGTAGACTTTATCAGTTATTTTATTTATATATATTTCCGGGCTTATGTTATTCCGTAGAGTGTTTACCGGATACATCTTACGTCATCCAAATAATATACTATCAGTACAAAACTACTAGTTGCCATTTTCCCCGCCCAAAACCCCGCGTTCCCGACGGGTCCCGGGTTTTTGTTATAAAGGGGGAGATAACTGAAAAATAAGGCATTTCCGAATTTTTTTAATGTGACCATCAGTCTTAACACATCATAATACATGAGAAAAGAGTAATTTTGACCTCATACTCAATTACTGGTTGAAAGTACAAATTTAACCAATTTTTCACGTCCGGCAATGTTCCTATTTTCGGCGACAGTTCCAATTACTGATCTTGATATTACAGGACCCAATATTTACATGTAATCATCTTTTACCCGTGTTTCTGCATTTAGAGATTAAATACCATCAATAGCTTGCAATGCTTAGTAAGGTAAGGTTAGGTTAGGTGACAAATGTCAAGGTTAGGTTAGTGAATGAATGAATAGTTATCCCTATTTGTATAAGACATAACACTTGAATACTTCTCGCCAATCAGGGAGTACGATGGGCAGCAGGATCGCAGACCAATCAGCTTTATCCGTAACAGGCAATGGATCTCCTGGAGCCCCATAGAGCAGATTTGCCTGTGACCCAAATTCCTCTGAAGATGCCCACGGGCCAAAACTAAATTGGAATAAAGTACTTGTTTCTTAGGCCATGTTTCCCTTTATCCTCTGCTATGATTCCACTGCGACACAAGTGCCTCCCCAACCTCATTCACTTATTTCTGTGTGCAGTCCTTCCTTAAGATGAGTTACTTCCTCGTCAGGGAACTTAATTGGGAATGGTAACTTTATAAAGTGAACACTCTGATTATCATGGGAAGACCCTGAAAATCCTATCATTAATGTAAATAAACTTATTTGAACTGTCACGTGGCTATCAAAAGGCCTCATCATGTCTCATCGCCATGGGTTATTATAATGGACGAGAACTGCGCGGTCGCTACCGCCGTCAGCACAGACTTTACAGGCCTCACTGCTTACTTTTTCTCTATTATTTTCGGTTCAGTATATTGTGCAATAGGTATTCACTTCCGGAAACCAAAAATATAACTTATTTTTATATAATAATTGCTGAGTTAAGTTACGTTTAGTTTTGGTTAGGTTAGATTTAGATTATATGTTAAGGTTTGGTTTAGGTTATGTTAGGCTTAAGGTAGTTTTGGGTTAGGTTTTGTTGAGCTATTTAGGTTAAAAAAAACTAATTTGATGGTGCGCGATTGCCCGGGTGGTTGGCGCCGCCAACTTCTGCGGAATATTTCCCATTAAAATACCTCCATCAGAAAAAGTACTACTTTTATGCAAGGAAAACCTAGTCAGTATCTCAGAAAATGAGCGCGCAGTCTTCGTCCATTTTTACCAAGCCGTGTGCTGCCATGGGAGTATCTCTACCGAAATACACCGAAATACATACCACATACGGTATATTTGGGTATGTGTTTGGATGTATTTCGGTATTAAGAGTTAATATCGAAATACACCAAAATACGTTTTTGAAATATATGTACAGTATACTCTTTATACCATATTTTGATATTGAGACATAATACATACATAGACATGCGTCTTTCTGTATATTTTTATATATTTCGGTATGTTTTCAGGATTATTTCGGTATGTTTCGGTATTAAAGAGACCGCTGCCATGGCGAAGTCATTATCAGCTGGATGAGGCAAAAGGGTTTGTTTACATATGGCGCCGGACAAAAGGCTTTCGCTGGGTGCCTCCCAATCTCATGGATCTGGAGATCAAGCTCCCAACTCAAGTTCAAGTTTTAGATCGTATTCGACCGTACTCGCGACACCACAAGTTTGGACCAAAATAATTTATTCAAACCAACATCACTTTGGTATGAGAAACCTCGCGAGTAGCCCCCTCTTGTGTACCCACTGTTCATCATTGTACAATATTGTAGTATGAAGGAAATGGCGAAATGGTGTACAACCTGTTCATCATTCTACAATATTGTATATAATTACACGGAGACATTAAGGTGGCTCCAGGAACCTGAAGTTGCTACATGAACACGCTAAGTGACTTACCTTCAGCCCTTTAGATCTGAAGCGTTGTTTTCTTGGGGGAGACTCGTCTTCTTTTGAGAGTTCGCCTCTTTTGTTTCTAGATTTTTAAGGTTTCCTTGCACCAGTCTTTTCCATTGTCTAATATTTTCTGAAGTCAAACTACGGAGGTAGCGTGACTGATCCCCACAAACGATTAAAACAGCTGATGTTATGATGTGTAAGGCCGTGTCACACGAGCGATATTTTCCAGCATCTTTTGGTATTTTGCTACCAAAAGATGCCTGTAGTGGTGGCAAAAAGTGCGCGTGTTGTCACACAGCGTTTCGGCTACGAGCATCTTCCTACCAGAGTAGCTAAGATCTGTATTATTCTATCATAGCTACTCTGCTTTTACTGGCATTTATGAAATATCCTTCCCTCTTCACATTTCCCTTGATAACCATAAATAAACCACTCAAAACCTTACTTGTATTCCTAAATCAAATAAAAATAACACATATGTATCATATTAGCCAAGACACACGCAGCCTATTAAATATCTGTTTGTATCAACACTTTCCGTCATTACTCCTCATCAACAACTCAAAACTTAACTATATATCTAAATCATACGTAAAAAATATCTAAATAACACGCATGTACCATATCATGCACGTGTCTTGTATATATAGTTAAAAAAAACTATTTATTTATCCTACCCTACTCTACCAAACACTTTATTTTCCTCCACTTATCTTTATGTTTCTCCTCTCATCTACACTATATTACTATTACTATACAAAATCATACAGCTATATTCCCCATATACAGCACTTATTTTCCCATATGACATAGAGATGTTACAACATCTCTTGACCACCCAAGATTGGTCATTTCTCTTTATTTCACTGTAATGTGTAAAAAGTGTCCTAGTCCGGCCGCTAAGGACCAGATTTCAAGAGGATGGGGACATGCCGGATAAAAGCACCAAATTTTGTTCAGGCATTCTACAGGGTCCTAGCTATGATTTTGAGAGGGGAGACAAACGATCCAATTACTCAGAAGCCTCTATGAACCATTTTTGTGATAACGGCTAATTTTCACTTAGAAAAATCTTGATGAAATCAAGATTCGCCTTTAATGGCAAAAGAAATATTCCGTATATGCAATACATCCACTAGTTTGTTATTTTTTTCATCCCTTCTTATACTTCAAGATCACACTTTTCAAATTTTACCAGGACAACCGTTCTATTACAATGGAATTTAGGCTTACATGTATGACCATGAATTACTTACGTACATGTACTTAGTTAAGGATGCAACAATGTCTGCTAACTGTTTTGTTTTGTGTGTTGCAGATTTTGAAGAGCCCCAGTCCTCATCTGTGATGGATTGGTCAGCGTGTGCAGTCTGCCAGAAGAAACCTCTGAGCCACTTCGCTGTCCCTTAAATGCACATGGAGCGGACAAGTCGGCGCAGCTGTCTATGGATCTTTCCTGGAGAAAGTGACTCAGTTCAGAGAACTCAACGCTCTGCCAGTGCCTCTTGCATTTGGTGCTGCCACAGACGTGGATGAGTTGTCAGGAATCATGCACAGTGGCACAAATCATGTCACGACCAATTCAACACACAGAAACTGGCAAGGGCGAAGAAGCGAGGGAGAGATAGCACTCCTGCTCCAGAAAACCGATGCCGTCGTCCACGCAAATGTTTCGACAAGACCAGCTGCCATATTTTGCACCAAAGAAGATGGACTCCTGCATGAGTTCAAAACCCTAGGGGCAGATGACAATGTTAGGTCAATGGCCCGAGATCTGTTGGATTCAGATTTGTTGACCAGGATTGAAGGTGTCGGTGACCTCATTGCACTGGAGGCCAAGTACCATCTTGCTTGCTTGTTGGACTGTGGAATCGTCACCGGTCCCTGATCAGGAACAGGGAAAACCTACAGGAGGCCAGTAACCAGACAAGAAAGCCCCAGCAAGAGCATTTGCTGAGCTGGTCACTTACATAGAGAATGAAGTGGAAGAAGGCACATTGCTCTTCAAGTTTGCTTCCCTACGGCATCTCTACGAAGTCGTCTTGCTGACTTTGGCATCAGGAGTGAAGTCAACAAAGTTCGCTTTAAAGAGCAAATCCTGAAGCACTTTCCATATTCACAAGAGCAAAGTGATGGAAAAATGTGCTACTTGTCTTTGAAAAAGGCATGCAACAAATGCTGAAACAGGCCATGGAGACTGACTATGAAGGAGATGCACTAATTTTGGCAAAAGCTGCCAGGATTGTGCGAGAGGACATCTTTCGTTCCTGTGGTTTCAACTTCAGTGGCTCCTTTCCCCCTGACTGCCAGAAGAACTCTGTTCCAGCCAACCTCAAGAGTATGGTGACCATGCTGATGAAAGGAGCTGACTTGAAAGATCAGGACTGCACAGATTCCCAGGCCTGTCTCACTGCCTCACAGATCATACTCTTCAACTGCAAAAAGAGAGCCAGAAGAGACAAGCAAATACCAAGCAGTCGATCACGACATTCGTTGGAAATTGAGCCACCCCTACCACTCTACATTGGCCTGAACCTGAACAATCGAACTGTGCAGCTGCAAATGTGAGAAGTAGACACATAATTACAATTATGAATCATACCTGCATTGTGATACTGGTGCTTAACAAAGACATGGCATTCCTGCAGCTGTACAGGAAGAACATGATTGTTGTATAATGAGCTTAATGAATACTTATTTTTCATAATGCACCGTCAGTAGATTAACCACTGTCATTTTTGAATTGCAAGGAGTATGTTTTAATTCGTGTTCTGCTAATAAACTACATGGCATTTCGCGATGTCCGCAGGGGAGTTTAAAGTCGAATAAATATTGAATTTATGTTTTTTTGACAGCCATATTGGAATATTTTGTTCTGGAGTTATTAAATAATAATAATAAGATAACTTGCATCCAATAAACATTATCCTTATGACTATTCTTTTAAAAAACCCATTTACCCTAATTTCCACATGCGGAAATGTCAAAATAATAAAGAAGCGTTCCTTATAGCCATCTGAGTGATGGGATCATTTGTCTCCCCTCTCAAAATCATAGCTAGGAGCCTGTAGAGTGCCTGAAAAAATTTTGGTGCTTTTATCCGGCATGTCCCCATCATTTCACTAAGCTGCCGGACTATCCGTGTGACATGGCCTTAAGCTGATCTATCCCTAAATACGGATAAATTAATATGGCTCCATAAATACGCGTCTGAGATACGTGCTTCAGCAGGTTTTATTTATTTTTCATCGAAGAAAAGGAAAAAGTGGAGACTTTATCATTGTATAAAGTAAACCATTTTGTTTTATTTATTTGTTTGTTGATATTTTGGCTAATTTTCATATTATAATTGTTGATGATTCTCAAAAATCCCTACGTTCTTAAGAATTTTGCCTGGGCGTCCCTACGTCCCTACGCCCTTAAAAAATTGTCAAAGGTCCCAACGTTTAGGGACAAGCAGGGCTTCCATTTTAGGGTAAAATACCCTAGATTAGGGTAATCAGACCCCTTCTAGGGTAATGGTTAGGGTAATGCATAATATAGGGTAATTTTAGGGTAATGCTTATATATTATTTCATTTGTTGAGGGATGATCATAATTAAGTTCTTGAGCAGCATGATATGTGTGGATCATAAATTAAAGGATTTGGGGAGCCAGGGAGCCCTACACAGGGGCGCACCAATGATTTTTTTTTTTGGGGGGGCCAGAATTTTTTTTCACCACCTAGTAAACCCGCCAGATTTCTCGCTAACCGCTGCATGTTACATTTTTTCGCCATCAGCTGATTCCCTTTTCAGGCCTTATTTCTTATTTCTGCTACTGAAACAATAGTTGTGGTAGTAGTGTTAGAGGCTTGTCCAAGGCATTACGTGAAGCATAAGTGCCACCAAAGCAAGGCAGTGTTAGAGGCTTGTCCAAGGCATTACGTGAAGCATAAGTGCCACCAAAGCAAGGTAGTGTTAGAGGCTTGTCCAAAGACTACTGTATATAGTAGTCTTTGGCGTGTCCAAGACATTACGTGAAGCATAAGTGCCACCAAAGCAAGGCAGTGTTAGAGGCTTGTCCGTGAGGCAATACGTGAAGTATAAGTGCCACCAAAGCAAGGTATAGGTTTACACGGGCAGGTGACGCAGTCCAATCACTAGAACCTGTAATATCTATTTTTTTAAACTGACATAGTGTATTCTGATTTCTAACAAGTAAGGAAATTTCGGGGGGGAGCCATGGCCCCTTCTATATTATTTCTACTACTTCTACGTACTATCGCAGTTGTTTCATTCCTAATGGATGATGAAACTAGTTCTGATGATGTTGATGACTCAGGAACACCTACACGGTCTTACAACCTCAAAAGTTCAAGATGACCCAAACACGTCTTTTTAGAAGAAAACCATAATGTGCTTAAACTAATTATTATGTTCATACAAAAATGGCGTGAAAGCTGTAAGTGCCTCAGTTTGCTGGGTGGTTATCAGTTATCAAGTCAGTTAGATCAACCAGTAGAAAAGATTATGCTTTTTGTGAAATTTGTAACTTGTACATAACCTAACATAAAATCAGAAATTACTAGGCATTCACGATCTTATATATAGAGTCTATAGACACAAACAGTTAAGTGTGCAGATTTCAAACACAAGTTTGTTGCAACTTTTGCTATTGCAAATGACCCAATTAAAAAATCTGCGCGCAATTTTTTTTAACTTCGAACGGGTGTGCTTTTCTATGAGTGCATAGTTTGCCCAATTCATTATGTGAACCCTTACTAGAGATTCTTTAGCAATGTTTCCTGATGTGATGTCTTTAAAGAGGTAACATTAGAGAAGCAAAGAGCCTCAAGAGTATTTAGACAAGTGTTTGGAAAGCATTTTGGAACTGGACTATTTGAAATTTTACGTGAAAGGCTTTTTCTGTTTTGAGAAAGGGAAGATTGAAAACTCATGTAGATTTGATAGAGGTTAATGATAGTTCAGCTATAAGAATGTTCAGTGCCATGAAAGAATGTTTACATCAAAAGACATTCCTGTTGATAATATTGTTGGGCTTTGCTCTGACACTGCCAATGTGATGATGGAAGCAAACCATTCAGAAGCTAATTTTTTTTGCCTCATGTCACAATTGTTAAACGTTCAGGCTACATTATTCATCTCTGTGCATCAAATGCTTCCAACTTCTTAAATATGTTGAAGTCTTATGCCGTAACTTTTGCACACTTTAGTAATAGCTTCAAGAGGCAACATGCATTCCAAGAGCTTCAAAAATTCGTTGACATTGAACATCATAAAATCGCTCCAGGCCAAGCCAGATGGTTGTCTCTACAGGCATGTTAGAACAGTGGGATGCATTAGGGTTGTATTTTACAGAATTAGCATTCAATGACCCCAACAATATTTATATTATGTTATGGCATGATTGTTACTGCCCTGAAAAACAAATTTACTCGAACCTACCTCGAATTTCTAGACTACAAAATTGGGTATGTTTAACAGTTGCAAATCGCTCCTCTAGTCTGAGGCTCCATTTTTTTTCACACTAGGAACGGAGATATTCAAACTCTTTAAAAGCTTGTGTTCTGACTTTAAGGATGTGAATTTTGTTAAGAATGTTGACATTTCATTCCTTAGTTCTGCTCAAGCCATTGTTTCAAGTGTCTTAATTAATACCCATTGTGAATAATATTTAGGAGTGAGTGCATCAGCAACATTAAGTGATCTAATACAATCGGGAACAGTAACTAAAGAAGAACTTCTATAGTTTTATAAGTCATGTCAGTCTTTCTTGATAGAGCTATATCCCAAATTCAGAAAAAGATATTAACTAAATGATGACATTCACGATGAAATAAGTGGCCTGCGTAAATCCTCGTTCTGCTAACACTCTGAATTCTCCATCGAGAGGATATCTATTTGATGAACTGCCAAAATCAGCAAAGCATGCTAATTGAATTTTTGTGGATGAAAAATAGAGACTGCACTATATTTGAAGAAATTTCTAATCAACTTCACTTCACAAAGTACTGGAATATTATTGCGTTGTACAGGAAAAATTATGCAGGACTGTCATAGTCATATCCACCCTCTTCTCAATACCCTTTTCAAATGCAGCGGGTGATCATTATTTTTACCCAACTAATTAATACTCTAATTAATACTAATAATTTACTCTAAATAATACTTCTCAATTATTCTCTCTTAAAAATA
Source organism: Chionoecetes opilio (assembly GCA_016584305.1). Lineage (NCBI taxonomy): Eukaryota > Metazoa > Arthropoda > Malacostraca > Decapoda > Majidae > Chionoecetes > Chionoecetes opilio. Next base: position 172,501 of record JACEEZ010011995.1, on the reverse strand, counting down.
TAACATTAAGTGACCTAATACTTGCAATATATCATACGACACGTGTATATATATATAATATGTATATATATATATATATATATATATATATATTAGCAACAGCCAGCTATGTTTATTGTAAACCGTACTATAACTGATTCTAATGAAGCATCACTGTTAAGTTTTGGGACAAATCGAAACCGCTTGTCGGATGTTGTGGCTTTACTGAGGTAGTTTACCCACAGACACTCATGCATCGACACTACAGGAACCACATACAACATTCTCTTTTTTTTAGAGGAATTAAACAAAATAAATCATTACGTTACTTAGATCAGTAGCCGAATTTTTTTTATTAATTGTACATAATGAATTGGAAAACAAGTCCCTCCCTGTGCCACTTTCACCAGCATCACCTGCCATCACGCCGCATCACCACCACACTGGCAGTGATGGAGGATGTGATGAGGCGGTGCCCCGTAATGGTGATGCATCATCACCACCACTTAGTTGGTGACGAGACCACCGACAAACTGCTGACTGACTGAACGATGAATGCTGCCACCAGTAATGATTATTATAGTAATAATGATTATGATAATACTAATGATAGTATACTTAGCTAAACACAGAAAAGCCGAAATCTTGTTACTATGAAAAGATCGGCGTTTGTCATTAAGCACTAAGACAGCATTACAAGCAATAAAATATGGATTTCAATTGATGAAACAACAGCTGCAATTGGTCGGTTCATTGGCAATGTGGTCATCGGTGCACTGGAACCAGGTGAAGCAGGTGAACAATCAAAGGAGTATTTGCTGACACAGAAGTACTGGAGAAGACAAATAGTTCAACTATTGCTGAACTGTTTACCAGTGCACTTGCTACAGTTTGGCCTGAAGGTGTGAAACACGAGAATGGTTTTTTTATGATTGTTACCGATGCAGCTCCCTACATGAAAAAAGCTGCTCGTGCTCTGAAAGTGATATTTCCGAATATGTTACATGTGACCTGCTTAGCTCATGGACTCCATTGCATTGCACAACGCATACGTGGCTTGTATCCCACTGTTGACCGCTTAGTTTCTAATGTCAAGGAAATTTTTCTCAAAGGTCCGTCACGTGTTCAGTTGCTCAAGGAAATGGTCCCCGCGATTCCTTGACCTCCTCAACCCGTCTTGACTCTGTGGGGTACATGGCTGTCTGCTGTTCTATACTACGCTAAACATTTTGAAAAGATAATTGTCGAATGCTTATAAGATGACGACTCTGCCGCAGTGAGGATTGTGAACGAAATCATGAGGAAAAGCTATCTTCGTCGCGACCTTGTATATATTGCTTCCAATGACGCAAACCTTCCCCAGGCCATCACAACCCTTGAGAAACGTGGAGAAACATTAGTGAATCAATTGCATGTCTTTGAGAAAGTAACTGCAGATATCAGTAAAGCTCCTGGCGATGTAGGAAAAGACGTAAAAGCTAAATGTGTGAGAGTGGTTTTAGGTAACACAGATCTGGAACAAATGAAAACCATTGCTCAGGTTCTGGAAGGCACTAGCGAAGCAAAGTGTGAGGACCTGAAATTAGAGGACATTTTGTGTTTTAAGTATGCACCAGTAACCTCAGTTGAGGTTGAAAGAAAATTTTCTCAACTGAAATATGTACTCTCTGACAGACGGCACAATTTAACTCAATTTGAAGAAAATGCTTGTAATTATGTGCAATCAGGGAAAAGATTAGAAATGTATCAATGATATCTTTACTTTGGTAAAGTTTCCCTTATAAAGCTTGATTTTAAAGTGTTTCACCATGTTTTAACAAAGGAAATAAATGCCTTTTCTAATCAATAATGCCTTTCTTCTTTTTTTGCAACTTATAAATGCCTTTTTGCCTGCCTATTTTCGTGTCTTTTAGTGCATAAACATCCGGTCTTTAGTCATTATAGTCTGACAAGAAAACTCGTCACACTATCTGTCTATCATAATTTATATACCTGTACTCACACACACACATATATATATATATATATATATATATATATATATATATATATATATATATATATATATATATATATATATATATATACATGTGTGTGTGTGTGTGTGTGTGTGTGTAGGAGAGGGAGGGAGAAAGACGTCATGCACTGTGCAGTAAGGCGGTTGAGTGGTATAAACCTCGCAGCCTATTACTTACTATTACTATTACTATCTGATACATTAAAACTCCTTAAAACGCAAGCATTCCGAATAAAACAAGAATTAATTAATTTGAGATGACGGGGACAGAAGGCGGAGAGAGGCAGGCAGGCAGTCTGGCATGCCATTCTTGCCCGGAAATATGTCTCGCTGACTTGTGATTGGTCGAGAAGTTTTAAAAACAGTTTGTCATTCATTGGCTGGTGACTGATGATGAGCTTGATGACGTCATTACTCGTCTTAGCCAGTCTGCGCCTTCCGACGCGTTGACGACCGACCGAGGGAGGCTTTGTAGCTTCCGTCGTAAGGAAAAGAAGTATCTAGGTATCGAGAGATGGTCGTTGCTGCGATACGACCTCCGTTGCTGGCTTCCCCTCCTGGTGGCAAGATAACGAACATGCACGACTTCGCATTTGCTACCAAAGATGCCGGTATCAGGCATCCAATGGTAGAAAAATACCAAAGATGCCGGAAAAGTGACCGTGTGACATGGCCTTTAAGGTCGTGTCACACGGACACTTTTTTCCGACATCTTTTGGTATTTTGCTACCATTTGAGGCCTGATACTGGTGGCATCTTTTGGTAGTAAACGCGGAGTCGCGCATGTTCCTTCGAGCATCTACCCCCTGGAATCCATCATTGAATGGAAATGTAAAGGCGGTGTCACATGAGCGATATTTTCCGGCATCTTCTGGTATTTTGATACCACCAAAAGATGCCCGTAGTGGTGGCAAAAAGTGCGCGTGTTGTCACACGGCATTTCGGCTACGAGCATCTTCCTACCAGAGTAGCTCAGATCTGTATTCTTCTATCTTAGCTACTCTACTCCTACTAATATCTATAAACTGTCCTTCCCTGTTGATCACCATAACCTCCACATATTATCCCCGTTTCTATAGTAAAAACACACGCAGCCTATTAAATATCTGTTTTTATCAACATTTTCCGTCATAACTTTTCATCAACAACACAAAACTTAACTATATATCTAAATCATACGTAAAAAATATATAAATAACACGCATGTACAGTAGTGTGCAATTTAGTCCGGACAGTGATGAAATAATACATTTTTTTGTTAAATTGATGTTTATTCCAAAAAAACATGTCAATGGTAAGATAGATGATACATTTAAAATGAGATATAACCACCCTATGCTTTTACAAGCAGTTCCACTCGCTTTGGCATAGATTCCACCAAGCTTGAACACATACATGTCTGCTAGTTCTTCGTCATGGTACCAGGCCTTAATAACAGCACAAATCAGCTTCTGCATCGTCGAACAGTCGTCTTTCTCGATTCTAAGTTTTGATTATAGCCCATAGATTCTCATGGGTTTATGCCCCGGGGAATTTCCCCGCCCCCTCTAGAATGGTTAGTCCCTGTCTTCGAAAAATGTGCGCATTTTTTCGGGGANGGGTTCCTTGACTCCTCAACCTGTTTGACTCTGGGTACATGCTGTCTGCTGTTCTATACTACGCTGAAACATTTGAAAAGATAATTGTCGAATACTTATAGAGAGACGACTCTGCCGCAGTGAGGATTGTGAACGAATCATGAGGAAAAGTTATCATTCGTCGCGACCTTGTATATATTGCTTCCAATTATGCAAACCTTCCACAGGCCATCACAACCCTTGAGAAACGTGGAGAAACATTAGTGAATCAATTGCATGTCTTTGAGAAAGTAACTGCAGATATCAGTAAAGCTCCTGGCGATGTAGGAAAAGACGTAAAAGCTAAATGTGCGAGTGGTTTTAGGTAACACAGATCTGGAACAAATGAAAACCATTGCTCAGGTTCTGGAAGGCACTAGCGAAGCAAGGTGTGTGGACCTGAAATTAGAGGACATTTTGTGTCTTAAGTATGCACTATAGTCTATTCACTTAAGCTGGATTCCTGGGAGCGGCTCGATGCCTAGGCGAGTATGTAACGACGTCGCTGATTGGCTGATAGCCTCGGGCAGGGTGGCGATCAAGGAAGCTAGAGTACAAGGAAATCCGACTCCACAGTAAAGTTTGAAACCCGTACGGTGCTGCCATCTATGTCGAACACAGGGTGTCTCTCTAGCTTCCTTGGTGGCGATGGTGGTGGTACTTGCCTCGCCGCAACCCAAAACCCTTGTGTTGCCTCAAAAAAATATTCATATTTCTTGGCTTTACTCATCTCTTACACAAGATAGGCCTATTTTGTTTGCATCAGTGAATCAGGCAGTGATTGTTCAACAACAACATACCATTCATAACTCAATAGGGTAAAAAATAAAGTCATGACTGACTATCACAGGAGTAGGCGAATTTTTAGGTTTTCAGTGCATTGAAATGTTGTACTCCTACCCGATATTACCAAGCTACCAGATAATATTTATGAAAGCTGAGCCTACCATCGTGTTCATAATACATTGCTGCATATCATGAGCATAAAAAAGTTACACTAAGACTACACTAATATTAAGATAATTGAAGGAAAGTAAAGAGTGTATAAACAGTTTTTCTTGCTTATTTTGCTTCAACTCGCTGTAACTCCATCAGTTTTGGTCGCATTAAATTTTCAGAACAGTTTCAAAATCCTTATACGTTTCCGCTTCCTGTGGTATGTAGCACGTACCAATAAGGAAAAGAGTAGGTGGTCAAAATGGCTAAGAAAGTTAAACTACTACTGCAAACTGGCACAGTGACGGGTGAGCATTGCTCCCTATATAGGAGAGACTGTTCTCGGGAGAGCTATCAGAGGCTCCACCCGTCACGGTACCAGTTTGAAACAGTTTTAACATTCTTAGCCATTTTGACCACCTACCCTTTTCCTTATTGGTACGTGCTACATACCACAGGAAGCGGAAACGTATAAGGATTTTGAACAGTGCTTGAAAATTGAATGCGACCAAAACTGATGGAGTTACAGCGAGTTGAAGCAAAATAAGCAAGAAAAACTGTTTATACACTCTTTTGCTTTCCTTCAATTATCTTAATATTAGTGTTGTCTTCCTGTAATTTTTTTATGCTCATGATATGCAGCAATGTATTATGAACACGATGGTAGGCTCAGCTTTCATAAATATCATCTGGTAGCTTGGTAATATCGGGTAGGAGTACAACATTTCAATGCACTGAAAACCTAAAAATTCGCCTACTCCTGTGATAGTCAGTCATGACTTTATTTTTTACCCTATTGAGTTATGAATGGTATGTTGTTGTTGAACAATCACTGCCTGATTCACTGATGCAAACAAAATAGGCCTATCTTGTGTAAGAGATGAGTAAAGCCAAGAAATATGAATATTTTTTTGAGGCAACACAAGGGTTTTGGGTTGCGGCGAGGCAAGTACCACCACCATCGCCACCAAGGAAGCTAGAGAGACACCCTGTGTTCGACATAGATGGCAGCACCGTACGGGTTTCAAACTTTACTGTGGAGTCGGATTTCCTTGTACTCTAGCTTCCTTGGTGGCGATGGTGGTGGTACTTGCCTGGCTGCAACCCAAAACCCTTGCGTTGCCTCAGAAAAATATTCATATTTCTTGGCTTTACTCATCTCTTACACAAGATAGGCCTATTTTGTTTGCATCAGTAAATCAGGCAGTGATTGTTCAACAACAACACGCCATTCATAACTCAATAGGGTAAAAAATAAAGTCATGACTGACTATCACATGAGTAGGCGGACTTTTAGGTTTTCAGTGCATTGAAATGTTGTACTCCTACCCGATATAACCAAGCTACCAGATAATAGTTATGAAAGCTGAGTTTTACCATCGTGTTCATAATACATTGCTGCATATCATGAGTATAAAAAAAATACAGTAAGACTACACTAATATTAAGATAATTAAAGGAAAGTAAAAGAGTGTATAAACATTATTTCTTGCTTATTTTGCTTCAACTCGCTCTAACTCCATAAGTTTTGGTCACATTCAATTTTCAAGAACTGTTTCAAAATCCTTATACTTTTCCGCTTCCTGTGGTATGTAGCACGTACCAATAAGGAAAAGAGTAGGTGTCAAAATGGCTAAGAAAGTTAAAACTACTACTGCAAACTGGCACAGTGACGGGTGAGCATTGCTCCCTATATAGGAGAGACTGTTTTCGGGAGAGCTATCAGAGGCTCCACCCGTCACGGCACCAGTTTGAAACAGTTTAACTTTCTTAGCCATTTTGACCACCTACTATTTTCCTTATTGGTACGTGCTACATACCACAGGAAGCGGAAAAAGTATAAGGATTTTGAAACAGTTCTTGAAAATTGAATGTGACCAAAACATATGGAGTTAGAGCGAGTTGAAGCAAATAAGCAAGAAATAATGTTTATACACTCTTTTACTTTCCTTTAATTATCTTAATATTAGTGTAGTCTTACTGTAATTTTTTTATGCTCATGATATGCAGCAAAGTATTATGAACACGATGGTAGGCTCAGCTTTCATAACTATTATCTGGTAGCTTGGTTATATCGGTAGGAGTACAACATTTCATGCACTGAAAACCTAAAGTCCGCCTACTCTTGTGATAGTCGTCATGACTTTATTTTTTACCCTATTGAGTTATGAATGGCGTGTTGTTGTTGAACAATCACTGCCTGATTTACTGATGCAAACAAAATAGGCTATCTTGTGTAAGAGATGAGTAAGCCAAGAAATAGAATATTTTTCTGAGGCAACGCAAGGGTTTTGGGTTGCGGCGAAGCAAGTACCACCACCATCGCCACCCAGCCCGAGTCTATCAGCCAATCAGCGACGTCCTTACAAACTCGGCTAGGCAGCGAGCAGCTCCCAGCCCAGGAATCCAGGCTTAAGTGAATAGACTATAGTAACCTCAGTTGAGGTTGGAAGAAAATTTTCTCAAATGAAATATGTACTCTCTGACAGACGGCACAATTTAACTCCTGATAATTTGAAGAAAATGCTTGTAATTATGTGCAATCAGGGAAAAGATTAGAAATGTATCAATGATATCTTTACTTTGGTAAAGTTTCCCTTCTATAGCTTGATTTTAAAGTGTTTCACCATGTGTTAACAAAGGAAATAAATGCCTTTTACTGCCTTTTCTAATCAATAATGCCTTTCTTCTTATTTTTTTGCAATTTATAAATGCCTTTTTGCCTGCCTATTTTCGTGTTTTTTAGTGCATAAACATCCGGTCTTTAGTCATTATAGTCTGACAAAAAACTCGTCACACTATCTGTCTATCATAATCTATATACCTGTACTCATATATATATATATATATATATATATATGTGTGTGTGTGTGTGTGTAAGAGAGGGAGAGAGAAAGACGTCATGCACTGCGCAGTAGGGCGGTTGAGTGGTATAAACCTCGCAGCCTATAACTTAACACAGGCTAGTAAGCGCTTTATATAGATTTTATATACGTAGATATTTGTATGCCAGATTACTATAGATTCGACATTTTGAATTATATAGCAATCTGGACAATCGTGTCAGAATGCAAATTTACGATAAAAAGTTCAATTTTTTTTTGTGGAGGAATATATATTATGTTGAAACCCTAACGTGCAGCGCGGATGGGGGAAGGTTGCCGCAGGGTAGGCAAACAGTGGCCAGTAGGCTGCTTTGCGGGCCGCGACCTTGAAGAGATGACACTCATGCATGCGCTGCCTTCATCCTGCTTAGGTAATTGCGCGTTTTCGCGACCGTTCCAGCCCGGTCTGGACTGGACTAGTCCGGGGCGGACACTGATTTCGCGAGGCGGGCTGGACCGATCTAGCCGTCTAGTCTGGTCCAACCCAGCGAGCAGGACCACCTAGCCCCAGTGTGGGGAGAACTGGCGCATGCGCACTACAGTCAGCGGGGAAGACGACCAGGAGCTTCTCGTGCCGCTGATAAGACATGAAACACCATGATGGCCGACCATAAGACTACAGTAATTACACGAATAATTACAATATTCGCAATTTGCTGAAACAACATTTTGGGAAATGAATGTACCGTCAACAACATTATAGTCGCCACTGTACTAATGTCACCAGGCGCCATATCTTACGAATTTTAGCATCACTACAGACTTGTAATGGTCGGGAACCGGGACCAGCACAGGGCTCTGTCACGCCGGACTAGAACCCTCCTGGGGAGAGACAAGGAGAGGTATGTCAGGAGTCTCGCTGAGGATGTCGAGGGTCATTTGAACGCTAATGACCTCCGACCCGCCTACCGAGCCCTGAAGAAGCTCCGTTCCAAGTCTCCTTCTCGGGCGAATGCTATTCGAACAGCAGATGGGCGCCTCGTGTCGGATATGGATGGGCAGATGGCTCGTTGGGCTGAGTACTTTGGGCAGTTGTTCACGGTGGACCCTCCAACTGAGCAGCTTCACACCACTGGGTTACAGGCAGTGGATGCCGATCCTCCCATTGACAAAAGCGCACCCTCTCTTGACGAAGTCAGAGAGGCTGTAGCAAAGTTGAGGGGTGGAAAGGCAGCTGGTGTTTGTAATATCAGTGCGGAGCTCCTCAAAGCTGGGGGTGAGGCCATGATCCACGGGTTGCATGCTGTCCTGACTGCCGTGTGGCAATCAGGTACCATTCCTCCTGACTGGAAAAGGGGGCTGGTCGTCCCTATCTGAAAAGGGAAAGGGGACCGTCAGGACTGCAACAATTACCGCGGTATTACACCGCAGTAATTTTGTCTACCCTGCCGCAGGGTAGGCAGACAGCGGCCAGTAGGCTGCTTTGCGGGCCGCGGCCTTGAAGAGATGACACTCATGCATGCGCTGCCTTCATCCTGCTTAGGTAATTGCCGCGTTTTCCGAACCGTCCTAGCCCGGTCTGCTGGACTAGTCCCGGGGCGGACACTGATTTCGCGAGGCGGGCTGGACCGATCTAGCCGTTCTAGTCTGGTCCAACCCAGCGAGCCGGACCACCTAGCCCCAGTTGTGGGGAGAACTGGCGCATGCGCACTACAGACAGTCAGCGGGGAAAGATGACGACCAGGAGCTTCTCGTGCCGCTGATAAGACTGAACACCATGATGGCCGCCATAAGACTACAGTATTACACGATAATTACAATAAGTCGCATTTTGCTGAACAACATTTTGGGAAATGATGTACCGTCACAACATTATAGTCGCCACTGTACTAATGTCACCAGGAGCGCCATATCTTTACGATTTTTTAGGCATCACTCAGACTTGTAATGGTCGGGAACCGGGACCGAGCACAGGCTCTGTCACGCCGGACTCGAAACCCTCCTTGGGGAGAGACAAGGAGAGGTTTGTCGGAGTCTCGCTGAGGATGTCGAGGTGTCATTTGAACGCTAATGACCTAGACCCGCCTACCGGAGCCTGAAGACGCTCCATTCCAAGTCTCCTTCTCGGGCGAGTTCTATTCGAACAGCAGATGGGCCGCCTCGTCTCTTCTGTCACGACATGGATGGGCGATGGCTCGTTGGGCTCAGTACTTTGGGCAGTTGTTCACGGCGGGGACCCGCCAACTGAGCATCTTCACCGCCACTGGGATTGAGGGCCGCAGTGGTGCCGATCCTCCATTGACGAAAGTCGCACCCTCTCTTGACGAAGTCAGAGAGGCTGTAGCAAGTTGAGGGGTGGAACAGGCAGCTGGTGTTTTTAATATCAGTGGCGGAGCTCCTCACAGCTGGGGGTAAAGGGCCCATTCATCCACGGGTTGTATGCTGTCCTGACTGCCGTGTGGTCAATCAGGCCATTCCTCCTGACTGGAAAGGGGGCTGGTCGTCCCTATCTGGAAGGGAAAGGGTACCGTCAGGACTACAACAATTACCCGCGGTATTACACTGCCAGCGTACCAGGCAATGGTGCTTGCCCATCTAGTGCTGACCGGGATTCGCAGCGCATCTGTGAATCCTCAGAGACCTCAGCAGTCTGGTTCACGCCTGGTAATCAACAACGGACCGTATCCTAGCGCTTCGTCGTGTCCTGGTGGAACGCCACGTGATTTTCGACAGGGATGCTTGCAGCCTATGTTATCCCTCAAAAGGCCGTTTTGAATCAGTGCATCGTGATCCCTCTGGGATCTTCTGCGACTTCGAGGGATCCTGCAAGGACTATTGATTTGATAACTGGTCTGTATTCTGGGACTGAGAGTGCTGTGAGTGGTGGCAGGTGTACGGGCTTCTTTCCTGTGAATACAGTGAGTGAGGCAAGGTGCGTCATTGCCCCATCCTTTTCAACGCTTGTATGGACTTGGTATTTGGAACAAGGTTGTGATCAAACGTGAGTGTGGAGCATCGTTGGCAACACAATCACCTGATCTTTTTTTGCCCATGATGGCAGTAATCCTTTGCTGAGTCGCTGGAGGTCCTGGTGCTGGGGGGGGCCTCTCGAGGCGCTCTGGCACGAGGAGGCAAAGCCTTTGGGACTGTGAGGTTCTCACTGGCTCCATACCAGGTCCAGGTGTTTGGAGACCTTACTAGATGAAGCAGTACAGTCTGTTCATGCGTGGTGGCGATGAACATTGAGATCTTGGAAAGTTTTACATACCTTGGTACGCAGTCCCACATATGACGGCGGGTCCGTCAATAAGTCTTACGGCGGATTGGCATAGCCCACGTGTGTTATGGCTCGCTCAGGCGGGAGTATTTGGCGTTGTCGGTACCTGTGCAGGAGGACAAAGATCCGGATCTTCAAATCGCTTGTGATCCTGCTTACTCTATTTTGTGAGCCATTGACACTCAATAGTGACTTTGAAGAGACGATCATGCCTTTGGTAATAGTGTCTTCGCAGATCATGGGTATCCTCTGGGATGATTACGTGGTCAAATCAGCGATTGGCACCGTGAACTGAATCGTCGAGGCCTATTACCTCATAGTCCTTCGCGCCAACTTCTGCTATATGGGCAATGTGGCACACTACCCTGAAACCGATCCTTCCATCGGGTTGTATCTGTAGAAACAATGCCGGCTGGATGCAGTCCAAGGGGACGCCCACAAGGGGCACGTGGCCTGGGGCAAGTTGATGTTTCTTGTCGAAGCTGCTTGGTATGGGGAAAAGGAGCCTGCATGGGAACTCGCGCGCGTGGTGACCCCTTGGGAGTTGCGTCGTAGGGTGGGCGAGGCGACGTGCCCCCCGGCGTATGCCCCCAATGGATGATTTGATTGAATACAGACTTGTAGGATATGTGTCACTGAAGACTATGTAATAGTTATGTAGATAATTAAACAACGTAATGTGCACGTCTCTTCAGTGGCACATACAAGTCTTTAGTGGCACCATGGCAAGTCTTTAGTGTGCTAAAACTAGTTATATAGGCACCCCCTGCCCATTATGGCTTGGCAACTATATATAGTGTTTATTGCGTAAAGTAATGATATTTTCATTATTCATTTTTCATAGTCTCCCTGTTTACGTACTTCGCCATTGAAGAAGTCAAGTAGCAGGGATGACTGCGACATTGCACAAGGTCTAAAACTTTGCATGAAATAGGACTATAACAAGTACTTCACCAGTAAAAGGCCTGCTATGTTACGGAAATCCCTGGTAGTCGATGCCACGTACCTATATAAATGAATACATGATGGTTATATAGGTTATTCTATAGTAAATGTTTGACATGGCTGCGACAGGTCTTGCACACATTGTGTTGCTGGGATTTTTTCTTTCTCCAGAGATTAATAACTGGCAGACCTCTCACACACAGATGATGACCAACGGTACGCTGTCATGCGCAACTAGTAGGTGATTACCTGAGGTCAACTTAATAACCTTTGGTGTGTCTTTAAGGGGGATGGGGGAGAGGTAAAGCTTTGCAGACGGTAAGAACCGCCCACTTGATCCCCCAGCCAATATGAACGAACGAATGGGAACGGGGCCCGTCTCGATGTTTTTCGTGACATACAGTCCAGCCTTGGACCCAGTCTAGGCTGGACTGGGACTGGTCTGATAAACGTCGCGAAAACGCGTTTTTTAAGTTGTGGGACCAAAGCTTGTGATATGCTAGTATTATTATTTTGAACTGTCTCTGTTTTCTCTTCTCTGACCATGATATAGGGAAATCATTACTGCTATTGACGTGTAGCGTGGGGGACATGTTTGGTGTAATAACACGGGTGTGTCTTGTGCAACGCTTCACCCACTTGCTGTTTAATGTTTCCACGGTGAAGGATGACGGTTCTATTTCAGGTAAGAGCAGACTTCCTTGAAACTAGTGCTCGGACATCTCAGTGGTGAAGTTCAGACATTTCGTGTTCTCCCTTGTACGTCGTTAATACGCGTCCTGTTTTTATGTGCCACCTGTCAAGCCTACAACTTTTGAAGTGAGTAATGGATTTAAAACCCTGATATTGCCTACATTATTGTTTCACTCAGGGAAACTTAACACCAAAGTGATGGTAAACCCCCACAATTTGGGTAAAATGTACCGAGTCCTTTAACCGCCCTTATTACTATTTTTTTTTCTTCCCATACCTTCACAGATGCCCTCAGATACTTCTAAAACGTAATTATAAAGTGGGTAGGGGAGATTCCCTCCCCCTCTACCCAACAAACTTGGGACACTGGCGGGTGCGGGGTTTTAGGTGGGAAAGAGACGAAATTGAACACTCGCTGCCGATGCCACTCTGTATACCTCCTCTCTCTTTCTCTGCCGCTCAGCTTGGTTTGCCTGCTATTATGAAATGGCAAACCAAGACAATTATCTTGCCACTAATTTGGGAACATCCAATTCCCAATTGATCTGAGACACTACTACATGAGCGTCCCTTCACTACCCTTTGCACCCTCACCCTATATGGTCCCCAGTTCATGCCAAAAATACATTCTTTATAGCGGCCCACATACTAGCAGGGGTACTAGTTGGAGGATACTATATCTCTAACCTCCAAATATGTAGAAAAGTATCCACACCGCAATAAACACTAAAACCACTTTATGATAGGAATGAATGACCACGCCAGTGACAGCGATGCTTAATTAGGTTCTTGACGGCTTTATCTGGCTGTTCCTCTATACCAAGATCTATATATTCCAAGAATATATAGTTTTGCTCTATAATTTATACTGGTAACTGAGTACGAATCAACATCTCTCTCTCGATATGTCGATTTGTCACCGGGGAAGTGCACCAGGGAAGGATGAGGCCCAAAATAATGTTTAAGATTTGAATAAAATTATGTTATATTTTCCTTACTTATAGGTTAAATACTAATTCTTTTAGCCAAAACAATGGCGGGCCACCGAAATTTTTTTAAATAATTTTTATCTTGGGTTTCCGCTTGTAAGGGTTTAGAAAATGTCTGAGAATACACCCCAAAAAACGGGCATGAAAATGTTAACTACTACGGTAACCTGTATACCGGTATTGGACAAACCGAACGATAAACCGGTATCTTTCTACTGATACCGTGTTAGGACTTATCATACTAGTCCCGAAAACCGGTATCGTAAAACAATACCGGTATTATTTATACCCCAATACACCTAAAACCGCGGTCACAGACGAGCAACTTTTTTTTCGTCATATTCAGCAAAAGGCATACCTTGCCGTGTTTTGGTCACACGGACTTTCACAGAGGTAGCAGAGTTTTAAAAATGCTATTTCGGCGGCTTCTCAACCGTATCTGAAGAAGCGCAAATCTTTGGAAAATAGGGATAAATAGGGAGAACCTGTTCACAAATAGGGGTGGTGAAATGATTGAATGGCATCTTGTGTATGGAAAGCGCGTCAGGCATCAAACATCAAGAGTGATCAACAATAAGTTGGTCCTTCAGTCATCCCCTAAAAATTTCACTATTAATAGACGTCACAAGACAATGAAAACCATCCTAACCTCATGTAACATTTTCCTAAGTGTTTATTCCTTCATATGCTTACAAAAATGTCAAGACTTCACAATTCGTATTGTAATTGGTTCTTGCTACTCTTAGGTGTTTATATTTAGCTTCTGTATATTGAATTAGAGCGTCATTAAAAATGAATCTCAATATACTCCATTGGTGGAAGGAATTGCAGCAAATGCTGCTTGCCGCAAGACCGACATGTTGGTCTTCAAAAAACAAACGCATTATAGCAGAGTTTGGGGCCGCGTTTGTGTTGTGCGACTGTAATATTGCAGAAAAGTTGCATCGTGTGACCGCGCTTAATACTGATTGCGCATCCACCCCTTCACCAGTGTTGGGCCGAACTCGCACACTCATTTTTGGTCATAGTGTCCCTACGTACAATGCCGTAATATTCCGCGCCCCACCCCTTTGGAGGGGGTTTCCCCCTACATGAAATCAAAAAAAAGTTCAAACAGAAATGCACATAACGTTTTTTTTATAAAGTGAACTTTATGGATCCAGATTATGATGATCAGAAATATTTTTATATAGCAAGTTAAAACAAGGCTTTTATTATAACGTTTGACATGGCCAAGGAGGTTGGCGACTGGCAGTGCCGAGTCCATCTCCTTTCCGAACCTCCGGAGTTTGGTCCCCGGACATGTAAGAGTGGGAGCTTCGTTGCGGGGATCTGGGTGCTGAATTGCGGAACGGGTGAGCGGGTTGCACTGCGGCCGAGAGGAGGCGACATGTGGTGTGGAGGTGTTTCGATCTGCGAGGGTGGTTCAAAGCAGAGGCATAGTATCATCCTTGAAGGTTCAGGACAATCAGCATTTTGTCGCATCTATAAGTGGAAGCAGGTAGATGTAAGAGGGAACAGCAGCTTCTCTTGGATAAACCTGGGGCAGCAGGTCTTGCCATGGTTAGGGACAGGAGTAGAGACGGCGGTGACGTCAGGAGAGAGGAGGTGTGAAGGCAACAGGTAGTCTTGCCTTGCGGGATGGTTCGAAACGATTTCCCCCTACAAATTTTCACTGATCTATCGCTGGGACGATAGTTCCCCTCCTGACGAAGGCGAGGTGAGTGAACTTGGCCATGCCGTTAGAGTGGGGCATGACTGCAGCAAATAGGCAGAAAGGGCAGTATAAAAAAACTTACATAAAAACCTAACAAAAACAGGCTTGCCACTTTAGGCGAAACACAGCTACTGACGGGGATGGTAAACTCTCCTAGCAACTATCCCACAGCGTCATGAAGGACTAAACGGCCGCCGTCTAACGGACTCGTACCAGCCCTTACGCTGGCCCCTCTCGGGACTAACCCACGGCTATTCAGTAGTCCCTTCGGCCCCTCGCCACAGACCTTTCGAGTACACCTCTCATGTAATGGGCCTACTATAGTCTGGCTGAAGCCGACTCTTAACAAGGGCAGGGTGCTGGCAGAAACTCGTGAAAACACCACAGCAAAACTTTCCACGGGTGGGAATGTTTACCTGCGTAACGAGTGAATAACCAGCGAGCGTGCTCTCCCTACCGACGGCTCGTGGAAGACGTGGGTAACATTCAGACAGTAGTCGTAACCGTCACAGTCTGGGGCAGGAACCCAGCAACAACGGTAGTTGCGCTCAGCAACACCATCTCTCCGAAGACTTCTTTTCCTAACACTAAAGCTACAAAGCCTACCATGTTTTCTGTCGTTAACGCGTCTTAAGGCGGCTGACTGGCTAAGGGCTAGTAATTACGTCATCAAGCGCGTCATCAGTCCACCAGCCACTGACAAAAGTTTGTAAAAACTTCTCGACCAATCACAAGTCGGCGGACTATTTCCGGCAAGATGGGCATGCCCGACTGCCTCTCCCCGCCTTCTGTCCCTGTCATCTCAACTAATTCTCTTTTTTATATTCGGAATGCTTGCGTTTTAAAGAGTTTTAATGTCTCAAGGATTACTAAAATGTATAATAAGTAGCCTTGTGTTGCTAGTGTGTTTTTGGGTGGTAGAAGGTGGTGTGTGGGTTTGAAATAGTGAATATTTGTGATAGGGGGAAGGCCCCTGTGCAAGGCCCTCTCCGTCACTCTGCCCGCCATCAGTCACTCTCATAACGAATCTTTTAAATCACCCTTAGGTAAGTGACACACGGTGGCTACCTTGATTTAGATAAATGACCAGTATATATAACAATCTCCCATATCACTAAGTTGTATAATCTGAGGTAATAAGACTTTTGAAAATGCCTGATCCCAAACCTAAAAGTGGCGTAGGAGCTGTCGGCTCCAGCCGCCACACTCAAAAGTTTTGAGTGAAACCCCGCAGTTTATCCGCCTCACTGTGGCCTTACCTGAAGAGACAGTCACTCCCACGCCTGTGATAGCACCATAGGATATCACCAGGACCATAGGATTCCTCAGGGGTTCTCGCTCCCCTACTAAATATTACCAAAGACATCTACTCCCTTGGTGAAGTTGTGTTGATATCCACCTCACGGGCTTCATGCTGCTGCTGCTGCTGTTACTGCCGAAGGCCGCGCTGCCAGACGTAGATGAGTCTCTTGCTTGTATTTCATCTCTTTACTCATATATATGAATAATATCCATCCAAATGCAAGCATATGTCTACATTCACCTATAAAAAAGATATTTCATAGCATACCAAGCAATAATGAGCATGCCTGGAGACTTCCGACCTCTGCTAATACCGGTCTTGAGCAGTCGTTGGTCAGTGTGCACGTTAACGACGAAACCGACGATTTTTCCGCGCTGTGGGTTCCGTCGTTGGACTAACGACCAAAAAAAGGTCTTTAAATGTTTTGTGGCTTCTGGCCCTGGTGGACTCTGGTCTCAAAATCCCAAAACATTCGGTGGGAAATCCCCAACAATCCCCATTTCATATATTTCCATACTTGTTATAAAAATGCTGAAATATATGTTACATAGCTACTCCACATGTAAATTAAAATTGCCATGTTGATTTTAATGTGTAAATAATTCATACCTTGTTTTACACAATATATATTACATTACACATGAAGTAGCATAATTCACTTTTTTATTATAATCATCACAAGGACTGCCAAAAAAAAAAAAGGCAGTAATAGGATACAGCCTCATGAGGATTTAATAAAAAATACATTTAATAAAATTTTCTACTTAAGGCTGATGGGGATGATATATTTCCTTAAATTGCTTAGAAATATGATACAGAAATAATTGAAAATATTAATGCTCTTAGCCTCTTGGGGAACTTAAATAATCCAACTAATATTCTGGACATACTGTACTAAGCCAGAAAGAAAGAATAGAATAACACATTTGCATACCAAATAATATCATCACTCGAATCATCATTTTCATGGTATTTGTAGATATCTGAAGTCATCATGTTGACTAGTTTATCATTTACAGCAAAATTGAAACATTCCCGGCCTTTCAAATACCGCTTTGTATGCAGAAGTCCAACTAGAGTTCTGGTTGAGAGTTTGTTTCTTTGTTTTGTTTTTAAATTGTTTACAAATGAAAATGTCCTTTATGCTGTGGCACTAGAATGAGGAAGACACAATAGCCCAGAAACAAAACTTGACAAATTTGGAAACATGGGGGTTTCATCAGTAATTCTTATCTTCAGTAATGATTATAGGGCACGAATAACACACATCATACATGCAGGTTCTACAATCGTCCAAAAACTCATGGTAATCATTGATTTCTTGAACCTTTGAACGTCGAAAAAACCCGAAGTCGGCAACTTTACCGTCTATTTCTTTTTCAGCTCTGGCTCTTTCACGTTCAGTCCGTGTCCTTACTTCTTCCTTGCCGTCGGTTTAACCTCATGTTTTCTTTTAACCTTCATATTAATAATATTATTTTAAGCGATAAAATACATATTTTTTTCAAAAGCCTCAAAAGTCCCCAAATCGAGAGTGAATGTCCCCATGTCCCCATCAGGGCCCCGAAATCCCCAAATCTAGGGACAAAGCCCCTAATCTGGCATCACTGGACTGAAGGTTTGGCATAGTATAGGGTAGGGCTGGTGCGCAGGGTTGTAAACTTTTGTAACCCACATTATCGTACCGAGCCACCAAAATTTTCGTATTTTCAGATAGATTATCGTACAACCTTAGCGAAAATGATATAGTCAGTAGATAACTACGTGAGAGATGGCTACGAGTTGTGTGTTGGTCCCCATGGCTCCGGTACCAGAAACACCAACAGTTCTCTGCTTCTGAACTTTGGAAGGTCCAGAAGGTTGAGAATTGCAGGTTCTTGGTATCAGAGACCAGAGCTGCACCGCTGGACATGGTATAGTAATGCCGGAGGGGTAGCTAAGGAGATCGACCACATCCTCGTTAGTACTCGTTGGAGGATCCTCCAGAACTGCAGGGTTTACCGGAGTGCTGAGTTCTTTGGAACAGATCACAGACTTGTTGTTGCTACACTTAAGCTTCATGTCAAGTCCAGAAGAATCTCAAGAGGTAACCATACTGTGTTTCATCTTGAGAAACTGAAGGACTTGACATGTTCTCATGAGTATGCGGTGGCAGTCTCAAATCGGTTTGATGTGCTCGGTGCTCTCGGGGATCCTGTAGAACTGTGGGATACCTTCAAACGTGAAACTCTACAGGCTGCCAAGGAGTGTATTGGGGAGCGCCCGAAGTCAAGGCGTGGTTTTGTCTCGACGGAGACGCTGGAGAAAATCGAGGAGAGTCGCGCTGCCAGGCTGGCTGGGAACCGGGACCAGCACAGGGCTCTGTCACGCCGGACTAGAACCCTCCTGAGGAGAGAGAAGGAGAGGTATGTCAGGAGTCTCGCTGAGGATGTCGAGGGTCATTTGAACGCTAATGACCTCCGACCCGCCTACCGAGCCCTGAAGAAGCTCCGTTCCAAGTCTCCTTCTCGGGCGAGTGCTATTCGAACAGCAGATGGGCGCCTGTGTCGGACATGGATGGGCAGATGGCTCGTGGGCTGAGTACTTTGGGCAGTTGTTTACGGTGGACCCTCCAACTGAGCAGCTTCACACCACTGGGTTACAGGCAGTGGATGCCGATCCTCCCATTGACGAAACCGCACCCTCTCTTGACGAAGTCAGAGAGGCTGTAGCAAAGTTGAAGGGTGGAAAGGCAGCTGGTGTTTGTAATATCAGTGCGGAGCTCCTCAAAGCTGGGGGTGAGGCCATGATCCGCGGGTTGCATGCTGTCCTGACTGCCGTGTGGCAATCAGGTACCATTCCTCCTGATGGAAAAGGGGGCTGGTCGTCCCTATCTGGAAAGGGAAAGGGGACCGTCAGGACTGCAACAATTACCGCGGTATTACACTGCTCAGCGTACCAGGCAAGGTGCTTGCCCATCTATTGCTGACACGAATTCGCAGTCATCTGGTGAAGCATCAGAGACCTCAGCAGTCTGGGTTCACGCCTGGTAAGTCAACAACGGACCTGTATCCTAGCGCTTCGTGTCCTGGTGGAACGCCGACGTGAGTTTCGCTCACGGCCTTTTCTGGGCGAGAAATGTCCCTCAAAAACTCACCCCAAACTACCTAGCGTGTCACCTCTTTATCTTTTTAAATGCCTTATCAAAGGTCACTTGATAGCAGAAGGGAAACACACACACACACACACACACACACACACACACACACACACTGCATATCCTCCTCTATTTTTCCTACCGCGGTCAATTGACCCATCCTATCACCCGCCTTTCCCCCCCCTCTCTCTCTTCCATCCTTCTGTGACCTATTTGTAAATAGTTCTTCTCCATTAATCTCTCTCTCTCTCCTCTCTATCTCTCTCTCCTCTCTCTCTCTCTCTCTCCTCTCTCTCTCTCTTCGCTCTCTCTCTCTCATCTCTCTCTCTCTCTCATCTCTCTCTCTATATTCGAGAGAAAGAAAGAAAGAGAGAAAACTGTGCAGTTCATCTTGTGGTGAGGGGGCTTAATGAAAATTATCTATCATTATTGGAAAAAACAATAATAATGATAAGAACACTATTTCAACATATGCATTTCTAAGGGGAAAGGTAAATCATATTGCGAGCAAAAAAATGCAAAATCTCTCTCTCTCTCTCTCTCTCTCTCTCTCTCTCTCTCTCCTTCTCTCTCCCCTCTCTCTCTCTCTCTCTCCTCCCCTTCTCTCTCCCCTCTCTCTCTCTCCCCCCTCTCTCTTTTTTCCCCTCTTCCTCTTTTCCTCTCTCTCTCTCTCCTCTCTCTCTTTTCTTCTCTCTCTCCCCTCTCTCTTTTCCCCTTTCTCTCTTCTCTCTCTCCTCTCTTTTTTCCTCTCTCTCTCTTTTCTCTCTTTTTTTTCTCTTCTCTCTCTCTTTTCCTCTCCCCTCTCTTCTCTTCTCTCTTCTTCTCTTCTCTCTCTCTCTCTCTCTCTTCTCTCTCTCTCTCTCTCTCCCCTCTTTTCTCTCTCCCTCTCCTTTTCTCTCTCTCTCTCTCTCTCTCTCTCTTCCCCCTCCCCTCTCTCTCTCCTCCTCTCTCTCTCTCTCTCTCCTCTCCTCTCTCTTTTCTCTGTATTTTTTTTACCTCCTCCTCCTCTTCTTCCATTCACCTCTTCTCCTCCTACCCTCTAATCCCTCTAATTCTCTTTATTCTGCCGCGGACCCCTATACCCCCTTCCCCACCCCTCCCCCTCTCTCCTGCCCTCGACCGCTTAAAAAACCCCGCTTATGAACACTCAATTTCAGCAGTTGATTTTCTACCAATAATGATTTGATAACTTTTTCCGTTATCGCCCCCCCCCCCCTTCTCTCCTCTTTCTCTCTCTCCTCTCCTCTCTCTCTCTCTGTATTTTCTTTCCTCCTATTCCTTTCCTTTTTTTTCCTACCGCGGTAATATGAACCCTACTCTCGCGCACCCCCACTCTCTCCTGCCTCGCTTCCTCCTTTTCTCTACTTTCTTTCCGCACTCAAATTTATATTAGTTGGCATTTAATTAGGTGTTCCTCTCTTATATATATATGTGTTTTATATTTTTTCTCTCTCTCTTCTCTTCTCTCTCTTCTCTCCCCTCTTCTCCCCTCTCTCTCTCTCTCTCTCTCTCTCTCTCTCCCCCGTCGTATCAGAGATACACAGCAGATGTGTGTGTGTGTGGGTGTGTGTGTGTGTGTGGTGTGTGTGTTTTTTATTCCCCTTCTACAATCTAGGACCGTCGATAAGGCCTTTAAAAGGAAGTGACACGCCAGGAGGTTTGGGGTGACCGGGTTTTTCCCGCCGGGCTATGGCCCAGTTGCAAAAAGTGGACGTTTTCCATCGAGTACACGATAGTGAGTGGGGCGCCCGACCATCGTGATACTCCATTGATAAGTTTCATGAACGGCTGATTTTGCCCCCATCGGCATGATGTCCCGCGTCGGGAGCGAGGTGTCAACCAACCCATGCGATAAATAGAATGATAATATTTTTCTACTATAAATAAATTTACTCCTGTCATTTCTATCATGAATTATTCTTTTCTAAATAAAAATAAAGTAATACTTGTATTAGCAATGCTGTTTCAATAGTAAGAGGCGGTACAAAAGATTTCAAAAGTTCTGAGGTTGGTTATTTGAGTTACCATGACAACGCCAGGCTGGCGTGCCAGCTGAACCTTCCCTCCTCCTCATTTTTTCTCTCTCTCTCCTCTCTCTCTCTCTTCCTCTCTCCCCTCTCTCTTTTCCCCTCTCTCTCTCTCTCTCTCTCTCTCTCTCATGGTTACAATTCAAATTTGCGTTCTAGATGATTTTAGTCAGTAATGTTTACCCTATTACTTATTATCATTCGAAATGGTAATGCATACCAATCGTACATTCAATCATAGTTAAAGTCTGTTCACTCCCAGCGGGAATACCGAGCGGGTATTAGTATATTGTTTAGGGCTGCAAGGATTCGTTGAGGAACCATATTGCCCTGGTGATGTCCTATGATGCGTTCACAGGCGTGATAGTTTTATCAGTCTTCTTCAGGAAGACACAGGTAAGGTGGGAAAGGGCAAAAGTATCGTTATGAGGTTGTGGATGGACTTCGCCCGCCTGCCGCCCGCCCTATATCGCTCATCGCTGTCAATAGGTGGCGCGGACATCCACCCGCTTGTCTTGAGTTCACGGCAACTGAACATTATGAATTAGCTGCCTTTTGGCTTAGTACCGCGTTGATTCTTCCCCAGAAATGTGTCCCCATATTGAATATGTTGATTATTGATGTTCAATGGAAGTATTTAATAATATATTAATGCTCTCGATCATCTCGTCGGTAGGGGGTTACCGCCCGACGATTTTTGCCCGATGGGGCCCACGATGGGGATGAAATGGCGCTGTTCTTGAACCAGAGGTGTCGGGCATTTCCACGCCGGGACCCTATAGGGAGCACGATAAGACCTTCTTGCAACTGGGCCTATGGCGAGGAGTGTACGTAGGGACACGTTAGGGACTTTTCATGGTTTCTGTAGAGATATTTGGACCAAATATGAGTGTAAATAAGTAGGCAACACTGCGCGCGCCACGCTAGCAAACCTTCAGTGAAGTTCAGTCTTCCCCGACCCGTCGGTGGGAGAACGCGGTCGCTCGGTGTTCACCTCGCTATGCAGTAGACATTCCTTCCCGTAGAAAGTTTTGCTGCTGGTGTTTCACGAGTTTCTGCCAGCACCTCTGCCCTTGTTTAGAGTCGCTTCACAGACCCCAAGGCGAACCCTGAAGGTTGGGTGCGTAGGCCCATTACATGAGTAGGCCACTTAGAGGGGTACTGGAAAGGTCTGTGGAGAGGGGATGCAGCGACTCGGATAGGTCCGGTTAAGTCCCGAGAGGGGCAGCGTCAGGGCTGGTACGACGCCGTTTAGACGGCGGCCAGTTTAGCCCTCCTGACGCTGTAGGATAGTTGCTGGACGAGTTTACCATCCATCCCCCGTCAGGTAGCTTGTGTTTCTGCCTAAGTGGCAGTCTGTTTTTGTTAGGTTTTTATTAAGCTTTTCGTTCTGCCCCTGCCCTTTCTGAGCTATTTTCTGAGCCATGCCCCACTCTAACGGTATGGCCAACTTCCACTCTCCTCGCCCTTCGTCAGGAAGGGAACTATCGCCCAGTGATAGATCAGTGAAGCATGCTTCGAACCACTCTCACAAGGCAAGACAATGTTGCTTCACACCGCCTCTCTCCTGACGTCACCGCCGCTCTTACTCCTGCCCCTAACCCTGGCAAGACCCCTGCTCGCCCTAGCTCCTCCAAGAAAGCTGCTGCTACCCGTGTCTCCAATTTGCTGCTTCGACAAATGCTGATTGCCCTGAACCTTTCAAGGATAATACCTCTGCTTCGAACCACCCTCGCAAATCGAAACACCTCCACCAACATGTCGCCTCCTCCTCGGCCGCATTGCAACCCGCAATGGGGGAAATCTGGGGGAAATGCATCAGTAACTTTGAAGTCACTCAGACTGGAAAACACACATTTATGCTTTATGCCATACAGGGCAGCATCAGCCGGATCCTCATCAATGTATTTTATTTGTTCCTTATACCTGTCATATGTTCTTGGTATAATTGTGGAAATTTCTATTTTTTTCCCTAAAATCTGCATAATTTACTGAGCAATACCTGCAAAAAGAACCTGAATTGAAATGTGTTTGGAATCCGGCAACAGCATGGGATGACAGGCTATCTCCCAATACTAATTCAAATTTTGCTGTTACCTTTTGCTGTCTCCTATTAAAGTCAACATCAATTCCATTCTGGAGAGTATGCAAATCATCAACTAACGGCTGAAGAAACTTTTGATAATTTCCATCATAGGATTTGATGAAAGTGTGCCTTGCAAGTAAGCACAACAACATTTTTCTGGTCCTGTACCTTAGTGACATATTGCCAATTGTGAAATATGCAGCTGTTACCTTATATTTACCCCGCTTTGCCCCAATAGGATTACACAGCTCAAATTCATCAATGTAGAGATGCAATTTAATCCTCAAATAGTTATTGTTACCTACATCAGATATAGTACCATCACAAGTGTCATAAAGTGCATGAGAATTATGTCTATCATGATAATCATTGAGTATTTCTTGTTGAGTGTCTACATGAGAGATTATGGCTTGAAGCATTTCAATTATTGGTATGTAATGAAATTTTGACTTGTTATCTTGGGCTGACAAGAGAGATTCTTTTGCAGCCACAAATGGGAATTGCTGTTCAATTAATTTTTTCAACTTTAATATAGAATCTTAACTGAATTTTACTTGCATCATATAGTGTTTCCTCACCAAGAAGGGCTGAAAAGGTCTGAGTCATTTATACTAGCACCAAGCTCAACCAAACCTTTACTTATCAATGACTTGTAGCTTTCTTCTGTGAATTTTACAAAAAAGTTAATTTCAGAGGTGAGAGAGTCTATCAAGATGTCTGGAAGCATATGTTTTTCCTTAACATTCAAAATAAAAGATGCAAAATGCTTCCTGAAATTCTCTATGTTGTACTTGTCTGTGGCTTCATTTGTCTCAACACAGGTCATATCTTGATTATTTCAGGAACACAAAATGCCACTACATGATGGTATGGCTCATGAACTTTAGATACTCTTATCAAATCCTTAGTGCCATTACTGCAAAAAAACTCTTAAATTTTTTTTCCAACAAGGGATCAGGTTTTAGTCATTTTTTGGGGGACGGGGGTGTCCCGGGGTAGCATTCACTGGATTTAAAATTTTTATTACGCCTCAGAACTTTAAAAAATTTTTATTTTTTTGAGAAGTGTGCTTTTTTTGGGGAAATTTTTGGTCCGATTTATTTTGCCGGGGTGATGGAGCGCCGTAATTTTTCTAATTTTTGTTAAATTTTGGAATTTTTAAACCCTAAAATTTGGAAACCTTAAAAAGAAGTAAAACCATTGCATATAAAGGGGGGGGATCAAGATAAAAAGTCCCTGTGATCCCCCTGGTGAAACTTAAAGATAAATTGGAAAGGATGCGGGATTGGCTCCCAAGGTTGGCAAAAAAAGGAAATTGTTCATTTTTTAAAACTAAAGGGATTTAAAAAAAACCCGGACAAAATGGCCTACACCTGAAGGCCGGGCCCCTATCTACCCCTTTTAAAAATTTAATTTAAATGCTAAATTTTCGTTTTAACAAGGTAATCCCAGGAAAGCTTTCAAGTGGAGAAAAAGGGGCCCAAAATTTCAAAAAAATGCAATGCCTTTTTTTGGGAAATCCCCCGGGGAAAAAAGTGGCCCTTGGTCTCCTCAAAAGGAATTTGTAAAAGAAAGTTTCCACACTTTTTTGGGGGCAAAAGATTTAAAACTTTTTCAAAAAAACCAAAGTCTATGTTGTGTTGAAATCGGGCCCTTTTTTTTACTTAGAAAAGGAGGGGCTTTTCCAAATTAAGAAAAAAAACACTGGGGGTTTTTCTGTGGAAAAAACTTGATTTTTCAAGGCCCCATGAAATGATAAAATTTTGAAAAAATGAAGACGATTGTGAAATTGGGAAGAAATCTAATTGTTTTTGAATAACCCCTTTGTTAAACCATTGGTTTTAAAAAAATTTTTCTTTTTTTTACCTGGGGGAACCTTAAAAACAAAAAAATAAACCCCCGAAAAATACGGCGGGTTAAAATTAGTAAAATTGGAAGGAAAAAGGGAAATTTTTAAAGAAAAAAATTTACTGTGATTAAATTTTTGGGGGTTTAAAGATTACTTTGGGTTTTAAATTTTAAGATAATTTTAGAATGAATACCTAATAAAGCGAGGCACCCCAGAATTTAAAAAATATTTAACGTGGGGGATTTCGTTTTTTTAAAATTTTTTTTTTTATATCGTAAAAAATTTTGCTATTTTTTAAAAAGGGAAATTTTAAAAAACAACCAAAAAAAAAAGAAACCCTTTTTTTAAAATGCACGAAAATGTTTTCCAAAATGAATCGCTTTTTTGGGCAAAAATCATGGGCTATAATCAAATTAGAATCGAAAAAGCGATGTTCGACGATGCAAAAGTGTTTGTGCTGTTTTAAGGTGGTACCATGACGAAGAATAGCAAAAATTGGTTCAAACTTGGGGAAACTATGCCAAAACGAGGGAACTGTTTAAAAGAAAAGGGTGGTTGATCCTATTAAAAGTTCATCTATCTTCCCCTTTACATGTTTTTTTTAAAAACATCATTTAACAAAAAAAGTATTTTCATCACTGTCCGGACTAAATGCAAATCGTGTTATTTTATTTTTTTTTCGTATGATTTGAATATGGGAAATTTGGTTGTTGATGAGAAGTTTTGCGGAAAAAATTGATAAAAAAGATTTTATAGGCTGCGTGTGTTTTTATATAGAAACGGGGGTAATATGTGGGGTTAGGTTATAACAGGGAAGGACAGCTTTTAATCCAAGTAGAAGAAAAATAGCTAAAAATGAAAAATACGGTCTTAGCTATCTGGGAGGAAAAATGCTCGTAGCCGAAACGCGGGTGACAACACGCGCAGTTTTTGCCACCCCTACGGGCATTTTTGGGGCAAAATACCCAAAAAAGGGTGGGAAAAATCGCTGTGTGAAGGCCTTACACATCATAGCTCACTGTTTAAATCGTTTGTGGGGATCGGCCCTCTACCCCCGTAGTTTGACCAGAAAAATTAGACAATGGAAAAGATGGCAAGGAAACCCAAAAAATCTAGAAAGAAAAGGGCGAATCTAAAAGAAGACAAGTCTCACCCAAGAAAACAAAGCTTCGATCTAAATTTAAGTAAGTCACTAGGTGTTCATGTACAACTTTTGTATAGGAACACCTTAATTGTCTCCATGCAATTTTATACAAAATTTTAGAAACTGAGCTGTTAACCATTCGCCTTTCCTTCATATTTCAAAATTGTACAATGATGAACAGTGGGACACCTTTTTACCCTTCCCTTTACTGTATTTTTATTATGGGATAGTAAGGAAGAAATAAAAAAGGTCAATGTTTTAAAAAATCGTTAATAATATACTTTTTTTGTCACTTTTAAATTGTCCCCAAAATTGCACTTTAAAAAAAAAAAAGTGCTATGTGTTTTTTGGGAAAATTTTAAATTTCATGTAGGGCCGCGGGGATATTTGGATTGTCGTTTGGAAAATTTTTATGGTTTTGTAGAGATATTTGGCCAAATTTGAGGTAAATGAGAGGAAAAACTGCGCGCGCCGCGCACCCAAACCCTTTAGTGAAGTTTTGTCTTCCCCCCACCGTCGGTGGGAGAATTTTTACCCAAAAATAGTTAAATGGTAGGCAAAACTGCGCGCCCGTGCTACCAAGTTTTCCAAACCCTTAGTGAAGTTCCGTTTTTTCCCCCCGTCGGTGGGAAGAAGTGCTCGGGGGTTTTTCGTATGCAGTAGGCATTCAAACCCGTAAAGTTTGCTGCGGTGTTTTAAAGAGTTTTGCCACAACCTTGCCCTTGTTAGAGTTTTTCACAGACTCCAAGGCAACCCCCGAATTTGGGTGGTTTCCCCCCCAAGAGTTGGCCCCCAGGGGGTTTCAAATTTTAAAACACCTTATATTTGCCCGGGGGGGGCCCCCTGGGGGGTCGACCCAAGGGGGGATTGCCCCCTGACCTTAAATTCAAGGTTTAAAACCCCCTCTTTTTTTTGCCAATGCAGTCGGAAAACCTCCCCCCTTTTCGCTTTTCTGGCCATGCCCCCTTGGGGGGAATTTTTTTTCTGGGGGGAAAACATCGGATTTGGAAATAATCGCTTGAACCACTTAAAGCCCCCAAAACAGGGTTTACCCCGCCCTCTTTAAGTATTTTATTTGCCCCCAACCCCGGCAAACCCCGTGTGGTAAAAAGGGTGCCCCTTTCTTTTCCCCTTAAAATCGATTTACTTTAGGAAACCTGCCAAAAAGAAAAACCCCAAAATGGTTTGGGATTGCAAAAAAAAANTTTAAAATGTATCATCTATCTTCCCCTTTGACATTTTTTTTTTAAAAAAACTCAATTTAAAAAAAAATGTTTTATTTATCACTGCCCGGGACTAAATTGCACCCTTTTTATTTATATTTTTTTTTACGTTGATTTAGATATATGGGTAAGTTTTGAGTTGTTGATGAGAATTATGACAAAAAATTTTGATAAAACGATTTTAATAGGCGCGTGTTTTTTTTTATATAAAAACGGGGAAATATGTGGGGGTTTGGTTTATAAACAGGGAAGGACACTTATGATGCCAGTAGAAGTAAATAGCAAAAGATAAAGAATACAGGTCTTAGCTTTTGGGTGGGAAATGCTCGTAGCCAAACGGGGTGTAAACCGCGCAGTTTTTGCCACCACTACGGGCATCTTTTGGTAGCAAAATAAAAAAAGGCGGGAAAAATATCGCTCGTGTACAGGGGCCTTACCATCATAGCATAGCTTTTAAATCGTTTTGGGATCAGGCCCTCTCCCTCCGAGTTTTACTTCAAAAAATATTAGAAAAGGGAAAAGACTGGGGAAAGGGAAAAACCTAAAAAATCTAAAAAAAAAGAGGCGAACTCTCAAAAAAGACTTTCCCCCCAAGAAAAAAAAGCTTCAGATCAAATGGCTGAAGGAAAATCATAGGTGTTCATGTACAACTTCTTGTATATGGAACACCTTAATTGTCTCCATGAAATTTTTAACAATATTGTAAACATGAGCATGCTGTACACCATTTCGCCATTTCCTTAAATTTACTTTGTAAAATTGAAACAGTGGGAACCCCATTATTACCTCTCCTTCACTGTATATTATATTCACATTTTACTAGTAAGTGAAAATATAAGATAAGGTCAATGTTTAATCTTATATAATATTTTTTTTTTCTGATCATATTAATCTGGCCCCTAAAATTGAAACTTTAAACAAAAAAAACGTGCTATGTGTTTCTTGTGGCATCTTTTAAATTTCATGTAGGGACAGGCGGGGGGATATTGGCATTGTACGTAGGGACACGTTGGGGGACTTTTCTGTTTCTGTAGAGATATTTGGAAAAATATGAGTGTAAGATAGGCAACACTGCGCGCGCCGGTTTCCCCAACCTTTCAGTGAAGTTCGTTTTCCCCCCGACCCTCGGGGGGAGATATTTGGACCAAATAAAAGTGAAAATGAGTAGGAACACTGGGCGGCCGTGAAACCAAAAGTTCAAAACCTTCGTGAAGTTCAGTCTTCCCCGACCCTCGGTGGAAGAGTACGCCCCTGGGTTTCCCTGCATGCAGTAGACTTTCCCCACCCGTAGAAAGTTTTGTGCTGGTTTTTTCCGAGTTTTTGCCAGCACTCTGCCTTTTTAGAGTCGCTTCACAACCCCAAAGGGCAAACCTCCTGCCCCAAACCCCTGCAAACCTTGTCGCCCTACCCCTCCAAGAAAGCTGCTGTTTTTCTTTTAAAAATCAATTAAATTGTTGGAGTGTGTCTCCATTTTGCTGCTCGACAATGCTGTTTGCCCTAACCTTTCAAGGATAATCCCTCTGCTTCGAACCACCCTCGCAGATCGAAACACCCCCCCAAAACATGTGCCTCCTCCTGGGCCCATTGAAACCCCGCAATGGGGAAATCTGGGGAAAATTCTCAGACTTTGAAGTAACTCAGACGGGAAAACCACATTTATGTTTTATGCCTACGGGGGCAGCATCACCCCGGTCCTCTCAATGTATTTTATTTTTTCTTTAACTTCTAGTTTTTGGTAAAATTGGGGAATTTTCTTTTTTTTTTCCCCTAAATCTGCAAAATTTACTGAGCAATCCTGCAAAAAAACCCTGAATTGAATGTGTTTTGGAAAACCGGGCAACAGCATGGGATGAAGGCTATCCCCCAATAAAATTCAAATTTTTCTGTTCCCTTTTTGCTGTCTCCCATTAAAGCCCAAAATCAATTCCTTCTGGAGAGTATGAAAATCTCACTACGGCTAAAGGAATTTTTGAAAATTTCCATCATAGGTTTTGATAAAATGGTTCTTGCAAAAAGCAAACAGAATTTTTCGGGTCCTGTACTTATGCTATTGCCCAATTGTGAAATATGCACTTTACCTTTTATTTTTCCCCGCTTTTCCCCCAAAGGATTACCCGCTCAAAAATTTATCAATGTAGAGATGCAATTTATCCCCAAAAAGTTATTTTTTACCTCTCAGATTAAATACCTCACAAGTGTCATAAAGTGCATGAGAAATTTTGTCTTTTCATGATATCATTGAGTATTTTTTGTTAGTGTCTACTGAGGAAAATGGCTTAAACTTTTAATTATTGGAGTAAAGAAAATTTTTACTTGTTATCTTTGGGGGGACAAGAAGTTCTTTTTCAGCCCCAAAAGGGAAATTTTGTTCAATAATTTTTTTTAAATTTAATTTTGAAACTTAAAATGAATTTTCTTCATCATAGTGTTTTTCACCAAAGGGCTGAAAGGTCTTTGAGTCATTTTGACTACACCAAGCTCAAACCAAAAACCTTTTTCTTACAATGACTTGTACTTTTCTTTTGAAATTTTACAACAAAGTTAATTTCAGAGGTGGAGAGCTACAAATGTTTGGAACATATGTTTTTTTCCTTTTAAAATTTAAATAAAAAATGCAAAAAGCTTCCCCCGAAATTCTCTTGTTGTACTTTTCTGTCTTTATTGTTCAACCAGGTCATTCTTTTTATGTTCAGGAAACAAAAGAAATGCCACTACATGATGGGAAGGCTCATGAACTTTAGATACCTCTCTATCAAAAACCTTTGTGCCATGGTTCCTATAGTTGTGTTGTATAAAGGCCACTGTTTTAAATGACTTATGGCATTTTTGGAATGTGACATTAAAAAAAAATTAGATTTAGTTTCATGAAACAACTTTAAGTGTAAGTGTCTGTTGAATTTGAACATTGCAAAGTCACAAAAAGGACATTTCTAGGGTGATGATTCTTTACTTTTTTTCAGTCCCAAAAAGAAAGAAGGCCAAGAATGGTGGGGTGCGGCATTATTATCATTTTCTAATTGTTTAATTTTTATTCACTTTTTATAGGATATATACCTTCAAATTTGTATTGTGAGGAGTATTTAGAATTTTTTTTTTTTTTTTTAAAAATTTTATACTTCTTATACTAAAAATATATGACTTCCTTTAAAATTTGTCTTATAATAATAAAGGTGAATTAAAAGGGAAAAAGAAATTTTATTTACCCTTATGTGTATATACCAAAAGGCTAGTATTTACGATCATGTTGTCCCTTTGAAATTTTGGGGGGTAAGATGCCTCCTGATGCCCATTTAAAGGGCGCTTTATAACTCCATTAAAGTGGATGAAAATAAACCCATCTACATAGTTTTCATTTAGGGGCCATATCTACTAGTATTTAAAAATAAAAAGATTCTCTGATAAAAAGGGGCCATGCGTCGTGGGGGTTAATGTTGTGGGTTTGAGAACACGTAAAAACAAGGATCCGGAGCTCCTTGCTTCCTGTGATCCCCAAGGACTTGCCGATGGAGCGCCTTTTTCCCGCAGGTTTCCCGCTCCTGCCCCTACTTCCCGAAAAAAAAGCGCAATTCTTCGAAGAAAATGGACAAAACCCTTTAAAATTTGGGCCCGGGAATTTCCTGTCATAAACCCCATTTAAACACTGGCGACAAAAAAAAATCGAAGATATGGTTCTGGACTAAATGAAGCTGATTATAGGTAAATCGACCCTGCTGAACTCGAATCTGATGTTCAATTAACTCTATCACGTCCAGTTTTTGAGAACCAGACGCAATTCATGAAAAAATATGGGTAAAATCAGCAGAAATAGGTTTCATCAATGTTTTCATTTTAAACTCTTAATCTTTTCTTTTCTCAAGCCTATTTAGGGCAGTGCAGTGTTTTTGAGTCAGTGTGGTTTGTGCAGTGAGCAGGGGAGGGTGTGCGCGCTGCGTATTGGCGAGGGGTTAGCAGGCTGTGTAGTACATTTTTACTTACTGATCGTACAGCTATTGACATGTTTAAACATTTTATTTTTCTTTGCAGATATGATGTGCTTGATTTAGTGGAGTCCTAATTTTAGTTGGTTTACCGTATATAGTACCTTGTACCGGGCTGTGATGGAGCGCCGTAACTGTGTGAGTGCATCGGACAGTTTTTGTTACATATGTGGAATTTTTACCCCTGACAGTCTGAAGAAACATCTTACAAAGAATGTTAAAGCAGCTTATCTGCATTACTTCAAGTGCCGTATAGGTGATCAAGATAAGAAGTGGGCCCCTCACGTAGCATGCAACCCCTGTGTGAACCACTTGAATGAATGGATGCGTGGCAAACGGCCATCAGGCATGGCATTCGGCATCCCAATGGTTTGGCGTGAACAAAAGGATCACAGTACTGACTGCTACTTCTGCCTCACTAAGATCGAGCTAAGAGCGAGCTAAAATCAGGTATCCTGACGTACCTTCTGCCATCAGGCCTGTGCCACATAGTCCTGATCTCCCAGTTCCAAATGTTCCAATTGCAAGTGCTATAAGTGAATCAGATTCGAACGAGGAGGATAATCCCATGGATACAGACTTTCAAGAAATGGCAGACAACAGAGAGCCCAAATTCATCAGTCAGGAAATGCTACATGACCTTGCTAGGGACCTAGATCTACCCAAGGAGAAAAGTGAAGTCCTTGGATCTCGTCTCAAGGAATGGAATTTGCTACAAGAAGGAGTTCTCATCACCACGTTTCGTCGTAGACATAAAGATTTTCAAGCTTCTTCAAGATGGAACACAAGCTCTGTTACTGCTTTGATGTTGACACACTCATGGAACAACTTTGTGAGTCTCACACTTATGATAAGAGTGAGTGGCGGCTGTTCCATAGATTCAAGAAAAAACACGCTAAAGGCCGTTCTTCTGCATAAAGGAAATAAGCTTCCGAGTGTTTCAATTGCGCATGGCCATGAAATGAGTGAAACTTATGAAACTATGAAGACTTTGTTATCTGCTGTTAAATATGAAGAACATCAGTGGAATCTGTGTGGGGACCTGAAGGTAATCTCCTTGCTTCTAGGACTCCAGTTAGGTTACACTAAGCACATGTGTTTTCTTTGTTTGTGGGACTAGAGCGGACAGCAAACATTACAAACAAAAGGAATGGCCAGCACGACCGAAAGACTCACCTGGCAGGTTCAACTGTATGTACAAACCTCTTGTTGACAGTGAAAAAGGTGTATATATAAAGTCAAAATTTACTGTGATTTGGCATATTTTCGGATATTTCCAAGATGTGGCACATTTTCGGATATATTTGAAACATAATTTAAGTATATTTTTTGCCAGATATGTACATTAGGTCCTAATAAAGACGCAGGCACCACCAGAATTTAATTACGAGTAATATATATTAACGTAGGGGGATTGTTTCGATTAATTATATAATTATATATACGTATATAATTATAATAGCTATTAAAATTTTAAAAGCCGATATTTCAAAAACTATACGTGCTAGAGAAAAAGCAATGCCATTTTTTAAATCAGCAGCGAAAATGCTTGCCAACAATGAACTCAGAACCATTTTTGGTGTCGACCAGTGTAATCTATGGGCTATAATCAAACTTAGAATCGAGAAAGACGACTGTTCGACGATGCAGAAGCTGATTTGTGCTGTTATTAAGGCCTGGTACCATGACGAAGAACTAGCAGAAATGTGTTCAAGCTTGGTGGAATCTATGCCAAAGCGAGTGGAACTGCTTGTAAAAGCATAGGGTGGTTAGATCTCAAATTAAATGTATCATCTATCTTACCATTGACATGTTTTTTTTTTAATAAACATCGATTTAACAAAAAAATGTATTATTTCATCACTGTCCGGACTAAATTGCACACATGCGTGTTATTTATATTTTTTTTTACGTATGATTTAGATATATAGGTAAGTTTTGAGTTGTTGATGAGAAGTTATGACGGAAAATGTTGATAAAAATAGATATTTAATAGGCTGCGTGGTTTTTACTATAGAAACGGGGATAATATGTGGAGGTATGGTTATCAACGGGGAAGGACAGCTTATAGATGCCAGTAGAAGTAGAGTAGCTAAGATAGAAGATACAGGTCTTAGCTACTGGTAGGGAATATGCTCGTAGCCGAAACGCGGTGTGACAAACACGCGCAGTTTTGCCACCACTACGGGCATCTTTGGTACAAAATACCAAAAGATGCTGGGAAAATTGCTCGTGTGACACGGCCTACACATCATAGCATCAGCTGTTTAAATCGTTGTGGGGATCAGGCCCTCTACCTCCGATTTGACTTCAGAAAATTTTAGACAATGAAAAGAATGGTGCAAGGAAACCCTAAAAATCTAGAAAGAAAAGAGGCCCGAACTCTCAAAAGAAGACAAGTCTCACCCAAGAACAACGCTTCAGATCTAAATGGCTGAAGGTAAGTCACAGCTTTGTTCATGTACAGCTTCATGTATATGGAACCCCTTTAAATTGTCTCCATGCAATTATATACAATATTGTAGAATCATGAGCATGTTGTACACCATTTGTCCTTTTCTTCATATACAATATTGTACAATGATGAACAGGGGTACACTATTATTACCTTTTCCCTTTCACTGTATTATATTCCATGGTACTAGTAAGTGAAGAAAAATAAGATAAGGTAAATGTTTAACTCGTTAATAATATACATTTTCTGATCATCTTTAAATTTCTGGTCCCTAAAATTGGCACTTTATATAAAAAAAAACGTGCTATGTAATTTCTTGGTAACATATTTTAAATTTCTTTGTAGGGACAGGCGCGGGGAATTGGTATTGTACTTTAAGGACTTTTCATGGTTTCTGTAGAGTATTTGGACCAAATTGAGTGTAAATGAGTAGGCAACACTGCGCGCGCCGCGCTTACCAAACCTTCAGTGAAGTTCAGTCTTCCCGACCCGTCGGTGGGAGATATTTGGACCAAATATGAGTGTAAATGAGTAGGCAACACTGCGCGCGCCGTGTACCAAAGTTCCAAACCTTCAGTGAAGTTCAGCCCTTCCCGACCCTTCGGTGGGAGAGCACGCTCGCTCGGTGTTCACCTCGCTAGCAGTAGCATTCCAAACCGTAAAAAGTTTTGCTGCTGGTGTTTCACGAGTTTCTGCCAGCACCTCTGCCCTTTGTTAGAGTCGCTTCACAGACTCCAAGGCGAACCTGAAGGTTGGGTGCTTTAGTCCCATTACATGATTTGGCCCCTTAGAGGGTACTGGAAAGGTCTGTGGAGAGGGGATGCAGCGATTTGATAGGTCCGGTTAAGTCCCGAAAAGGGCCCAGCGTCAGGGCTGGTACGACGCCGTTTAGACGGCGGCCAGTTTAGCCCTCCTGACGTTTGTAGGAAGTTGCTGGACGAGTTTACCATCCATCCCCCGTCAGGTAGCTTGTGTTTCTGCTAATTGGCAGTCTGTTTTGTTAGGTTTTTATTAAGCTTTTTTTTCTGCCCCTCCCCTTTTTTTGCGCTATTTTCTGAGCCATGCCCCACTTAACGGCATGGCCAACTTCCACTCTCTCTCCCTTCGTCAGGAGGGGAACTATCGGCCAGTGATAGATCAGTGAAGATCGAACCACCTCCCCCAAAAAGGCAAGACAATGTTGCTTCACACCTCCTCTCTCCTGACGTCACCGCCTTTTAAATCCTGCCCCTAACCCCTGGCAAGGACCCTGCTCGCCCTAGCTCCTCCAAAAAAGCTGCTGCTACCCGTGTCTCCAATTTGCTGCTTCGACAAATGCTGATTGCCCTAAACCTTTCAAGGATAATACCTCTGCTTCGAACCACCCTCGCAGATCGAAACACCTCCACCAACATGTCGCCTCCTCCTCGGCCGCATTGCAACCCGCAATGGGGAAATCTGGGGGAAATGCATCAGTAACTTTGAAAGTCACTCAGCTGGAAAACACACATTTATGCTTTAGCCATACAGGGGAGCATCAGCCGGATCCCCATCAATGTATTTTATTTGTTCCTTATACCTGTCAATGTTCTTTGGTATAATTGTGGAAATTTCTATTTTTTCCCAAAATCTGCATAATTTACTGAGCAATACCCGCAAAAAGAACCTGAATTGAAATGTGTTTGGAATCCGGCAACAGCATGGGATGACAGGGCTATTCCCAAATACTAATTTAAATTTGCTGTTACCTTTTTCTGTCTCCCATTAAAATCAACATCAATTCCATTCTGGAGAGTATGCAAATCATCAACTAACGGCTGAAGAAACTTTTTATAATTTCCATCATAGGATTTGATGAAAGTGTGCCTTGGGAAGTAAGCACAACAAAAATTTTTCTGGTCCTGTAAATAGTGACATATTGCCAATTGTGAAATATGCAGCTGTTACCTTATATTTTCCCGCTTTGCCCAATAGGATTACCACAACTCAAATTCATCAATGTAGAGATGCAATTTTAAACGTAAATAGTTATTGTTACCTACATCAGAATATAGTACCATCACAAGGTCATAAAGTGCATGAGAATATGTCTATCATGATAATATTGAGTATTTCTTGTTGAGTGTCTACATGAGAGATTTGGCTTTAAGCAATTTTAATTATTGGTATGTAATGAAATTTTGACTTGTTATCTTGGGCTGACAAGAGAGATTCTTTTGCAGCCACAAATGGGGAAATTTCTGTTCAAAAAGAATTTTTCAACTTTAATTTTGAATCTAACTGAATTTTTCTCAAATTTGTCTCAACACAGGTCATATCTTGATTATTTTCAGGAACAACAGAAATTTCCACTACATGATGGTAATGGCCTCATGAACTTCAGATACCTCTCTATCAAAAACCTTAGTGCCATGGTTCCCTATAGTTTTGTTGTATATATCGGCCACGTTTTAAATGACTTATGGGATTCTGGAATGTGACTTTTAACAAAAAATTATGATCAGTTTTATGAAACAACTTTAAGTGGTAAGGTACTGTGTGAATTTGAACATTGCAATGTCAAAAAAAAGGACATTTAAAGTGGTGATGATTTTGACATTTTTGGGCAAGCATCTGAAAAAGAGAAAGAAAATTAAATGAATTTCTTATAATTTAAGAGCTACTGCTTCTAGTTCTATCTTTTTTAAACCATGTGGCTACATCCTTCATAACCCCATGTAAGTGGGAAAGGAACTAAGGAAAGGGCCATAATCTGTGGGAAATAAAAAAAAATTAACAGGGTGCAGGATATCAAGTAGGTAGAAAGCAAATATATAAACTTGAATATATGAACTTGATGAAAAAATATATGAATATAAAATATATGAAAATATACCTATAAAAAAATACAAAATAATTATATATTAGATATAAAATTATTTATGATATTTATAAAAATATATTATATATTATTATATTATATATATATTTGGATACATTTTAATTTCTAATATATTTTATATATAATAATATATGTATGTATATGTATATGAAACTATTATATATTAATATATATATATATAGTATAATTATAATAATTTTGGATAATTTTCTATAAAAATTTTCATATAATATATCAGTAATATATATATATATATTTGGATACATTTTTTCTTGATAAAGTAAAGTCGTGTATATATATATATATATTTGGATACATTTTTAATTCTAATATATTAATATATTTTATATATATGAACTATAAAACATTATAAAATATAAAAAAATATATGAACTTGAGAAATAACAATACATAGTTTTTTCCGGCATCTCGACTGTAATGAACATAGCCAAGTAATTTTTTTTGTCTAGAGACATTATGAAACTATACATTAATTTTGAAGCAATACCATGTAAGAACTACATTGTGACTGGCTGCCTTTTCTTGCTTAATCTGTTATTCCGGCCCAGACCACTCTTTTCGGGCTGGGCCCTCTCCGGTCTTTCCGGAGTGTCGAGAGAGAGTTTCCAGAGAGACTTTCATGATGAATTTTTACACTAGGACCAGAATTCAAAACACTATGGAGTATGGTTTCTGTTAACCTTAATGGATTCTAGGAAATTTTATCCGGATGGACAATTAATGGATTGCCAAAGAACCACCACAACAACAGCCTCAAAAAAGGAATTATCGCCAACGAAGAGACGTATTGAACGAGCTTAGTGACGCACAGCATGCTTAGTGAAACCACATCAAAACTATTCAGTAAAACTAAGTTTCAGGTACCAACAACGCCAAATACTCCTGCTGAGCTAGTCCATAACACCGTGGGCTATGCCAATCCGCCGTAAGACTTCTTGACGTGACCTGCTATCATTATGGACTGCGCTACAAAGGTATGTAAAACTTTCCAAGATCTCAATGTCCTCGCCGCACGCATGAACAGACTGTACTGTTTCATCTAGTCTTAAGTCTCCAAACACCTGGACCTTGGTCTTAAGCCAGGAGACCTTATATAGTACAAGGTTATATACGAGGTTATATATAAACTATCTTAACCTAACCTAATGACTATACAAAAAATTAGTAATTTCATGCAGACTAAATATTTTAGGCATTTCATGACGAAGTTAATTTTGTTAATGAAGCGGCATTTCACAGATTGACTAAAGTGCTTAAGGATTTCACGAAATGACTACTCGCGGTCGCTACTGCCGTTACTACTTACGTCTTCTGAATTTTTTGTTCAGTATACAATCAATCCATCAATCATTGGGGGCATACGCCAAACATCTTTAGTCTTGCATGAAATGACTCATTTTAAAAATAAATGTGTCTAGTCATTAGCTTAGGTTAAGATAGTTTATATACGGTGCGTACGGTAAATGTTTCGTTTGTTAGGCTCTCACCCAAAAAGTCATAATTCAGTAGAAAATGCATTTATTTCAAAAAAGAAAACTGACTCTGGTTCAGTACTCTTCTGGTGTCCCTTTACTCGATGAATCCGCCCTTGGCGTCAATGACGTCCTCGATACGACCTCGAAACCTGGCGCAGGCCTTCTCCACGACCTCCTTGGAGAGATTGGTAAAGACGACCTTGATCCGACTGATCAGATCAGCCTTACTCTTGCATGGGGTGCGGTTAGTATCCCGTTCAACTGCGCCCCACACAAAATAGTCCATAGGGTTGAGGTCAGGTGAGTTAGGGGGCCACACATCAGGGGCAGCGAAGTCGTAGAAATTGTCGGAGAGCCATTTCTGAGATTTCCTAGAGGTGTGACATGGTGCTGAGTCCTGTTGCCACACGTAGGGTCTACCAGCAGCTACTTCCTCAATCCACGGCTTCACATGGGTCTGCAGGACGTCGATGTACACTTCGGTGTTCACCCTGAGCCCCTGGGGAAAGAAGAACGGGGGCATGACTTGGCTCTTGCTGCAGACTACCCCAAACACCATGACAGTTGCAGGAAACTTGGTTTGCATGACCCTTGGCACATCCTTCGGACAGACAGCCAACCACCTGTTCTGAGAGTTGTGGGTCTGGTCCTGGCAGAAGTTCTTTTCGTCTGAAAAGAACCAGAGCATGTCCTTCTCCAGAGGGTGCTTCAGTTTGTTGAGCATCTTCTTGCTCTTCTTGAAGCGGTTCTCCTGCATCTTTGCGGAGAGGAGTTGACCCTTACGCATCTTGTATGACTTGTATCTGATATCCTCTTGCACACATTTCCTTACGGTGCCCTCAGACACGTGCAGATCTCTGGCAATGGACCTCATGGACTGGCTGGGGTCTTCGTCAACCATGGCTTGCAATTTGGTGACGAATTCGGCGTCCCTGATGGTGTCCGATCGTCGAGAATGATGTTTCCTCTCGGCAACACCTTCATAATCGTAGTCAGACGAAATCAACTCCCTCCTGACGGTCCTGACGAACTGTTCAGTCACTTTTAGCAGTTCTGAGATCTTGCTGCTGTGTCCGGCAGAGATCAACATAAACACCGCGTGCCTTTTCCATAGATGAGGAAATGTAAAGCTCTCCTTGGATGCAAGGTGTTGCTGGGACAAAGTCTCGATGTATACTGATCAGTTGTTTTTGTTTTGAGTGGTGTGGTCACCGGCGTCTTTCCACACGGTGTCCCTGAAAGTACGAAATAATTACCCTACGCACCATTCTAATGTATAACCTATAATATAGGTTATATATAAACTATCTTAACCTAACCTAATGACTAGACAAAAAATATTGTTCAAGAAAATTTTCAAGAAAAAGTTCATAGTAGTCCCCCTCAGTTAAACCATTAGCCCTGATTCCGGCGGGATTCACTGTCCACCCCATGAACATCATGAATGTAGACAGCGGTTGAGCCCCAAACCACATAGCCCTTAGCAAAGGGCTGGGTTCGGGCCTAGTCATTTCACCTTCAAGCGGAGGTTCGTCCTGCAACTCTCCAGTCGCGGCATGTACCATTGTGGGCACAGCTCTTTCATGGTAGAATTTTGTTAGCAAGTTTCCTAACATTCCCAGTCTAGGGGTATTGTCCCTCCTCATAGCTGCTGATGATAGCTTTGCTGCAATGTATCCGCACCCATGAGCTTATCAGATTGATCAAGCTTATTTGCATAGCAGTCCAACCACATATGCTAAAAAGAGTAATCTTCCCCCCTTCGACAAATTTTACTTTTTACACCACGTGATGCTTGCTGGTAGATTAGAATCAGCAAAATTCCTTTCTAAGGGAAGTAAGTGAGCCTCAATCTGCCCTGAAAGATATTCTGAAGGGGATGCCGAAGGACTCCGGAGCCCTCATGACTAGAAAGGAGTTCGCTGATCTTTGAAGACCTGGGTTCTGGAAGGCTGTGGAGGGAAGTATAATTTCACTCTTCTAATCTTCTCTCTTCTGCCGTCGTGATGTTATTCTGAAGGGGATGTTGAAGGAGGAGCCCTCATGACTAGAAAGGAGTTTGCTGCTCATGGAGGGCTGGGACTAATGATCCATGGGCATACATGACAAGTCCGGGCAATATGACAGGACCCACCCACCGTG
The DNA here is from genome assembly GCA_016584305.1 of Chionoecetes opilio. Taxonomy (NCBI): domain Eukaryota; kingdom Metazoa; phylum Arthropoda; class Malacostraca; order Decapoda; family Majidae; genus Chionoecetes; species Chionoecetes opilio. The sequence goes on along the minus strand of JACEEZ010011995.1, from coordinate 131,809 downwards.
CTACACTGCACTACACACACAGTTACATTTATTGTCCTACATGGACAAACATAAATTGTATTATTAGTTCAAGGCTTGCCCAAACTAATAGTACAAGTTAAGTCTTTTTGCCCATGTAGCGACAGTAGCTGGAACTGTGCATGTAGTGTTCTTGAAGATGTATTTCTCCAAAAACAACAAAGTTTTTTGTATTTGCTTTGGATATTCCAAAGCAAACACCCAGTAGCTTTGAAACAATGCTTCACAGCTACTTGAAAACTTTGTCATCTTTGAGAGAAATGTATGGTTTCCGTTTATAAACAACTTGAACCCATCATCTTCACCAACCAGCACTGGTGATGGGAACTGCATATTCCGAAAAACAAAATTGAAATAAAATAAATTAGAAAAATATTACAACTTTTTTTTATTATTATTATTATAATTTTTTTTTTTTACAGCATAAAGGACTGGACAAGGGCACAACAAAAATAGGTAACACAAAGCCCGTTTAGTTGCCAGTCCCTATAAAGAAGACAGTAAGAGAGTAATAAAAAAGAGGAGTGTGCCAATTTAGTTCTGGAGATGTCTTGTTACTCTTCTCTTGAAAAGATTTAAGTCTTAGGAAAGTGGAAAAATTGAGACAGGAAGAGAGTTCCAGAGAGTTTACCAGTGAAAGAGATGAAAGAGTAAAGATACTGATTAAAGATACTGATTAACTCTTGCATTAGGAAGATGGACAGAATAGAGATGAGAATGAGTAGAAAGTCTTGTGCAGCGAGGCCACGGGAGGGAGGGAGGGAGGCATGCAGTTAGCAAGTTCAGAAAAGCAGTGGGCATGAAAATAACGGTAGAAGATAACAAGAGAAGCAACATTGCGGCGGTGATTTAAAGATTGAAGACAGTCAATCAGAGGAGGGGAGTTGATGAGACGAAAAGCTTTAGACTCAACCCTGTTTAGAGAGCTGTATGAGTGGATCCTCCCCATACCTGTGAGACATACTCCATACATGGGCGGATAAGGCCATATTAGAGAGCAAGCAACTGGGAGGGAGAAAAAAAAGGATGCAGACGCCACAGGACACCTAACTTCTTAGAAGCTGTTTTAGCAAGAGACGAGATGTGAGATTTCGAGTTCAGACTTTTAGTAAAGGATAGTCCAAGAATGTTCATTGCAGAAGAAGGAGACAGTTGAGTGTCATTGAAGAAGAGGGGATAGTTGTCTGGTAGGTTTTGTCAAGTAGATAGGTGAAGAAATTTGGTTTATGAGGCATTGAACAAAACAAGGTTTGCTTTGCCCCAATCAGAAATTATAGAAAGATCACAGAAGTTAGGCGCTCGGTGACATCTCTCCGTGAAACACTTAGTTCCTGTTGTGTTGGACGTCTAATATAAGACGTTGAAAAATGCAGCGTAGGAGTGGATAGGGCTTTGAGTTAGACTTAGACGATCATTAATGAATAATAGATGTGATTTATGATATACAGTAAACCCTCCCTTTAACGAACCAATTGGGGGGAGATGGGACGGTTTAACCGAGAGATCTGAGCCTTTTGCATAAACAAACTGTTCATTAAAGGAGGTGAAAGTTTGCTATTCCCATCCCATACTGATCGGCGCGCACCGCCCAGTTGACTTTGTTTTCACTGCCACCGTCCGACCTGCGTGCACTTGGCTGTCCGGCCCGCATATTCCCGTGATTTGGAAGAGTATGTGGTCTAGGGATGTCAACAGCCAATCACTGTTTTCACAACTCGTGACGTCACATAAAGGGGTGGAGCTAACATGATCGCCGTTCTCGTCGTGAACTTCCCTTACACCCTTCAAATACCTACCTTTACCCCCTTCAATACCACATACTCTTCCAACTCACGGGAATATGCGTCCGGCCCACCACCGAACCAAACCACGCTTCTATCAAATTTATTCGGTGAATCCCCGCATATTTCGGACTGGCAGAAAAAGTTTGTTAAAGCCGAAATTTGTTAAATCGAGTTCCGTAAAAACAAGGGTTTACTGTATTGCGATATATTTGATCATGAAAATGCTATACGTAAAATATATTATAAAGATATACACACACACTAACCTCCACATTCTGAAGCAGGATCAAATCTTCATCTTCACGGAAGAGGGAAGGGAGGGAGCATTTGCATTGCGAATTTAAGCCCGTACTCTGAAATGATTTAATATGATCAGTGCATTGTAGAAGTCAATAATACTTGTTATTTTGGGGGGATAAACAATTTAAGTCAAGGTTTATATACCTATATATTTACAAATACTGTGCAATATTCGTCACATATACTCTCATTTTGCTCACATTCATCCTCTTACATCATTTTGTTATTTCTAGGGTTATCCCATTCAAAATGCTTAGAAAAGGAAAGGTTGTGTCGTAAAGTACATGAACTTACTTTGTGTCGCCACTTGCTGTGTCGTAAATTAATGCCGAGGGCGGCAACCCTACACTCTTATAAGAGTGAGTGTGGTGTGTGTGAGTCGTGTGAACACTTGCCGTAAAAGGACAGAAAGGATTTACATGACACCCTAAAGATCCTTGAATCCAATAAAATCCAAGAAATTCACACATAATGTTGATGAGTTCATCCAATCACTCTTCCAGTAGGAAGTAGTTATGTTCAAAACTGACCTTTCCTGTCCTCTGCATCAAGTGTGCTGTCCAAGCATTCTAAGTATTTCCGCTCATATAGAGGGAACTTCTTGCAGCGTCTCTTAGAATGCTTGGACAGCTCTGGGATGGCCCCAAGCAGCTTATCCCACGACCCTGGGCTAACCTTGCAGAGCTTGGCTTCGGTGGCAAACTGAAAGAATAGCATAAAGCATAATTAACCGTGCCCCATCGATTTCCTTATTCACTGATGAAGAGAAAACAGTACAAAGAGAGGAAAGAAGTAAAGAAAAACAAAGTCAAAATCTACAGCAGAAAATATAAATATATCAGCAATTGGTGTACTGTGTAGTGCCGAAGAAAACTTACACAGCTTTTCCGCCTCAGTACTGGAAACTCGGAGAGAACATCTGCGACAGTTAACTCAGGATTATATACCCTACCGTAGATAACAGTGAAGTCGCCAGTTCAACGTTTCTTTGTTATTTACAGACGTGTGGTGGCGTTAATACTTACATTTGTATATCCATGATTTCAGGAAAGTTAGAAGGGTCTATCTGGAAAGTCTGTATCATTTTGTGTCTTCATCTGTGTCATTAGGGCTATAAATGAACAAATTACAAAAATAAAACCGAGTAGCGACCTCACTATACCTACTACAGTAAAGTCGCCAGCTAGTATTTTAACCCAACAGTTGAGTCGCCACTCTGGGGAATTCAGGGAAATTAGAGGTAAAGTAAAACAAGTCTCTATATATATTAGCTGCGGAAGATGCTTGGATATATAAAAATTCCTCTGCCAACGTGAAAAGAAGTTCTATTCAAGTTTGAAAGAGCTGGCAAGTCTGTGTCCTGCCGCCCGAAAAGCTACTTGTTTACTGTCTGTCATCGCGCGAAGAAAAACGTGAGAAGCAAAATGCGCAACAGTTATACTTGCAGATACAAAGCATAAAACAACGCTGAAACAGGGTAGATTATACAACCATGATATAAACTACTGTGTAATATCTTCAGTGGCACATAAAAATCAGTAGTAATGCTATAATTCGTAATATTTGGCGCCTGGCGACTTCACTGCAGGTGGCGACTTCACTGTTATCTACGGTAGTGTGCCTGTGCGGAAATGTCCTCTCCAGTCTCCTTGTAATAAAGGCGAGGTCTGGAGAGCTCTTCTGGCATTCCTTGTCAAGCTCTGCAAGGTAGGTCGTCAGCACCCTCTCATCCATCACATCTTTGCTGGACTCTTCCTGTTTAAGAACAAACAAATAATATATATATATATATATGTATATATATATGTATATATATATATATATATATATATATATATATATATATATATATATATATATATTTCATCTGGGCCTATATGCTACAACTAGGTAAATATTATGTATACATAACACTTGCATGCACATTATACGTATATATATATATGATGATTTTTCAGGGTGGCAAAGACACTCGTCATTTCTTCGGGTTCTTTATATGCGTGCAACGTTTCGCCAATGGCACTTGGCATCATCAGGCTAAAATGGTTTATATAAGTTAAAATACTAAAAACTGCTAAAAGCAAACATCTAAATTTTTTTTTAAACAATAAAATAATCCTATATTATCGAAAAACTAAAAACATAATTTATACTTAACAAACCTTGGTGTGTATATGTATGTATATTTTAACTTATATAAACCATTT
>JACEEZ010011995.1:115000-120000 GCA_016584305.1 Chionoecetes opilio | reverse complement strand
AAGAAATTGAACAGGAGAGTATACTTTTAGGCAAAGGTACCACTCCTCTTCAATCATAACCATGAATTTAATCTGGCAAAAACATGGCAACTCATTAATGATATCTGGAACATAACATGAGCTTGAGTGTATTTTATATATCAGTCCATGTGATTTCAAGGATCTGACAGGGCTTAATGAAGTGTCCCCTTTTATTGGCTTGCCTATTTTTTCCTGATTGGTCAGCTTTAATGTTTGGGGTAAGCTGTCAAATCTGATATCTTTCAGGGCAGATTGAGGCTCACTTACCTTAAAGGAATTTTGCTGATTCTAATCTATGAGCAAGCATCATCTGGTGTCTTTCAGCTATTGTATATTGGTCCATGGGGGATCTTAATGCTTTTAGTTTCGTTCTCAAGGTGAATCTCCAGCATTTCTGTAAAAAAGTAACATTTCTTATAAATTTAAAAAGAAATATGTAGAATTTAAATTGATATTTAGTAAAATATGTATTTCCATTTGTCATAAGAAGAACAATTAATAGTCATCCCAGCCAAGTCTTGCATTAGGGTCTATATTTAGTACCAACTCCCTCATTAGAAGTTTAACCCCAAGTGTGAAGGGGGTAATCAATTCCAATGGATCATAAATACTAGCAACCTGTCTAAGAATCATACTTTTCGTCAGTCTCCGTGGCACTTCTGTGTCAATTTCCTCCTTTTTATGATCTGGTTCAATCAGCCGATTTTTCACTTCTCGAAAAATTCAAGTGTACTTTAAAATAGAAAAAATCGGTCTGAGGATTCCACCTTATACCTTCTCATCCTCTGTATCTATAATGCTTGAATGGAGAGATGACAGCTCTCCTCCACCCGATATCACCCACTCCTGAATTTTAAACTCTCCTCTTTACAGTAGAATATCTACTTCCTGCATAAAGATGCTGGCTTCTGCATAGTCATCAACATTTGTTAGCAAATCATCTACATACGAATAATTTTCAATACGTTTTGTGGCCCTAGGGCAATAAATTTACTTTTGTGCAGTTTTTCGAAGAGCGATCATGGCAATCGCTCCCCCAGGCCTATCTCCAAATGTGACCGTAGTTAGGGCATACTGGCCAGGCTTGCGTTTGGTGTTCATCTGACGCCACATAAATCTATGGCAGTTTTGATCCAACAGGGATATCTGAACTGAATTGTACGTACATCTTTATATCCCCCATTATTCCTATAAATCCATGCCGAAACCGCAGAAGTACTCCAAGGATATTGTTAAGGCAATCTGGACCTTTAGCTAGGAATTCATTTAGTGAGAATCCCATGTAGGGTGCTGAAGATTTGAAAACAATTCTCAAAGGTGTCAACCTTGAATCAGCTTGTGCACCTCATGGTGGAGAAGGTAAAACACAGGTCCTCTGTATGTCAATATCTATTAATCTTTCAATCTACGTGCAACCCCTCTATCTATCATATCCTGTATCTGCTCACTATATCGGTTTGCATACGCGTTACCTAGCTTGTTTAGTCTCCTCTCCGTTAATAACAATCTGGCATATGCTACAGAATAGTTTTTTGGTAGCTCACTTGGATCCTTTATCCAGGGATATTCTGCCACCCACCTCTCATTACTCTCATCATAATGTAATCCTTTTTCGATCCATTTTGCTTCCCTTTCCTCCTTCAGTGTAAGATGGCCTTTTAATGAACATTTCCCACAACGACAGCCTCCACACTGAGGCGAACAAGCAACTCCTAATTCTTCAGTCTTAAAAAATAACTTCATAGCCTTATGAGTTTCTAATCTAGCCTTGACTACAAAATCATCTACTCCCATGCAGCGCACGTGATTCACTGTAGCACTGAATCCCTCTAAACCCTTTTCCAACTGACCTAAATATCCTCGAACACAGTAACAAAATTGACTCATCAACTGCAGATCTCCTACCGTTTTCTCAACTATCGGCAGTAGGACACCATAGTCTGCCCCTATCAGTAAGTCAATTTTACCAATGGTTATCTCTATTTGCCAGGCACCAACTCCTAGCACAGTGGCTATTTCTGTCATATATACCTTACTAACCTCAGAAGTTATTTCATCGAGCCCTACTGCTTCAATCACCCACTCTTTCCCATTCACGTCAGTCAAAGGAAAGGTATTTTGAATGAACATTCAACATAATTATGCAAAGAAAAAATGGGTCTGGACAATTACTTTAAGAAAGACAGTGAAGATGAGAAAAAATGTATAAATGATGACGTCTGGCAACCAGACGATGCAATCGGCAATCTGACGTTCAGGTCATCTCCCATCCCAAGTCTATTGGTGGATGCTGGTGTCCTTCCATTAGATCTTCAACGCCAGTCCCTCATGCTAAGATGTTGGTATCGCCTCCAACGTCTCCCTGACTCAATAGCTTGCCGTGCTGTGTCTTGTGATTGAGGATCGCAACTTTACTATGGGCGAAGAAGCTTACCAAAGCCCCTTGGTTTCCGATTGACAGCTATTATGGAGACGCTATCCTTCCCTGCTTTACGGATCTGCCCGCATAGGCCTACGACAGTCGGTCCATGGCTTCTCCCAGAAGTGTCCTTCTGCAAAAGCCTTCCTCTCTCAAAAGGGTCTTTACCTCCTCAGGCTGAACGTGCCCAGTTTTTAGACCACTTTTGCACACATCAGAGTTCGGTCCCTGTCTTTACTGATGGTTCCAAATCGGACGAAGGAGTTGGATACGGTGTCGTATTCCCATCGTTTAGCAAAGGCGTCAGCCTTCCATGTGTTTCATCTGTTTTTACGGCTGAAATAAGTGTTATTTTATATGCTCTCATGGCTATTCTTGCTCTTCCGGATGTCTCTTTTACAATTTTTAGTGATTCTTGTAGTGCTCTTCAATCACTATGTAATTTTAACTCTCCTCATCCGCTGGTCAATGCCATCCTGGAATGGCTTTATCTGCTCAAGAGGCGAGGCCGGACGGTCAGCTTTTGTTGGGTACCGGCACATGTAGGTGTTGCCGGTAATGAGGAAGCTGATGCCTTGGCAAAAGCTGCAGCTAGAAGACCAGCTCTATCACATTTTGCAGTGCCGGCTACGGACCTACGCTCGGCAATCCATAGATCAGTTCACAACAGTTGGCAGGAACGTTGGATTACTATAGGGCAAAATAAACTGCGCGCCATCCGCCAAAGTATCGAGGACTGGAGCTACTGCGGTCTCTCCCGGAGATGGGAGACTGCCTTGGCACGTTTGCGTATTGGTCACACTCTATATACACATAGGTTCCTCATGGAGGGGGGACACCCTCCTTACTGTGATGATTGTTTGGTCCCCTTAACTGTGCGGCACTTGCTGGTCGAGTGTCCTAGTCTTGGGGACCTACGTGTGCAATATTTGTCCCGGTGTCGCGGGTCGGACGGTGCTTACCGTCTTTCCCTGGCATTGGGAGAGAGAGTGTTTCTCTCCGGGACACGAAGTCCATACCTTTATTGAGAGGGCTGGCCTTCTCAATAAGTTATGATGTTTTTAATATTCATTTTTTTTTTTTTTAATGTACTCTTGTTCTTTTATGTCTTTTGTTATTTAAAATATTCTTATTCCATCTTAAATTTTGTTTTTTAGTTTTACTTTTCATGTATCTTATGTACGCAGGCGTCGCAGGCAACCCCGCAGTTGCGGCGCCTTAAAACTATAATCAATCAATCAATCTTGCAGGACGTCGGGGCACCGTAGAGTTGAGTTGCACCTGCCCCGAGGGCAAAGTGGAGCGACGGGCGTCGTTTAAGGGCGCGGCGTGTGCCCCGGGGCGCGCAGAGTGGAACACAGTCACCTACCTGAGTGCGTACGCCTCCCAAAGAGACTTCAAGTCTCGTAGTGTCGTTACTCTCGTAAGAGATCACCGCGCGCCGCGAGGCAGGTCTGCCCATACACGGAAGGCTAGAAAGATTCTGATTCTCTGTCCTCTGTTCAGGGAGGCAGCGAGGCGTGTGGTGGTGGCTACAGGGCAAAGGTTATATCAGTCTGACAGTTATGAAGCGAGGGGTGTAAGGTGACGGCGTGAGGCGATCCTTGGTCGATGGCAATTCTGTTGGGTCAGCAATATAAGCAATGCCTTAACACTTCTCTTCACTCCTTGTTCCTTCATCTTCTCTTCTCTCTTCCCACTCCTCAATTTCTCTCCTTCTTCCTATCCCCCTTCTCGTGGACGCTCATCTACTGAATACCTAGTGTCAGCGATTCTGTAGGTGGGCTCCTTGCTCACCCTTCGCTGGCTGATAAGGATCTGTGGTGTAGGCGAAAACATTGTCGCCTCTCGCTTCCAATACCATCCATAGTGGTTCTTTCACTTCCCTCATTCTCTTCTTCTATTCCCTTATTTATCCTTCTCTCTTTCCCTATACCTCGTTCCTCTGTCCTTCGGACCCTCACAGGCATCAAGCCTGGTACTGATATAAACTTAGGGTCTTACTTGTCGCCAATTGATCTTATATTACGACGGACTAGCAACAAAGCCCCAACTGGAGTGTTTGATAACAATAGCAGTTATTCAAAGAGTTTCAAATATGCTAATGAAGTAGTAAACACATTTTGGAAAAAATGGATGTGGGACTTCTTCCCTACTCTGGTGGTCAGAACCAAGTGGCATACAGAAAGGAGAAATGTTAAACCAGGAGATATATTATTGGTCAAGGACAGTAATGCTCCAAGAGGTAGCTGGAAATTAGCCCAAATTGTAACTGCGACACCAGGTTCTGATGACGAAGTGAGAAATGTTACGTTGAGGTATAAAGCTGTACAATCTGGGTCAAAGTATGATGGACAAAGGGATTTACTTATTGATAGATCAGTTCATAGTATTGTTGTGATTCTTCCAGTTGAAAAACAGTACGGGTAGTATTTTTTGCCAGGCTGGGGGAGTGTTTCGCCAATGCTTGTTGAAAGAAGATTGGAGATTAGTGTGCTTTGCTCGTGGTTCGTTTGGCCCCAGTTCATTCCCGGCCACGGTTGTTACTCGACCTTTGTTG
>JACEEZ010011995.1:90000-107500 GCA_016584305.1 Chionoecetes opilio | reverse complement strand
AAAAGCCATATAAACAACATTTGTATACAAAGAAAAACATGATTATGCTTATATCATGATCACATGCCCAAGAAAACAAGTAAGTGAAATAATGATTAAACCGAATTAATTAAAACCCACAAAACCCAAAGAACCAAATAAGACCATCAAACCTCATTGATAAAAACGACCTGAGAAAATACAAACTATGAGTCAAATCATTATAACGCATCGAAAATAGAAAAATAGAAAAACATTTAAGAAAACTAAAACGAATGCACTTGTGATTATACCTTAGTCATAAAAAGATCCAAAAAGGCACACACAAATACAATCAAGAATGAACCATATATATTTATAACAACATTATCAAAGCAGGCAAGAACAGAATAAAACAATAAATATATACATATTCGCTTCAAGATTCTAAAATATTTGTGCAATACATAGATAATAATAATAATTTACCCAAATAAATAAGTAAGAATAAGATGCCAGTATGTTGTGCCACACCTGCACGCCATGTCATAATCTGATCCCGCTATTATGAAATTTACAAGTGTTGTTACATTTCACGCAAAGGCGTCAAAGACCTGGATCATTGCTCGAATACATGTTCCTCTGAATGTCGCCACCAGGAATTTTAGGATTTTGAGAGGAAGTAATTCGATAAAAGCTGAAACTTAACACAAATGTAGAGATGTGTGACCTGAACAACATATAAAAAAGTCCCAGGGTATCCCGCGCCGGCGTTAGCCGCCATATTGCACTCTTTTAAAAGTCAAATATCTCGTAAAATAATAGCTTTAACTTAAAAAAAAATCATTCAATAAAAGTTGTTGAGAACTTATTGTAGCATAGTACTAACCAGATTATTTTACAAATATACTTCAATTTATAAGGGAAATAACAAAAAAACATGGAAATCAAAGCAATACATATATTTTCAAAGGCAGTTTCCACACAACTGGTGGCCTGTATGAGAAAACATTCCTAAACAAAAGTTTTAGAGCAAACTTTCATCTTTCCAATTAAATGTACAAGTCTCTACTTATCTTAAAAATCAAGAATGTTACGAGGGAAAATAAACAAAAAACCTACGTGGCAAAATAGGCCATAGATACAAAATCAAACAGTATATTTTGTTCAGAATAGAAGAATACTGAAATATCAAATATTATGCTGAACGATGTTGAACATTATTGTGTCTTTGTAAATATCTATGATATTCTTCTTCTAAGTAAAATTGAATTTCAATAAAATAAAACTACCAATGACCACATTTTTTTCTTCAGAACCAAGCACGTTGTTTGTTAAAGAATGGGCCACATCATAATAATATATATAGGTCAAATATTTTTTTTACAAAATGTAATACATATACCAATATGCTTACATTTACAACAATAGAAACTACAATGGAAAAATCTTTCACATTATAATTAATCAGAAATTATTATTTGTTCATTGATACACACACAGACATACGAGAAATAAAAGGAGGTTTGGCTATAACCGTTTGCCTGTACGTGCACAATAGATATTATGCTGGGTTCTTATCAATGCAATCAAGTTTTGAATTAGATTTGAACATCACACACACACACATACACACACACACACATACACACCAAAATTATGTCTATCATACCGGTGTCCTCTTCAGTATCCTCCTCAGATGGTAACGCATTTTAACAGTGAATACCACGACACTGGCCACACATGTATGAGCACGATAAACCAGTTCTCTGACAGTGGTGTCACAGTGATGGCGGCATCCCTTGCGACAGTTACAACTTACTAAATGTAACAGGTCATCTGGAGCTGGAGGTTTGGTTGAAGGGCTTAGATTCAGTCCTGTTCCATGACTCTCCCATCCCTAATCTACTGGAGAGGGACAGTTGCCACGCCAGTTATGTACTTGTAAGAACACCCTCAAAGAGTGCAAACGAGCTGCATCAGTTATTGGTGGCAATGTGGTTAGGTGAAACTCAAATTTGATCGACATCTATGCTATTGCTCTCTTGTATGCATAAACTCGATATTTATCCAAGGATTGAGTTTTGAGAGCTCCATACACAGAGAGGATAAGACCTTTACTAGCCTTGACCACTTCATCTTTATATACTTTTTGGGTTATCAAATACAGACACCGTGTCACACATGTCTTGTTTGTCCTTAAAGATATTAAATGTTTTTTTTCTTTCTTTCCCATACATAGCTGATGTGTCACTGCCTGTAAGTGAGTGGAGGAGCCGCAGATGTTGACGGAGATGTACCAGATTTGCTTGAAGTTTGCTAATATCATGTCTTGTTGGGATTGTTGGCTTTACAAGGCTTAATAAAAAGTATTTTGGTGGATGACTTAGAAAGTTAAACAAGAAGATCACGCAAGTCCGTGTCGTCACCCACTACTGCTACATTATGTCCAGTATCTTCTATTGACCAAGAAGTTTGGACAATGGTAGTATCTGCATCATCATTGGCAACTGTAATCATAATACCAGCAGACTGGAGGTGTTTCTTCAGCTTATTAATCAGCTGTGTCTTATTAGGCTTATTAGAGAGGAAATTTGTTTGTGGTAAGGTTGTGTAAAATTATTCGTCCACTGCAACTTTAACAGAACAGTGTTTGGATGCTCGACGTTTCTGTTCCTGTGTTTTGATCGTTGGTATTGCTGGATGAAACACCTCTGTTGCATTTTTGCCATAATGCTTGAGTACATAATCCATGTAGGCTTGAAATATATCCTGGTACACTGCGGGCCTCGGCCACGCGACTTTATGAAGAAGATGACCACCATCCACAACATACTGGTATTCTCCTGAAACTAAGCCTTCCCAAGGTCCACAGGATTCCAACAGAGTTGCTAGTGCTGCTTTGTTTCCTTTCCTCATTGAGATCTCATCGAAGAGCGAAGGAGGTTTAAGGGCCAGTTCATAGGTCATATAACTGGTGAGTTGGTGATCATCTTTCATTACACATATTATTCTGTTGAGAGTTCACTGCAATAACGGTTTCACGAACTTTTAAGTCCACAAGTCATCATTGCTATTGACCGTATTTTGTTCTTTCGTTGCAGGTGTATAGCTTAAAACTTTTTATCTTACCATCCATATCATGCATTTTGTTTAAGCCAATTGATTGTCCTGTATCACAAATCACTCAATCATCACCAATTGTTCCTAGAGATACCAAACCACTAAGTGATTCTTGAAATGGAGAGTGAAATCTTAGCCAGTTTTTCATTATATGTAAGTGTTTCTCAAAATGAACTCATAATTTCTCATGATTCTCTTAATTCAGCATGTTGCTCTGTTGTTGGAGAGGAGACACCAGTAAATTTCCGTACAGCTTTACTAACCTGTGTACAGGCCGGCATCGCTTTTATCCACTTGGCTAAATTATTATTATTATTTTATTTATTTTTTACATTTGCGCCTATAGCGCCTGTAGGCAGTGGTGACCCAGGGCTCGGATGGTAGGCTCTGGAGGTTCACTTGAGGGCTGTGATGATGGTTGGTCCTGTGGCGCAGGCAGGATTCTTATAGTGACGCCTGTGATTAGAGGCTCATGCCGCCCCCCTGTGTTCTCCGATGCACTCGCAATCGAAGGTAGAGTTGATGGGCAGGGCATGTGGGTGTTCTGGGTGTTCTTAGGCCACTCGATGGTGTAGAAAGGTTATGGATTTCTTCGGAGATCGAACCCGGGTCACCGAGAACGCCAGTCGGAGACGCTAACCACTCCGCTACCGCCTCCCCAAAGTGCTTTCAGTAATACCTCTGACATGAGTAGGTAATAGTCGGGTGGCTTAGGGCTATATTTAAAGATTACAGTACATGGCGGATAAAAGCACCAAATTTGGCATGAGGAACCCTATGGGCCTATCTATAAATGTTAGCCTAGGAGCCCTACGGAGATTCAATGTTTATTTTGTAAAACACCAAAATTGAAGATGGCCGACAAACATGAAAAATAGGGCTTTTCCTTAACTTTATTTGTTGCATCATATCCCCATTTTTAGAAACTCTATAATATTATAGGCATTACATTGATGAGCTTAGATGATGTGCATAAGTTGATGGCTTAGATGAGGCCAGAACACAGGAGCAAAGCTGGGTAGAGCATGCATTACCAGTTCAAGAGACAGAAGAACTCACCAGTGGAGATGCCATTGCATGGGCTTTCTATAATGCCTCTATGCAACCTCCAGTAGAAGACCCTCCAGCACTATGTGCACTCCTTCCTCTGTTCTACTAGAAGTCCTCCACTCCTGCTATGATCATGCACGGCATGGATGTCGTGAGACAAGCTGTCGAATTTTTGAATCCATACCAATACCACTGCTTGGGGAGGCCTACCACTGCCAAAGCAGGAGTTTTCTGTGTTAAGCAAGGAGGGATCCAATTGTGGGGATGGAAGTGACCTTGGGATGCTACAAGGGTACTCCAACCAGACTTCGGTGGAGACTTGTTCCTGGTCTGAAGCTGCAAATGAGGGGTTTCGGTGAGAAGTGGAAAGTGGATTTTTGGCAGGTGAGCTGTGCATTACCACCTATAAGTTGGAACCATATCTGACTGATATTGTGAAGGTTAGCTGTGACATGGAAGTGACCCGCAGGTTGTAACAGGGACGGTCCGATCGGAGAAAGGTGATGTGAAGTGGTAAAAGCGACGGAGTTATAGTCTAAGTTACTGTTCGGGTGCTGAGGACTTACCTCTAATGGTTAGGTGTGTTAGTGTCTGGTTATTTTGTGGTATGTTGAAGTGCGGTGTCTCGGGGATGTTCAAAAATTGTGTTTTGTAGCTTATAAGAAGTAAACTAGCATTCTCTGTTTATGTATGATTACCCAAAAAGCTGAATATTCTAACTGCAGTGTGTATGTAGTGAGCTAGTTTTTGGTAAGACAAATCCAGAGAGTTTGAGAGTTGGGCAGTTTTATTAAAAGTCACTCCAGCTCATTACATTATGTTAACTAATCAGGTAGCCATAAAAACACAATAAATAATCTACTACCTGCCAGTCAGTATGATAAGAATATCTGTTCCCCTGTCAGATGAAGTTATATAAAGTTTTATGCTATAAGAACATAAGAAAATAAGGAAGCTAAGATAGGCCGTGGGACCTACACGAGGTAGTTCCTGTTACTTAACACTACCTACATCCACCTTTCATCCCCATCTATGAAATTATCTAACCTCCTTTTAAGCCCCCCAAATGACTCCCGCGAAAAACTACCTGTCATTGAGCCATTCCAATCATTTACCACCCTTTTTGAAAACCCATTTTTTTCCCATTTTTTTTTTAAAATCTATTTTTTTAGCTAAATTTTGTTACTTCTTTTTCCCCGATTACTATCCGTAAGAATTTTTTCCTACACTTTTTGATTGTATCCCTTTATTATTTTAAAATACTTCAGACGCCCCTTACTCTCGCTTCCGAGTGAGTGGGTTTAATAGTTAAAATCTCTTTTCATAACTAAAGTTTCGCACCCCGTTATCATTTTGGTCATTTTCTTTTTGCCTCCCCCCGCTGTGGGGATTACCTTGTCGGGGTGGGGGGGCTTAAAGGTGGTCGAGGGCGCCCCTATTTTGGCGGCCTGCCTGCCATGGGGGGTTTCGGGGGCGTGGGCCTCGTGGCCCAAGCCCCCCCCTTCGTACTGGAGGGGACCCTTCCGGTGATGTCCCCTTTATCTTCTCCCCCTTCTTCCTTTCTTAGGGCGATTCTAGGCCCGGTGGCCCCTTCTCTTCTCTCACGTTCTTTTTCCCTTTTAAAAACCTTCACACTCTGCTCCCCACTTTTTTTCCCGTGCGTGGCGTCACGTATTTTCCCCGGCGCCCCCCCATCTGGGAGTTGAGTCCACCGGGGGGGCGGGTTTTATTTCCCTTTCGGTGGGCAACACGCCCCTTTTGGTGGGGGGGTTGGGAAAGACGGGGGGTCCATGTCCACGCTGGTCAACCCTTTGGTCTGCGTTGGGAGGGGAGGGAGGTTGCCTGGGGGGGCACCGCATCGGTCCCGGGCTGCCCCCCAAACACCAGGCACCCGAAGCGTAACTTCCCCCTACCCCGGGAGCTTTTGGGGGGTCCTTCCCCAAAACAGACACTTCCCCTCTTTTGGGGCTCCTGGTGGGTGTGGGCTTGGGGAAGTAAAAGAAATTCTTTTTTTAATAAAGCTTTAATTTACCCCGGCCGCCTCTCTCTCTAGTCCCCTTGCCCCTGATTTCCCCTTTGGATCCTCTCTCATTCCCACTCACGCCTTTCCACCCAAAGTGGCACAAAAGCGGGCAGCCGCTCCTTCCTCCTCAACCCCCGGTCTGGCGGCCCCGCTCCAAGGGACCAGGACAGGGATTGAGAGTCGTGCCTGGCCCTAGGGGCACTTCTACGTTGGACACCTTGCTTCGCCCCAACGTGCCCCAGGCCTTGTCCTACAGAGCAATACAGATTTTTCAAACAATGGTGGGGTTCGCCGCATCCATACTATTTTGATGACTTTGGCCCAAAAAAAAAGGTGCTACACACTTTTGGCGGAAAGGAATTTTATAGGAAAAGCCCAAAGATGGAAATTGAACGAAATATTACGAGCCAACTCTTCGCTCTGTAAATGTTGCAGACGCCCTGATGACTACTCCCCCCCTTTCGGGGAACACAACATTACCCCCCTGCCCGCCACAGCCCTACCCCTTTTTGTACGTGGTTTATTATAAGGAAAGTGGGGGCAACTTTTTCCTTGCGGCGCGGTATTTGAAACGAAATTGGAATGACCCCCGGAAGGCCACCTAAAAAAGGAATGGCGGGGGGGTTTTTTTAATCCGAGCCAAGGACCTTACCAGGCTGATGCTCTTTCAATGCCATCACCGATGACAGCATTTTTGACACCATCTAACCTCACCCAAAAAATTTTTTATTCCAGAAAAGGCGTAGTCTACAAACATACGACCTATTTGAGTTTTCAGGGGCAGAAATACTAAACATGTCCCCGGAAAAAGAGTTCAAAAATCTCAAAGGTCAGAGGAACAGAAACATGACGTTATCATTTTCTACGGATCAAGTCCCCCGATTCCATCAGGATCGGCCCCAGTCCTAAAAAAAGCCTTTATCGACCGCCCTATGCAGTGCTATGATGCTACAGCTTTGGGGGGCAAATTTTTTTTGCAAATCTCCTCCCCTGGGGTTGATGTTCACTTTGGGGTTTCCATCCCACAGCTACGACTTAATTCCCTCTGCTAACACTCCCGGGCTGATCACCCACCGGTTCTCGACAGTGTGAGACAAAAAAAATTAGAAAAGACTCCTTTGTTTGGGGCCAAACCCAATTTATCAGTTTGGGGAGCCAGAAGAGAACTTTCTCACAGACAATCAGGCGGGGGAGGAAGCAGGACCTCGCATCCGCGATGGCTGCTGCTTTTTTAAACTAGACTTCTAATCAGCCTGTTGCAGTTCCACCACCACATTTTTTTTAAACCTAATCCTTTCCCCCAAGTAATAAAAATTCTCGCTTTGCCTGCGATTCGTGGAGTCTGCGACTCTTCCATAATGAGCCTCCAACCACCTTCGTGTAGTGCGTGCCGCACAGGGAAAATAAAACAACAGTGACTCCTCCTCTAAGAGGACCCCCAAAAACCCCATCCTACTAAGGACTCAAACGAACTCGCATTTCCCACTGAGTCCTTAGAGTCGGGGGGCGTCCCCCCGGCAAAAAGCTAAAATCTGAGCAGGAGGGGTGGAATTGAGTAAAGATAAAAAAACCTATATAGGGTGGGAGTACTGACATGACTCCTAATATCAATGCCCTGATACCACCCTGAAGCGGTAGCAAACCCCCCCTTTACATCACGCTGAGGGGCAAGGTGTTTCACAACTTATGGACAACAGTAGTTGATACCATGTAATAAGAAATTTTCAAAACCCTCGTCGGGAGCTATCAGTAAAACTAGAAGTATAATCATCGACAGGAAAAATGGCATCCTTGGTGAGCAACGGTACATACTTACTGCGCGGACCTCGTGGAGAATCCCGATTACACCAGGGATATACACAAACGCCAATCAAGATCGGGAAAAGTAAAGAAAGTTTTTTCCCATCTTCTACTTTAAGAAAAAAGATGCTGGGCTTAAAAATAGCGCAGCGTCTACAACCGTAAGGCTTCAACTGCTCATTTCCGCACGAAATAACATCTTCAATCCTCCAAGGAATTTTCGGGGATTATGTGCAGACGGGGAAAGAACAGCCCTTTCCATAAAACGATTTGGACCCATATTCTATGTTTCAAGAGACAAGATAGGGCAGGGAAGGTGTCTCTGCCCGACGGGTTTTTAACCCGCCACACCCCACCTCCGAGGTGTGGCTTTAGTGGTGTTGTGGCCTTTACCACGTCAGGATGTCCCCTTAACTTCACCCCACTGCAATCACCCTTGCAGGTTGTAGCGGGTACCCATCTGCACAAGCCTACACGTCTCTCAATTAACTACCTCCAAATGACAAAACCCTTTCCCCAAGATTTGGGGAAATCTATCCGCCAGCTTCCCCCCCATTTCCTCCCCTTTGGAGACATGAATGGGGGCTTTTCTGTGGGGAGATTCCACCAGAAATCGTCGCGGTGTTTCTCTCGTAATTTTTAAAATGGCAAAAACCTAAATATATAAACACAGGAAACCTACACTTTTCCTTTTTGCGACGGGAACATTGACTGCTAGACCTTCCTCTGCAGTCCACAGGCGCCCTCGACTTCTCATGGGAGGTGGCCGATTCTCTTTTGAGGAAGTGACCATTATCCCATATACTTAAGCAGTGTCCCGCCCCCCCCCGATGTCTCCCAAAATGGTGCCTCTCTCAAAACAGACTGGGGGGGCTTTCAAAAGGCTTGGTTTTTTTAAATCATATAGATGACTTTTAGACAAAGATGAGGGGCCCAGATTACTTTTTTGTCTGAATCCATTTTGAGCCTCGCTACATCCCCCCCACTTCTGCCTCTTTCCTCGCCCGGGCCGTTCCGTGGTGGAATCAGGACTGTACGGAGCGAGGGGTCACTCCCGCCCTGTGAGGGGCAAACATATCGCGGCCAATTTAGTAGACCTAAAAATCTTTTCACAGGTCAAGACTCGTACCGTCGGATTTAAAAAGGGGTCGTCACTACCTTGAAGGGGTTTTATAAGTACAAACGTGCTCTCCCCTGTGTCCAAGGTTTGGGGGAAAGAGTGAAAAAAATGAAGGGGAAATTTTTCCCATCCTCCCCTCCATTTATCGATTTAAAGGAGACCCTTGGCAGATCCCTTTACGTAGCAAGGGAATTTTCTTTCCATTTTGTGTCAGTGGGCAGACAACCTTTCGTCTCCAAGTGCAGGGAAAGACTCGACAGGAACGAGAGGCATATATTTTTCATCAGAGGCGGGGAAACTTTCAATGTTCTTTTTACCCTTTGGGCTTTTTCAAGCCATGAAGGGTTTTTGCTGACACTTTCCCCGGGGCCCAAAAGGATTACCATGGCGATGCTCTTATCTAAAGATGAGGCTCTAGATTTTTTGTTGAGCATCTATAATAGAATTGGTTGAAAGAAACCTTCCCAAATACTGGGGTGTGGTTTGGGGGTGATCCCCATCCCCTAAAGACGGGGGGGTACCACTCCTAAAGCGAATTTCCGCCCCCTACCTAACTTCATGTGTGTGTAAGATTTGAAAAAAATGGTAAATAGTGACTTAAGGTTTTTTGGGAAAGGGAAAACTTTTTCTCCCGTTTCGTGTGGATTCCGTAAGCATCACTCTACTATAAAGGCTTATTTCCTTAGAGTCATCCATATGCGAGGCATTTGCCTCTCGACCAAAACCTGTGACCATATTTTTGACCGGAAAGCTTACGACCAGTTGGAGACACGGTATATTGCAGTCTCTGTTAAGTTTGGACTAAGAGGTATTGCCTGTGTTCCTCCAGAGTTTTTCCCGCCAACCGGGGTTTTTAAGTTCGAGTTGGGAAAAATATGTCTTCTAACACCGCTTCCAGGTGGGCACCCCAAGCAGCGTCTTGAGTGACCTCTGTTTTTTCTGTGGCCATCATGTATTTTTTATGTCTGCCAGAGGGATTGTTTGTGTATTATCTGGAGATTTACAAACTCTTTTTTCTCTTCCCGGATGTCGGTTTGCGAGAGAAATTCAACTTGCTATTGACAAAGTTTGTGAAAGGGCACGAATAGTGGCTTCCCGGTTTTTTTCCAACAGACTGTAGGGTTCATTTTTGCAGAAAACCCCTGGGTTCATCCCGCCGAGACCCCGTATCTTTACGATAAGAGAATCCATGTGGGGAAAGGGGAAACCCATTTTTAGGGACCATTTTTTACAATAGACTGACTTGGGTACCCCCTTCGGCTCTTAAGACTGACTTCTTTCGAACCATGGTTACTGAAAGTCCCTCGCACCCCACTGGGGGGGTGATCGCGCTACCCCTCTATCTTCACCCCACTTCCTTTCGAAGCTTGAAAATGGAGTGAAGTGTACCCTCTGCCACACCCACTCGAATCGGATTTCTGGATTTGGGACACATGCGGTGCCGTTTGGGAACCGGGGGGTTCAGGTCTTTTCCCATCCAAGTCTATTGTGGGGCTGGTGTCCTCCCATTAGATCTTCAACGGCCAGTTCCCCCTGTTAAAGTTGGTATCGCCTCCAAAACCCCCTCCCTGACTCATAGCTTGCCGTCTGGTCTTTTGTTCAGGATCGCAAATTTACCTGGGCAAAGAAGCTTTCCCAAAAACCCCTTGGTTTTGATTGACATATAGGGGAGAGACGTTATCCTTCCCGCTTTACGGATTGCCCCCCATGGCCTACGACAGTGGGGCCTGGCTTCTCCCCGAAGTGTCCTTTTGCAAAACCTTTCCCTCTCAAAAGGGTCTTTTACCCCCTCAGGCTGACGTTCCCGTTTTTAGACCCTTTTTCAACATCAGAGTTGGTCCCCGTCTTTACTGATGGTTTCCAAAAACAGACAAGGGTTGGGTAGGTGTCATATTCCCATCGTTTAACAAAGGCGTCAGCCTTCCAAATGTTTCATCTGTTTTTTGGCTGAAAAAGTGCTATTTTTTTGCTCTCTGTTATTTTTTTCCCTTCCGGGTGTTTCTTTTACAATTTTTTTGTGATTCTTTTGTGCTCTTTAATCCTAGAATTTTAAAATCTCCCCCCCCCTGGGCAATGCATCCTGGAATGGCTTTTTTCTGCTCAAGAGGCGAGGCCGGACGGTCCTTTTTTGGGGACCGGGACATGTGGTGTTGCCGGTAAAGGGGGGAAGTGATGCCTTGGCAAAAGCTGCAGCTAAAAAACCAGCCTATACATTTTGCATGCGGGTACGGACCCGCGCTCGGCAATCTAAGACATTCACAACAGTTGGCAAGACTTGGTTACTATAGGGCAAAATAAATGCGCACCATCCGCCAAAGTATCGAGGACTGGAGCTACGCGGTCCTCCCGGGGATGGGAGACTGCCTTGGCCCTTGCGATTTGGGCACACTCTATATCTCAGGGTTTTTCCTCATGGGGGGGGCCCCCTCCCTGTGATATTGTTTTTGGCCCCTTTAAAGTGGGGATTTTTGGTCGAGTGTCCCAGTCTTGGGGGGCCTACGTTGCAATTTTTTTTCCCGGTGTCGCGGGTCGGAGGGGCTTACCGTCTTCCCTGGGATTGGGAGAGAGGTGTTTCTCTCCGGGCTGAAGTCCATACATTTATTGGAAAGGGTGGCCTTCTCAACAAGTTTTGATGTTTTTAATATTACTTATATTTTTTTTAATGTACTCTTTTTTTTTAGTATTTCGTAATTTTCAATATTTTTTTTCTATCTTAAATTTTTTTTTTTTTAAATATTTCTTTTAATGTATTTTTAAGGCGGCGTCAATCCCTCAGTTGCGGCGCCTTAAAAACTAAAATCTACTATCTCTTCTCATATATATAATATAGCATTGAAAGCGATTATATTCTACATCCATCTAGAAAAAAAAATTTTTTACAGCATACCAAGCAGTAAAAGACAGAGCCTGGAGACTTTCTTCTCTCCGACCCATTCAAAAAACCCGAGCAGGGGCCCTGCAGGTTTTCCCCACGTTACCACCCACCCGCGCTGTGGGTGAGAGTTGGGATCACACTTGGGAGTTACCTCCTCCAAGCAGGGGAAAAAGTATAGTGGATCTCTCCCCTGGTGAGAGTGATTCTGACAGGGCACTACCACGGCCGTCTCAGCCTATTTCCGAATTTTAAGAACATAAGAAAATAAGGAAGCTACAAGAGGCCGCGAGGTCTACACGTGGTAGTTCCTGTCACCTAACACTACCTACATCCACCTTCCATCCCCATCCATGAACCTATCCAGCCCCTCTTTAAAGCTCCCTAATGACTCCGCACTAACTACCTGTCTACTGAGACCATTCCACTCATTGACCACCCTATTTGCTATTAAAGAACCGCGTGACATTATTATTGTAAAAACTTCACAAGTGTACATATATATTTTTCTATATTTTTAATAGTTATTGTCTTACTCGAATCCTTTGGCACTTTAAAATACTTATAAATTCTTAACCCGTAAAGCGCGGCTATGCCCATTTGGTCACTCACTAAGAAAACGCAAGTATGCCCAATTGGGCGGCCGCAAAATTAAAAAAGGTGGGCTAATTTTTCGGCCGGTGAAATCTGGCAACTCTACTTTACCTGAGAATGACCCAGGGGTCACACATAGGCTCAGTGACCCAATGACCAGCATGGAAGGTGAAGGTGCTGACAGGTCTCTCCCTATCGCGTGCAGAGAGATTAGAGAGGAAGACCCTTGCGGCCTGTTTTCTGTGAACGAGCTGTACCATGGATTCCATAAACCTCAACGCTCTTCATCTTGCAAGTACAATCATAGAATAACCACAAGACTTTAGCAAAAAATAAAATTTAGCGGTTGCACAAATATATGGCGAAGACATTGATACACATTCAAGTTTGTTTAGCGACTATAAGAATTCTGGCAAAAGTCCCGCGTACACAGAGATATTGTCACACAGATATCCGCAGTTTACGGATTAAAGTTCTCTAATAACTCCGCACTAACTACCTGTCTACTGAGTCCATTCCAATCATTCACCACCCTATTTGTAAACCAGTTTTTCCCTATTTCCTTTCTAAATCTACGCCTTTCCAGCTTGAATCCTTTACTTCTTGTTCTACCCTGGTTAAAAGCCGTAAGAACTTTTCCTACCTCTCCTTTATTAAATCCCTTTATCCACTTGAAAACTTCTATCAGATCGCCCCCTACTCTGCGTCTCTCGAGTGAGTGTAACTATAATAACTTCAATCTCCTCTCATAACTAAAGTTACGCATCCCTTGTATCATTTTGGTCATCCTTCTCTGCACTGATTCTAACAAGGCTATATCCATCCTGTAATATGGAGACCAAAACTGAACCGCATAGTCTAGCTGAGGTCTAACTAGAGCCAGATAAAGTTTTAGAATAACTTCCGCACTTCTACTTTTAACACTTCTTGTAATGAATCCTAACACTCTATTAGCTTATTATTTCTAGCTTTAATACATTGTTTCTTAGGTCGGAGGTCTGGGCTCACCCTCAATCCAAGATCTTTTTCACCTTCTGATCTTTTCAGCGATACATTGCGTATGGTGTATCTATTACCAGGGTTTTTTCTACCAACATTCATAACGCTGCACTTATCAATATTAAATTCCATCTGCCATCTGACTATCCACTCGTTAAGTTTATCTAAGTCTCCCTGCAATATGTTTACATCAGACTGTGATCCAATAATCTTACCTACCTTAGTATCATCAACAAACTTGCTGATATCACTGCTAATCCCAGTATCCAAGTCGTTGATGTTAATCAAAAATAGTAATGGACCCAAAACTGACCCTTGTGGAACTCCACTTGTCACCTGTTCCCATTCAGATTTAGAACCATTAATTGTAACCCTTTGTTGCCTATTACTTAGCCAAGCTCTGATCCAATGAAGAACCTTCCCATCTATTCCATGAGCCTTAACCTTATTTAAGAGTCTCTCGTATGGTACTTTGTCAAATGCCATACTAAAGTCCAGGTATATTATATCATAATCTTTATCATTATCTGCCGTCTCATAAACTTTCGTATAAAAACTCAATAAATTGGTGAGACATGACCTACCCTTGGTGAATCCATGTTGTGAATCATTGATCAGATTATGTTTTTCTAAGTGCCCTCTAATGTTTTTGCAATAATAGATTCCAATAATTTTAACACTGACGTTAGACTACGGGTCATAATTTGGCTTTAGTTCCTCTGTCCCCTTCTTGAATATGGGGACTACACTTTTTTCTCCACAATATGGCACATCACCATCGCAACCGATTTCCTAAAAAGTGCACTAACGACTCCACTAAAACCCTTTCCTTGCTTTCCTTATACCCTGGGATACACTTCATTAGGTCCTAGCGATTAAAATGATTCATTTATCTACCCCTCACCATTTCCCTAGTTATCACAATTTTGAGTTTCTCCTCATCGCTTCCTTTAAAACATCTGTCACTATCGTATCGTCTGTGATCCTCCTCAGTAAAAACACTTAAGAAATATCTTAGATTTTTAACATATCCTAAATCCGTATTTAAGACCTCACCTGCTCTAATCTTAAACAGCCCCACTAATTCCCTTGTCTTGGTTTTATATCCTGATAGAACCTTTGGTCGCTTTTGCCTGTCTCCCTACTTTAATCTATAAATTTTTTAGCTGCCTTGTAACTCTTCACTGTCCTCGCCATCAGTTATACTGTTCTTTGCTCACCTGCCAGCCTTAAAACCTTATATACATGTTTATTTTTACTCCAATTTGTTTTCAAACAGTGGTCCCATTTCGGGTCACTCTTCCTTGATTTATCGCCTATAAGGAATTTTTTCTCTTCTTCAATTAATTTCCTACAAATAATGTTACCCCCCGCACGACCTCACTCCAGCTCTATCACGCTGACTTGAAACATTCCTTTATTCTATCCCCCGTAATCACTTGAGGTGTCTATCTATCCTGCATAATTGGCCATCCACTGCACTGCGCTGACCTTGGAACATCCTTACCTCTACCCCCCCCCCAAAATTCCTCCAGGTGTCTTCTTAATCTTCAAATTGACCTTCCAGCTGCCACCCCCCTGACTTGGAACATTTCTTTCCCTCCATCCCACACCTCTATTAATCCCTTTCAGGGTCTTCTAATCCTGCATAATTGCCTTCTGAAATAGGACTCTTGTTTTTGACATTTAATTTTCAACTTCCCATTAAGCAAAACCGAATTCCAATGATCGCTATGTCTAACTTTCCCAACCTCCACCTCGTAACTAAATATTCCCTGTTTGTCAGTAATAAATCTAGAATATTATCTCCTCTATAGGCTCCTGATTGCTTGGCTTAGGAAGTTATCCTGATATATTCAAAAATTCCTCTCCCGTCCGTGTCTCCTTAATTAATATCCCAATCTATATTCCTAAGTTTAAATCTACCACGCATAGTCGATTATATAGCAAGCCTTGTTTTTCTTGCCATATTAGGCGGTGAATCCTCTTGACATAAGTTTGGAGGCCTATACCTACACCCAAAACCTTTTTCTCAAGTCCCTCCGTAACCTCCACCATATAGACTCTATGCATTCAATGTTTTTATAAAAATTAACACAACACTGCAATGTATCTTTGCATAAAGCGCAATTCTTCCACCCCGCCCTGCCTAACCTTGCCCTTTGTGAAATAACTTATACCCAGCCTATCTCGATAGGATCAAATACCTTCCTGACATATCCAACCCTGTTTCTGTTAATGATCATATCAAAATCTCTATACTATTTATTCCTTTCAGGAAATCTATCTTGTTAAAATACTCCTTAAGTGGATAGTAAAACTTCAAGCAACTCCTCTTTTTTGTCCATTTCCTTTATCTTAACTAAACCCCCTCCTCTCTCTCTCTTTTACGAATCATTAGTTCCCTGCCTTCGAAACTCCTCCTAGTGTCGCAAGTTCCCTTTACCCGCCCCCAGTGTCTAATCTCCGGTCTTATCTTAAAAAGCATGCGGGCATCTACTCCCTTTCAAGGATTAGGACAAGATCTGAAACTCCTTTCCTCGAAAAGTGGACCCCGTCCCTGGGGTAGAGGTGTATGCCCGAAAAAGAGGGTCCCACCCTGTCGACAAAGGCCAACCATTGGCTTTGCAATTGAAGTGCCAGCCGGCAATTCAGAGCAATAGCCCTGGAGTACCACAAGTCGTCAACATGCGTCTTGGAAGGACACCACACACCACAGGGGCCCCACCCTGTCCCTAAACCTTACCTACAGCTTCTTGAAACCCTCGTAGCAATTCCTCACTTCCTTACACACTCAACATCGTTCCAGCGTCAGCAGACGATGGCTTTTCTCTGGTCTGCATGCACTCAAACTTATCACTAACATAACAAATCCCTTCCCTGGTAACTCACCGACTTCATGCGCATCCATCTGTCACAGAAACTGCTGTCAAGAATGCTAATATGACTCACTAATAACAACCATATATACATATATATGTATATGATTTGTATATGTATAATATATATATATATATATATATATATATATATATATATATATATATATATATATATATATATATATATATAGTATGTAATTATATTATATATATATTTATTAATATATATGTATATATATATATATATATTATATATAGTAGGTAGGTAGGTAGTAGGTGTATGTATATGTATATGTATATATATATTATATAATATGTATATAATTTTATATGTATATATATATATATATAAAATATATGTATATGTATATGTATATATACTATATATATATTGAAATATATAATATGTATATAATATGTATATACATACCTATATACATATATTATATATATATATATATACATATTACATAAAATTATATATACATACTACCTACCTACTACCAAATAATATATATATATAGATATATATATATATATTTTATAATTATATATATATGTATTATATATATGTATATATGAATATATAGGTATATATAAATAATCTATATATATATTATGTATATATATGAAATATATATCTATATATATATATATATTATATATATTATATTTTATATATATATATATGTATATATGTATATATATATATATATATATATATATATATGTATATATATATATGTATATGTATATATATGTATATGTATATATATATATATATATATGTATATATATATATATATGTATATATATATATATATGTATATATATATATATGTATATATATATGTATATATATATATGGGAGGCGATGGCAGACTGGTTAGCGCTTGCAAATGGCGTGCTCGGTGTGCCGAGTTCGATTCCCGAGGGATGCCAAAATCTTTCACTGGGTAATTTGGTAGATTCGTAGTCTCTCGCCAACTTCTTTTTAGATTATTACAATTCGATTAAAGTTTTCAGAAATAAACACGAATACCTCGAAGTAAAGCCAATATGAAACCAAAAAGGAAACT
>JACEEZ010011995.1:75000-85000 GCA_016584305.1 Chionoecetes opilio | reverse complement strand
AACTGCCCCTATGTCATCCTCTATGTCAGTACTTTCATTATGTGATCAACCAAAGACTACTGCATACTGGACTTTCTACTCAGTTTGGGCTATTTCCAGTGGAGGCCAGTTTTGCGATTCTGACATATTCGAACATCACTCCCATTTCCCTTCCTATGGTTTATCAGTATATATGATATGCTGTTATCTTCGTAAATGTTTGTTCTATAATATTATGAAATAAAAAACAGTAAAATACACTACAGAAATGCCATTATGAGGGATTGAAGAAATATGCATGAACACGCATGAAATAAATATTCACTTAAACTCTTCGCCATTTAATATTTTGTGAGACAACATTTAGGATGGAGCATATCAATAGAAGCGGATTTTCATTAGCCTTCCATTGATATATTTAGTTTTCTGATAAATGAGTTAACATAATGCATAAATTAGCGTTATTATTATAGCGTTATTGTACATGCATATTTCTTCAGTCGCATAATGACGTTTCTTTAGTGTGTTTTACTGTTTTTTATTTGATAATATTATAGAACAAGCTTTACGAAGATAATAGCATATCATTTATACTGATAAACCAAAGGAAGGGAAATGGGAGTGATGTTTCGAAACATTTTTTTACCTTGCCGATCGGCCTCCACTGGTCATGAGCGGGTTGGCGCGGGGCACGAGTAGCAAATCCAGTATACTGTAGTCTTTGGATTGATTGATTGATTTAATGCCTAAAAAGGTGAATGTGCCAGACAGGATCAACGAACTTGAAAACAGAAGTAGATATATTTATTATGATTTATATTGAATCGGAAGTTCACGGATGTTTATTGGGGGTTTTCATGAGCCAGGTTATACTGTGGCGCTGGAGCGCCACAATAAAGGTCAAAATATAGTGCAAGAAAAATAATGATCGTAATGTTTCTAGTTGAATACTTTGTATCTTTCAGAACTTGCTAAAGAGTTTGATATGTCAATATTGTCCTAATATAAATATAGATAGTATTCGGGTATGATCAGAAAGAAATGCTGTGTCAATAGAATTTAGAGACTGGATTTCTTAAAGTAATCGTCCAGACCATTTCATCATTCCTGATTTGATGTAGTTAGAGTATAGCCATTATCGAGTGTATCAACAATATGTTATCACTTTTTGCATCCAGTCAGCCGTTTTATAATATTCCGCAATCAAAATCTGTAAATTCCCCGAGCTTCGAAAACGCTGCTGGCAACTGGCAGACGATGCGCCACGGCTCGGTGACGTAAGAGGAGGAAGAGGCTCCTCTCCCCGCGCTGATCAGAAGCACGTAAACACAAGAGATAAATATAGTAATTGAAGATTTTTGGGTGTTTCTGATACATTTTTTTTGCGATATGCCACATGCATGCATACTTTATGGGTGCAGCAAGACAGCTGTGCCTTTCGAGAAACGTTTGCACACATTTCGACTGATACGACAACGTTAAATGTGTTGCAAAGATTAGTGCGGCGGAGTAGGGCAGATTGGAACGGGAAGTTGAAATTGGCAAGGATTTGTAGTGATACACTCACCGCACACACTCACACACACATCACACACCACACACACACACACACTCACCCACCACACACACTCACACTCACACACTCACTCACTGGATGCTGTTGTGTTGCTGTGTGTCACCACCATCACTATCACCAATTGTTGTGTGTAAGGGGGTTGTTGTGTGTAAGGGGTTGTTGTGTGTAAGGGGTTGTTGTGTGTAAGGGGTTGTTGTGTGTAAGGGGTTGTTGTGTGTAAGGGGTTGTTTTGTGTAAGGAGGTTGTTGTGTGTAAGGGGTTGTGTGTGTAAGGGGTTGTTGTGTGTAAGGGGTTGTTGTGTGTAAGGGGTTGTTGTGTGGGTCACCACCCTATGCGGCCGCCGTCCCCATGCGGCCGGACGTATGATCCACATATATAGAGGGGCAGTCGCGCGGAACAAACTATTGTTATACGTATATGTTTATTGTACGTTATGTTTAACATATATAACTATATGTTAAACATAAGATATGTCATAAGTTACTAACCTAACCTCACTATAACCCCTAAAAATTACTAACCTAACCTAACCAAACCTAACCTCACTATAACCCCCTAAAAGTTACTAACCTAACCTCACTATAAGTTACTAACCTAACCTCACTATAACCCCTAAAAGTTAGTAACCTAACCTCACTATAAGTTACTAGCCTAACCTCACTATAACCCCCTAAAAGTTACTAACCTAACCTCACTATAACCCCTAAAAGTTACTAACCTAACCTCACTATAACCCCCTAAAAGTTACTTATATTGCCGTAGGCGGCCGCATGGGGCCCGCGGCCGCATTGGGGATACACCGTTGTGTGTAAGGGTTTTGTTGTTTTGTTTTAAGGGTTTGTTGTGTAAGGGTTTTTTTGTAAGGGTGTTGTGTTAAGGTAGGTTTTGGGTTGTGTGTTAAGGGTTGTTGTGTGTTAGGTGTTGTGTGAAGGGTTGTGTGTTAGGGTTGTGTGTGTAAGGGTTGTTTGTGTAAGGGGTGTGTGTGGTGTGTAAGGGGTTGTTGTGTGTAAGGGTTTGTTGTGTGTAAGGGGTTGTTGTGTGTTAGGGGTTGTTGTTGCCGCTAACATCTGTTCGTCCGCCTCGTATTCTGGTCTGAGGTTCATTTTCCTCATAGTATACGCAAGCAGCGTCAATTTTTTCGGTCTCAGATTGAGCATCGTACTCTAGATCTGTCACAGCAACAGATTCACTGTCTAACACCGAAGTACAATCGCTCATCATAACATTTGCCGACAGGTATCAGACAGATGCTTACATTGGAGCGTTCCTCCTCTGACGTCATCAATAACATTCGTAACCCTGTTGGAGGGAAGATTTTTTTTTCGCGCGCTTTTTACAATTGTCGTGTTTTTACGGTAATAAGGCCTGGAAATCAATTATTTTTGGTGGATTAGATGTTTTGAATTCAACATAATTATACAAAAAAAAAAGGGTCTGGACGATTACTTTAAGCTAGTATATATAGCTAAGGATATAAATCGATTGAGACTCATGACATTTTGTACATTTAATTGCATAAATACAGCATTATATACCTTTACTATGGACTGTGACGACTGTACAGCGTGTCACCGGAAGAAATAACAAACACTCAGGAAATGTGATTGACCGTTAGTTTTCTTATATATTTTTTTATATTTCCGAATGAACTAATACTAAATTTTATTCAAAAGATATACAGAAATGACGATAGATAATGTAAGATATATTTTTAAAACGTTGACATCACATCCTTAAACTTTCATAGTATTTGAAGCATATATAGATAGTAAGCTACGTGTTGAACATTGTAAACACGATATTGGCTCACTATCCTACTAAAACAAAATCAGTTAGAAAACTATTTAATAAATTAAAGTACCTTAATCTATTTTATTCTTATAAACAATATTAAACATTTGCATGCACCGGAATATTTTGGCAAACACGTACCTAGGAAGATACCATTATTATCTATACGCATACTCTTTTTAAGTTTTACATAGAATATAATTTCTAGTCACTAGTGCATTGATATATTTTTAGGGTTCTGTATTAGCAATATAATTTACCTTAAGTGTTCTACCCACATATGTTTTACACTTAGTACCATAATATGACCTCACTAGTAAGGCCAGTAAATCAGTAATAATCAGTCATTAGATAAATCCTGTCCTCTGTTAACGTCCAAACACTGTTGCAGGTGTGGAAAGTGTCTTACAAGAATGTGGGGAAATACATTCTTACACTTTATTCTGTGTCAGAAGAATGCATTTTATTTTATGCAGACAGGTGCTATGTGATGTGATGTGTGCTTCTTTGAGAACTCCTTCGTCACCCTCGTGACGAAGCGTGCGTCACATGCGTGCATGTGATATGTGGGTTCGGCAAGTAGACTGTGGAGCCTTCCAGTGAAGGTATAGGAATCCTTAGGACTGGTTTCACACCAAAGTCGCACGTCGCACGTGGCAAGTGGCAGGAGGCAAGTGTCAAATGACAAGCTCACAAGCTCAAGACGCTTTCACACCAAAATGAGAAAAAAAATGAAAGTGACATGCAAAGCTCACAGGCTTTGTTTTTATTGTATTTTTTGAAAATAATTATTATTGATATTATATAATTTATATTATTAATATAAGTATTATTTATTATTGCTTTACATTTTATTATCAGTATCATTGCTATTATTGTATTGTTTATTATTACCATTATTACTATTATTATTATTATTATTATTATTATCATTATTATTATTATAATTATTTATATTATATTATTATTGTTATTATAATATGCTTATGCTCATTATTAGTATTACCATTATTATATGTAGCGAAAAGTTAATATAAGGACAAATGATACTCTTTTTTTTCATACGAATAACCCCCTCGCATTCTATGACGCGTTATGCGTCATTCGAGAAGTGATGTCCGGAACACCTATGACGCGAAACGCGTCATTCAGCCCTCCGCGGCAGAAAAATATTCGCCTAAAATCGATAAATAACGCAGTCTGCGTCATTTTTGGGCAAGTGTTCAGTAAGCTTATCTATTTGAGAATTAATAATCTGGCAGCCCTCTGTAAGCATTATTTTGGTAGTGCGCAAATGAAATACTTTAGTTACTTAGTTTGCCATGTAAATAAACACGTTTTTTGATACACTGCAAAGTCTCTACACAAATTTGTATAATGTTTTTCATTCATTATTTTGTTTTTGTGAGTTTGCAATAAAATAACATGGAATTGGAATAATGAGTGTTGTTGTTTGCTATACCTTGACAGTTCTTAATTGATCTTGAAAGAAATCTGGAGCTCATCTTGAAAGAAATTTTCATCAGCGCTGGCAGCACTGGTTGCCACCCGGCAGTCAGTCTGTCGGGGCATAATGAGTGGCGGTGATTTAAAGGCCGACTATGGACTCAAGAGTCTGCGTTCAGTGCTTTCGCGTGTATTTGTTGCATAATAAATTTATGTGAATGACCTGTCAGTGCATATATAATGAGGATCACGAGACTATGTACTGGAAATAGGCTATACATAATCGTCTAACGTTGATAACGGAGAGTTCAAGGTCATGAACGAAGTTTATAGCGATCTATATCCTATATAGCTTATTAGCTTGAATGGTTCATGTGTGTGTTAGCGAGGTTATGATATAGAATGTGAAACTGCAGTGCGAGTTGACTTTTATATGAATTGTAGACACGGGTAATTTTGTTATATATACACATGCACATATTTAGATTTTCATTACTTCGTGTTTGCACCTACACTATATGGTTTTATGTGTACATTGGTTATTTAGTGTGTTTGGAAAAAACATACTGAAACAAGCGCATCTTTGATCGTTGTGATGCTTGACTGTGGGCGTATGTGGGTGTATGCATGAACATTTTTTGTTCTTGTTACTACAGTATATTCCACCAAATATTGGAAACGTGAGACGGAAGGCTGTAACTATATTCAGGGCAGAGGAGAATGGGGTTTGGCTTCAGCTCAAAAATTTTCCATTTCCAAAAATATTGAGGCTAGAAACTATCGCTTAGTGGCATTCCTGTCTTTACAGTGTGGATCTATCATCTGTACAACTTTCGTGCACATTTTCCAAACCAACTAACCTATATATGAGGTTGTAAATAATACTTCACTGCTAGTAGATGGTCAAGTTTACACGGATATATCTCAGGAAATATTGCAAATACGAATATTCTGCAGACATCCCAGAACTGCTGATGAAAAACGTCATATATATTGTATACATAGAAAAATTACTTTGTGAGAAAAGTTTCGAGAAAAGAAGGTGGGAACATACTACACTGTCCGTAATAATTGGGTGTTTGATAAAATATTCAAGAAATATTCGCCAAGAAAAAAGTTTTTGACATAGAACTAAAAGATTACATTAATTTTCTTTGTTTTCTGGAGTTCTACATAGTGAAGCAAAACTCAAAGCTGTATAAATAACATTGCTGAAAACATCAAGAAAATGTAAATAAAAAAAGATTGTTTCGCGAGAAATGTTTAGTTTACGCTACTTTTACCACGGTGGATATTCATTTATCAGAAAACTAATTGTTTCTATGGAAGACTGGTATAATTCCGCTTTTTTTGGTATGTAACATGATGAAGGCTTTCTCAGAAAATTTGTTACTAGTGAAGAGTTGAAGTCAATTTACTGATTATGCACATTTATTCAGTCTCATAATGGCATTTGTTTTGTGTGCTTTACAGTTGTTTATGCGATATTCTTATAGAACAAACATCTACAAAGATAATAGTATACAATTTATTCTGATATGAGTATTTGGTGTAGGGGAAAATTACACTGGAATGTAAACTTTTTTACGCGTAGAAAAGCCATTCTGAGGGCCTCCCACGGGCTGCCACTGGAAAGAATTCATAAAAATAATTACGGATTGCGAGGGAGGATATCAAGGCGAACGTGTCTCGAAAGGGACATACTATCTTTAAAAAAAATACAAACTTTAAATACAATCCTGCTGCGCATGGGCGACCGAAGCAGATTTGTTGATTATTGTAGGCGAAAATCCGTTATAAACTTTAAAGTAATCGTCCAGACCATTTCATCATTCCTGATTTAATGCAGTCAAAATATAGCCATGATCGAGTATATCAACAATATGTTGTCACTTTTTGCATCCAGTCACCCGTTTTTAAATGATCCGCATTCAAAATCTGTAAATTCCCCGAGCTCTCAAAACACAACGTGCGATCAGCAGACGACGGACCACGGCTCGGAGGCGTCACACGTGTAAGCCTCCCAGCCCTGCCTGATACAGATGCACGGAGACACGGAGACAAATGTAGTACTTGGGGAATTTTGGGTGTTTCTGATTTATTTTTTTTGCGATATGGCATATACTTGCATCCTTCATGGGTACAGCAAGAAAGCTGTGCCTTGGCAGAGAGCTTAGCACCCATTTCCGACCTATTTGACCATGATAATGTCTGTGCAGCGCCTGGCAGTGGTGGGTGAGAGGAGCGCGGTGTGAGCACATTGTCTAGCCGCGCTCCTCTCACCTGCCACTGCCAGGCGCTGCACAGACATTATCATGGTCAAATAGGTCAGAAATGGGTGCTAAGCTCTCTGCAAAGGCACAGCTTTCTTGCTGTATCCATGAAGGATGCAAGTATATGCCACATCGCAAAAAAAAAATATCAGAAACACCCAAAATTCCCCAAGTACTACATTTTTCTCCGAGTCTCCGTGCATCTGTATCAGGCAGGGCTGGGATGCTTACTCGTGTGACGTCGCCAGCAAGTTTCCCGCCACGGCTGGGTTGGGGCTGTTGTTTTTCCCGCGCTTTTTAGAAAAGTCATGTTTTTAGGGAAATAAGGCGTGGAAATGAATACTTTTTTGTGGATTAGGTATTTTGAATTCAACAAAATTCAACATAATTATGCAAAGAAAAAATAGGTCTGGACGATTACTTTAAAGCTCCTCTACGTAC
Source organism: Chionoecetes opilio (assembly GCA_016584305.1). Classification (NCBI taxonomy): domain Eukaryota; kingdom Metazoa; phylum Arthropoda; class Malacostraca; order Decapoda; family Majidae; genus Chionoecetes; species Chionoecetes opilio. The sequence continues at coordinate 77,494 of JACEEZ010011995.1, read as the reverse complement.
GCCATACGTGCGAAAGTATATTTTATATTTTTTATCTGTAATGTTATTCGTATAATTATCTACGTAATTAATCACTTTGATATGAAAGCTGCCACGTGGCACACTGAGAAAAAATGGTCCAGTTTTATCTCCGAGTGGCATCGAATGGCACGTGGCACATGCAATGTGCCATTCGAGTTTTTGAGCTTTAAATTGTATTGTTATTATTCATTTGTCGTTTGGTATTGTGAGAGTGGTACTACCAATGTTGTATGCGTTTACTTTTGTTATTTTAAACTGTGCAACTATGACACACAGTTTATAAAGTTTTTATTTGTTAATACTGTAAGTAGAAGGAAATAAACATTCACAATATTAATGAAAATTTGTACGGTTGCGAGCTACAGCTGGAAAACTTTTGCTGAGACATTGATGATGAGCTACTGTGTCTGGTTTACATAATATGCACTCGGCAAAAACGTGTTTAAAGGAATGATACTTCACACATTCACACATTCGTCACACGCAGTCTTGTCAGTGTTGCAAGCTATAAAACCATTGTCAGCATTCGAAGTGTTATGTGTAATTTCTTAAACGCAGGTTTGGAGAGAAAAGCTGATTTGAAATCACATGACATGAAAACATGCAATGCAATGTGAAGCAATGCAATGATCTTATAATCGAGTTAAAGATGACAGTGATGTAGGGTTAGATCTCACAAATGCCTATCTGTTCACTCCCATGTCAAATCAATGCGGTTACCTCTTGGTCATTCCACCAAAACACCTTTCCTGCCACATTTGGAATTGGCATATAAAAAGTACCATGAAATCAAATGGGGAATAATCAAGGCAGCCACCTGCTGATGCACAACCTTATAATCAACTCAGTAAACCTTTTCCATGTGTTCTCACCAATCCTTTAACAATTTGTATTGGCATTCTTACGATCAAAATATTTTCTACTTAAGTCTGTAAATTGTCATAATTACTCTAGGCTTATGATTATTATGCTTTCAACCTGATGTTATTCTTTAAGGGGGGCGTTCCAACGAATATTTCCGAATAACATCAAAATATTCGAAAAAAAATTTCATGCCTAGTTGAGCACTTGGGCAAGCTTGTGACAAAGTATTATAAAGAAAGAAGAAAAATTGAAAGAGTTATGGATGATTTTCTCCCCCCCCCCCTCACCCCCGAAAAATATCCGTACAATTCTTTTCATGATATTTACTGGCATAGACAAACTGGCACCTCTCAGTCCCTCTCTGTGAGACAGAGGGTCGTCTCAAGGCCTCAGTAGTGAGGGAGTAGAGGGAGAAGACCTCTCTACTGAAAAATTTGCCTTTTTTTCAGTTTTCCTTCAATAACTTCGCCACTATTGTACCGAATTTAATAAACAATATATCATTGGAAAGAGGAATAAAGATGTGATTTTCTCATCTTTCGTTTTTTTTCCAATTTGGGTAAAAAGTTGCAAATAGTAGCACATACATTTACGAGATCCAAAAAAACTTAAAAAATGCTAAATATCTTCGGGCACGTAATATCCTTTTATATATATAAAGAAAGGGGACCAGGTGCCGAAAGCTCTAAATTGTTTTTTTTTAGTTTAAATACAAATTATATATGCCTGGAATGCTGTTTAGTTCAGTGAATGTAGATCAGTATGACAAATAAACTTTAACTGCTCATAACTTTTTTCCCTCATTAGTGGTGAATATTTTCTATAAACTCTAAAAAAGTTTGACTTATTCCCAATCTGATTGAAGCATTTGACAGAAGCATGCAATAGGCAGTTTTTGGAGTATCATCATTGCTCCAAAATGCACGCGACATTAATAACGAGAAAATTTATGGTAAATTTCAGTACATGAAAAAAAAATGTTTAAAATCCAATTTCACTGCGACAGCTAAAATCATACTTACAAATGTAGAAGAGTGATTGTGTTATCGTGTGGTATTAAGCAAATTGACATATGATCATGTATGAGGAAGGGTATAGAAATTAAAGTTTGCAAAAAAACGCCCAAATTTAATAAAAAAATATTCATGTAAACAAAGTAATAATTCTGTCGTCTTCAAACTTGGCCAAGAATACTGCATACTAATGTAGTTTATCGTGTCAAATTCTCAGTGGGATCGGAGCCATATTTCAAGTTTCACTGAACTTTCACTTTCACTTTCACTCGCCCCGCCTTTAACCCCTTCACTGCGGATATCAAATTCATAGGCCTACCCCTCTGTGCGGCAGGTTTAATTAAAATATAAAATAATTACAGATCATTTTTAAAGTGCCTAAATGAATAGGATGCTCATTCCATACCAGAAAATCTATGTTTCGTCTTGGTGAGGCTACCAGCTAAGTGAGGAGTTGCGTCAGAGTGCAACAACAGGGCCGTGACCGTGCTGCCAGACGCACAATGAAACTACTTACTACTCAACATAATACAGCTTATTTTGGTACATAAATGCTTCATTCATGCATTCATTCATTCATTCATACTTCTGTTTTA
>JACEEZ010011995.1:50000-72500 GCA_016584305.1 Chionoecetes opilio | reverse complement strand
GAGATGAAATACAAGCAAGGGACTCATCCACGTCTGACAGCGCGGCCTTCGGCAGCAGCAGCAGCAGCATGATGAAACCCGTGAGGTGGATATCAACACCATTACACCAAGGGAGATAGATGTCTTTGGTAATATTTAGTAGGGGAGCGAGAACTCCTTGAGGAATCCTATGATCCCTAGTGAAATCCTATGGTGCTATCACAGGCGTGGGAGCGGACTGTCTTCTTCAGGAAGGCACAGGTGAGGCGGATAACTGCGGGTTTTTACTCAAAACTTTTGAGAGTGGCGGCTGGAGCCGCCAGCTCCTCCGCCACGGTAGGTTTGGGCAGGATTAAACGTCTTATTACTCGTTATTATACAACTTAGGGATTATGGTGAGATGTTATATATACGTGTCATTATCTAAATCAATGTAGCACCGTGTGTCACCTTAAATAAGGGTGATTAAAAGATGTTATGATGAGGTGAGTGCTGGCGGGGCAGTGAGTGACGGAGAAATTCTTGCCGCGGGGCCTCTCCATATCACATATATTCACTATTTCATCCCACATACACACCTTCTACCACCAAAACACTAGCAACACAGGCTCCTTACTTATATATTTTACTATCTGATACATTAAAACTCCTTAAAACGCAAGCATTCCGAATAAAACGAGAATTAGTTTGAGATGACGGGGACAGAAGGCGGAGAGAGGCAGTCTGGCATGCCATTCTTGCCCGGAAATGTGTCTCGCTGACTTGTGATTGGTCGAGAAGTTTTAAAAACAGTTTGTCATTGGCTGGTGACTGATGATGAGCTTGATGACGTCATTACTCGTCTTAGCCAGTCAGCGCCTTCCGACGCGTTTACGACCGACCGAGGGAGGCTTTGTAGCTTCCGTCGTAAGGAAAAGAAGTATCTAGGTAGTCGGAGAGATGGTCGTTGCTGGCGATACGACCTCCGTTGCTGGCTTCCCCTCCAGGACCAGAACATTATGATCAGATTCGCTTATTTAACCTAAATAGTCTACAAAACTTAACCCAAAACTATCTTAAACCTAACCAAACCTAAATCATATCTAAACCAAGCCTTAACTTAACTTAAATTTAACCTACTCAAACTTAAGTAACCTAATATACCTTGCTATTGTCATATAAAAATAAATGGTTAAATTTTGGTTTAGTTAAGCTTTGGTTTAGGTTTGATTTAGGTTTGGTTAAATTTTGGATAGGTTTGGATTTAAGTTTTGTAGACTTATATATATTTAGGTTAAATAAGCGAATCTGACGATAATGTTCTGGTCCGGGAGGCGTGGCCAATATTTTCCTGTGTGACGTCATCTGCCGTACGTGCGTAGTCGTGGCAGGGTAGCTATGCGGGCGGGGTAGATAGTCGGCGCGATACACCGGCATTAGGAACGGTAAAACGATTCAGTTGCTTTGTCGGCCTGCTTGTGGCACTATTCAGCTGCAATATTGGTCCACTTGTGGCTTTATTTAAATGCTAAGTCGGCCTGCTTGTGGCACTATTTGGATGCTAAATCGGCCTGTTTGTGGCACGATTCAGTTGCTGTGTAGGCCCGCTTGTGGCACTATTTGGATGCTAAATCGGCCTGCATGTGGCACGATTCAGTTGCTGTGTTGGCCCTCTTATGGCGCGATGTAGATGCTATGTTGGCCCGTTTGTGGCTCAGTAGTGGCAATAGTTTGGTTACGGATTGCCGACACAGATCTGACACAGACCCGTAACGTAACCGACACAGGCCCGGGGTGCAAACATATACGCACAAATTGTCGGTCCGCAGCCAGGCCGATAACTTCATTACGGTTTGCCGACTCAATGCCAATATGCCGTTTGTGATTTCCCGACACTGATTTGATGCCGGCCCGTAATGACAATGTTTGCTGAAAGCCACGCAGCGCCGAAACTCCCGTTTTCTAATGCTTGTTCTCTAGTCCCGTCTTCGTACCAAGACCGCGCTCAAAAACAGCAAATCTTGGGTTGGGTTTCTTGGGTTTCTTCGTAATCCAAGACGGTGCTTGGACGACACAAACACGGCTACAGGATAATAATAATTGAAGCATGCTCATAAGACATTGATTGGCCTATGCTCATCTCCGTATTTTCGAAATCAATATACCCTCCAGGTTTCTGTGAGGATTTAGCCATGAAAATAATCAAAATGAAACCACAAATGAAACGACCAACCACAATAACATTTTGAAGAATATATGAAACTAAACAGTTTTCAAATTGCTAGTACTATTTCTCACATTTCCTATATCAAGGGAATACGCAGTTAAGAAACATGTAATATGATTGTGATTTCATGCGTACGACACATTTTCCGATGAGTTAAAAGCTTGCCCAACCCTTCATATCATTTATAATAATATTTATATCTGGTTTCTTTCAAATACTAGACTGGTATCACCAACAACACAAGTAAAAAAAATTCATCGTGGCGTCTGGGTAGTGTCATCATAACTTTAACCTTTTACATTTACCTGGTAGTTTTTTTTCTTCAATAAAATCTGTACAATGACATTAATTCTCCTCGCGACATTATGTTTCCAAAAAAATTTCAGTAATATTCTAAAGGATTTCATTTGCTTAATATTTACAATCTGAAAATGACTTTTAAGTTACCGAAAGTTACTTGTATAATGCAAAAAAAGGACCTAGACGACCGCTGACCAAGTGGATATATCTGTTTGGTCTAATCCGTACCGTCACCGACTGTGGTTTCGTCGGAAGGCTAAGTCTATACATGTGTATATTCGATTCTCAGCAAGATCAATTTATATAATAATGGGAAATAAGATTTATTCCCCGAAATGTGATTGTTACCCTGTCAGTGAGTCTGTGAAAGGACTCTTCTGACGGGATTCCTGAGGGATAATGTAGTGTATGGTATGTGTAGTGGTAGTGCATGGTAGTGTAGCGCTCTGTCGGTCTTGTCCTGTACGCCCATGGAACTGCTTTGGTATAGGGAGGGTACCAGTTATCATCATGAAACACTGTGTTCTCCATCGCCATGCCTTGGCTGCATAGACGTTGCCGCCTCACGTCAAAGAAGTGCTGTCTGTCTGTGTTCAAGTTGTGAATTTCATCCGGGGTCGTCCTTTAAACCACAGAGTGTTCAAGTTACTTTGTTAGGAGATGGGAAGTGAACATGAACTCCTTCTCTTCCACACAGAAGTGCGGTGGCTCTCACGTGAGAAAATCCTGACCCATATTGCAGAGCTCAAGGATGAGCTTGCAATATTCCTCCGAGAGTATTAGAATAAGTTGGCTGAAAATTTTGAGGACGAAATGTTCATCCTCTCTCTCTCCTATCTGGCAGACATTTTCAGCCATTTGAATGAACTCAACTTGTCCATGCAAAGCATGTTTGCTAACAATCTTGTTTGTGCAGAGAAGGTAGAATCCTTCAAGAAGAAGCTCTCACTCTGGAACCGTCGAATCCAAGGAGGGAATCTGGGAAGCTTTCCCATCCTGGACGAGAAATTGGGGAATAAGACAGTCAGTCCCATGCTTATAGAAAATATTGTTGCTCACCTCTCGCACCTTGAGACCACCATGACAAAGAACTTTCCCAAGGATCATACATTTCCAGAATGGATTCAGCATCCCTTCCTGGCATACAGGAGTGATGCTGACAACCTGAAGGAGGAGCTTATTGATCTGCAGGTGAACCAGGTTTGTCAGACAGAATTCCGCACATTACCATTGTCTGGCTTCTGGTGTGATCAGTTGGTAGCGTAACCTGGACTGGCGAGGGCAGCGTTGGAAATGATCATTCTATTTCCAACTACCTATCTGTATGAAAAGGCATTCTCCACCATGATCCACATCAAAACAAATTGCCCGGAACCGCCTTCAAGGTGGGCTGCTCCACGACATGAGGGTGGCTCTGACCAACACGAAGCCTCGATTTCAGAAACTAGTCGCACATAAGCAACAACAAGAATCCCATTGATGAGTGTATGTTCCATTAGCCTACTGTTTGTTTGAGTGAGTTTGTCCATGCTCTTTACTCTTTTGTTCGTCTTTTCTTATTGTTTTGCCTATAGTATTGGCATCCTTGATGTTTTATTTTTGGAGAATGAACTAAATATATGATCAAGCAGTACTTCACTTCACTTAATCCCTGTAGTAGTGTAGCAACTGTAGTCTTTGTAACCAGATGTTTGCCAGAGTTAGGGGGTGCTGGAATTCCTAGACCTGACTACAGGGGGTGCTGAGGTCGAAAAGGTTAAGAAACGCTGCTCTAGATATTCTTAACATATAGTGCGGCCCTCGGGAAGTACCCTAAAAATTACGACTAAGTCTTATATACAATTATCTAAAATTGATCCCATATTCCTAAAACTTCGGTTCGGGCACTGTGAGAGAGAGAGAGAGAGAGAGAGAGAGAGAGAGAGAGAGAGAGAGAGAGAGAGAGAGAGAGAGAGAGAGAGAGAGAGAGAGAGAGAGAGAGAGAGAGAGAGAGAGAGAGAGAGGAGAGAGAGAGAGAGATGAAGAGAGAGAGAGAGAGAGAGAGAGAGAGAGAGGAGAGAGAGAGATACCAACTTCTGGTAGCGAAGGTGTAAATGAATATCTTATTGTTTGCACCTCCTGCAACATTCGTGTTTTTCGTTTTTCATTCACAGGCATGTGGTTAGTTACTTAAGTATACTATCATGCTGTACTCTTCGTCATACCAAAAATAATATAAGCTCCTCCCACAACCAGTAAACGGTGGAAACTACAACTTTCCTTAGTGCTAAGTGGCTGACCATCTTCAGTAAAAGGACGTACAAAACGCTGATGTCCATGCTAAATTCGCCTTTATCGTCCGCTTGACGGAGATAAATCCCTGAGATCAACTCCCTTTTTCACACCTGGACCCCGAGGCCCATCCGACGGCTGTGATTAGAAACATGATGGCCAGACTAGAGAACCTATAAAGGGTGTAACACGAGTTTCTGCAAATATTGATACAGGTGAAAGAACATGTAATTCTAAGCACAAAATATTCTATAACCATATGCTTTTTGAAGCTTCCTTTAGACGTGAGATGAAGGTAGAAAAATTAGCGCGGCCAGTAATTTCACAATGGCAGGCGACTGCCGCTCGATGACATTTTGAATGATTTAATCATAATGTTTACTAGTACTGGAGCATTACATTATCTTATAACGACACAATTGGTATTAATGTACATTTTATTCACTAAATAAGCAGTACATGCAAACAGCAGGGCTGTAATAAACAATACTGTAAAAGGCTACCTGGCATCGTGTCGGGGAGGGGTAGGATGTAACACGTGACTCTGCTGACCGGCAAACAGCCACGCAGCCTAGTACCTCCTTCCTCCCAACTCAGACACGATGCCAGGTAGCCTTTTACAGTATTGTTTATGACAGCCCTGCTGTTTTCATGTACTGCTTATTTAGTAAATAAATGTCCATTGAAACCAATTGTGTCGTTATAAGATAATGTAATGCTCCATTACTAGTAAACATTATGATTACATCATTCAAAATTTTACCAAGCGGTAACCGCGAGTACACACTGCATCCATCCATATGTCGCCTGTCACTGTGAAATTACTGGCCGCGCTAATTTTTCTACCTTCATCTCACGTCTAAAGGAAGCTTCAAAAAGCATATGGTTATAGAGTACTTTGTGCTTAGAATTACATGTTCTTTCACCTGTATCAATATTTGCAGAAACTCGTATTACACCTGTATAAGAGCGTGGCGTCAAATATATTTATGTGCGCCATCTTGCTGCCCGGGCCTCTCCGTTCACTCTAGACCCGCGGAAGTTTTCAATGCATGACCCCGCAGTATATCATGTTATACATGCTTAAAGGATATACTGTTATCTTCGGAAATGTTTGTTCTATAAGATTATCACATAAAACACAGTAAAACACATTAAATAAAGGTCATTATGAGACTTTGAAGAAATAGGCATTAACTTAAAAATCACTTAAACTTGTCGCCATTTAAAACTTTCCGTGACAGCTTATAACATGGAGCATATCAATATAAGCGGTGTTTTATTAGTTTTCCATTGATATATTTCATTTTCTGATAAATGAATTTGCACCATGCATAAATTAGCGTTAAATAAATAAATAACATCATCAATTGGGGTAAGCATGGCCTTTCGCTTCGCCGCTCAACCTATGTTTTTTTTTTTCTCTCTCTCTCTCTCTCTCTCTCTCTCTCTCTCTCTCTCTCTCTCTCTCTCTCTCTCTCTCTCTCTCTCTCTCTCTCTCTCTCTCTCTCTCTCTCTCTCCTCTCTCACTCTCTCTTTTTTTTTCAGCATATATATATATATGCTGAGAGAGAGAGAGAGAGAGAGAGAGAGAGAGAGAGAGACTGAGAGAGAGAGAGGAGAGAGAGAGGAGGAGAGAGAGAGAGAGAGAGAGGAGAGAGAAGAGAGAGAGGAGGAGGAGAGAGAGAGAATTGGTTTTAGAATACACATCACAGCAACATGCAACAAAAGATGGAAACACGTTTAGTCTTTTAACAGTTTCCTCTCCCTCACACACACACACACACACCACACCACACAACACACACACACACACCACACACACACACACACACACACACACACACACAGGACCACAGTAGAACTAGAGTCATGTATAACCCCTACTCCTCCCCTCCCTCCCTCCCACTTGGTGTCCACTATGCAAATGACTCGCATTCATGAAATCTTGGAGCTCTTTTATGGGTCAATTTCACGGGTTTTGTGCAGGGAGTCTCAACTATGAAGAGGGGAGAAGGGAAGGGGAAGGGGGGATTAGGAGGCTATGGTAGGGGGGGAGGGGCATGCAGAAGTGAGGGGAAGGGGTTGAGACTATGGTAAAGGGTGAGGCAATGGTAGGGGAGGGAGGGAAAGGTGTGAGGGTATCACATTTTCTCGATCCATTTTGCAGCCTCGCTGATCATCCCCCGCACTTTTGGCTCTTTCCCCCGCCGGACTGTTCCGTGGTGGAATCAGGACTGTACGTACAGCAGTGAGGGGTCACTCCCGCCGTGCTCAGGCGCAATACATATCGCGGCCAACTTCCGAAGAACTAAAGATAACCTTCCACAGGTCAAGAGCTCGATACCGTCGGGTAATGAAGGAGGCTCGTCACTCCTCTTGGAGGGCTTATATAAGTTCGATCTGTGCATCTACCCCGGTGTCCAAGGTTTGGCAAAGTGTGAGAAAAATTAAGAGGAAGTTTATCCCATCCTCCCCTGCAGTTATATCGATCAATGGAGACCCTGTGGCAGATCCCTTTACTGTAGCAGAGGAATTTGCTTCCCATTTTGTATCAGTGGCGCAGACAGACCTTGCGTCTCCAAGTGCTAGTGAGAGACTGCGACAAGTACAGAGAGGCATAGATTTTTCGTCTAGCGGTGGGGAATCTTACAATCAGTGGTGGGCAGCGATAAATTTTGCGATAAAGCGATAACGATAAAGCGATACATTTTTCCGCTAAGTCCTATAACGATAAAGCGATAAATTTCCAAAATACCTTAAAGCGATAAGCGATAAATCCTGCGATAAATCCAAAAATACTCTATTTTTGCTACTTATGCATTTAAAAACCTCTTTTTACACTTAAAACACCATATATTACTTAATAAAAGACTAAAGGACCCGAAATTAACATTGTATTACTTATAACAACATTTAATGAAGAAAAATTTAACAAAAACTATCACAGCACAACATCACAAACACAAATACAACAATTTAAAACATCCCCTCATCCTCCTCATTCACCCCCCTTGGCACCTTGAACTTCTGCTTGAGGAGGGGGGGTTCCCTTCAGAACACCAGGTACTCAAAGTTGTCCTCACGAGGCACGCCCTCTTTGGCCTCAGACGTCCCCAGCTGTGCTGATAATCGCTCCACTGCTGCTGAGCTTGGGATCCCAGTGTTGTACTTGATGAAGAGGGTCACCCACTGGTCCCTATATTTTGCGGGAAGTGCGACTTCTTCAGTGTTGCTGCAACAATTACAAATATTAATTTATATTATCGCAATATTACATTTGTTAGCGCAATTATCGCAACATTTTATCGCAACATTACATTTGTAGTATGTAAAAACAAAGCAATAAGTTTTAAGCACAATAGTCTTTTTAAACCTCCTTGCTCCTCTTCCAAGCCAGAAAGCCCCTTTCTTGATGTCCTCTTCCGGGTCGCCCTCCTGGTCAGCCGGGGTTTGTGTCACACAGCTCTGCAAAGGGGTCGGCGTGATCTCCTCATGCTCCTCCTTTGCCTCCAGTCCTGGCTGTTGTCTCTCTCTTCTGTCTCTTGCCTGATGAGCGCCTTCATCTCCTTCACAATCCTCTGGAAGATTTTCCTTCATGTTGGGGGCCACAGAGTTGAATGTGGTCATGGCCATAGTTGGGGTTGCAGGGCAGATGCCACAGCAGGTCCAGTTCTTTGAACATGGCGCTGAACCTGTAAAGCAAAGTAATGGGTTATAGTTTGGTTAAAGGTTAAACTTTTAGCGCCGCAAAAATTAAACAAAGAATTTTTTTTTTTTTTAATGTCATGGGTTAGGTTGTTTGTCCCTGTTGTTAAATCCTCCCTTGTTGCCCTCCGGTCGCAGGAGGGCGCGCACCAAGGGCTTGGCGTAGGTGAGGGCCTGGTCCCCCGAGCTTCCTCCATGCGCTCCAGCGCCACTTCATGAGGGTGGGGGTGGGTAGCAATCTCCCAGGTATGCGTTCTCCTCAGTCTGTAGGCGGCCCGGGCATTTGGCGAGTGGCTTCATGACCTTGCAGTACTCCTGCAGTACCTGATGGCAAAACAAAGTGGTTCAAAAAAGGCAAAAAATGGTAATGCTAAAGCTTAAAGCAACAACAGAACTGTATCTAAAAAAAAGATAAAAGTTCGCATCAAAACTGCTGCGACTTTACCTGCTTGTCCGGTCATCGAAGCCATAGTAGGAGGTCTGTTCCGGGTTGGTGCCACCCTCATTCCTCAAAACCGTTCAACTGCTTCCAGGGCGTCTTTCGTCCATGACGCGCTGCAGCAGCACACTGCAGGCGTCATACATAGTTCCACCTGTTGGGCAAAGTGGGGCAACATGAAGGACAAGGACAAAAAAGAAAAAACAGACAAAAAAATAGTTTTGTCTTGTTACTTGTAAAAATATTTAAATAAAAGTATAAAAATTTAAAAATTTAAATTTCATCAAAATATTTAAAATTATTTTAACAAAAAGTTTTTTGGCTCACCTTGTGACCACAGGTGTTGGAAGCTTTCTCCCTACCACTTGCTTGATGCTGGTTGATGTGTGGAGGACCTTTTCTGTAGGTTCCACAGGCCCTGGGCCCTGGCTAGGGTCTTCTTGAAGGGGGGCGGCCCTCCCACAGTTCCAGTGTGAACTTGGGAGACATCTATGGACGCCAGCAAGTTGACAGTGTGCGCGCTGAAATAAAAGAAAAGTTTTAGTAATTTAAAAAACAAAAATACATTTAAAACTGTTTGTTAGTTAGCATGACAATCTTAAATCTTTAAATAAACTTTGCTTTTACTTGCCTGCATCTTTGATGCTTGGGCAGCCTGGGGAGTCCTCCCACTGCAGCTGCTGCAGCAAGGGCCATGGTGACGCTGATGATGTCAAGGCCCTCTCTCCTGCCTCCTGGTCCTTGGGCTGTTGATCACCTCCTCGGACGTCAGGGTTTGTGGCGTCCTCCTCTGCCTCGCCAACCCCTGAGCCATAGTTGCTGAAGGCCGCGACGTAGTTCGCCCCGTTGGCGTGGTGGTGAGGACACCTTCCGCGAGTTTGTGAAGGCGCGGTGACCTGGTCCAGTTTTGGTGGCGATGATGCCCTTGGTCTGGCTAACCGTAGATTATAAGACAACTTAATAACATATAGTACCCTTAACATTCAAGTTTATTATATTAATTAAATGAATTAAAGTGGAGATGCTTCATATAATAAATATAAATAATATTTATTATATATAGTTTTTTTTATTTTAATGTGTTTTAAAAATATAATAAAGTATATTTTATTAAAATTAGTTCTGTGCAAGTCTCAACTTTTTTGTTCTAAATTTGACTCACCTTGATCTCCTTGATCGCCAGGGTGGCCCTCTTCCGGCAGGTCAGTGGGGTCGATCCAGTGGACTGTCGACCAATGAAGGACCTGCATATATGTTTGATGTATGTAATGTATGTCTTTTAATCAGATTACATAGACATAAAAACAATTAATTAACAATAATTCCTACTTTTAAGAATTTTTAAAATGCTTTACCTGTTGTGTGCCGTCCAGCTGTCCCCTGTTGTCGCAACATGCGGCAGGTCCTTGAGAATGCTCTTTATCTCCTCTCTTTCCTCCTCCCCCATGGCCTTGATGTCGCGGTCAGGGTGCGGCGGCTGGGCACCCTGAACTCAGGCTGGAAAGACTTGGAACATCTCCCTGGTGGCTGGGTGGTCTGTGATTGACTGGAGGGGGAAAGAGGCACCTCGCGAACCACTTTGGGCCCTTGCCTCCTTACCCTTATCCTGCACCACAAGGAAAAATTAAAAGTTAACCATGTCTATAACATTTTTTTAACAAGTGTAGCAATTAACAGAATTTAAGTAAAATGTTCAACTATCAAATAAAATTTTAATTTTAATAATGCGATAAATTTAAATTTAGCGCATTAGATTATAGCTTTGGCCAAAAAATATGCAGACTTTTTTTTATAAAAAATCTTTACCTGTGTAAATCTTGTTGCCTGGCCAAAGATTCCTTTAAGGAGACTGGTGGCGCTGCGGCTGGTCATCTCCACTTTGGGGCTTGAGGCCGCGCCTGGGTGGTCTGCTGGGTGGCTGCCTTCAGCTCAGACAAGTTTATGAGTGTGCTGAAAGAATAAGAGTGCTTTAATTTACATGAAACTAATAGCTTGGCTATGAGCTCATTTTGTTATCTAGCCATTTGAAAACTGAATAGTTTAAATAGTTTCCTTGGTTTTTGTAGTGCGAGACCAGGTTGCCAGTGGTTTTGTACCAGAAAGACACCTCCGCGAAGCACTTTGGCAATGGCCTTCAAGTTGTAGACCTTGATTGTCTTTCCAAAGGGCCTTGGAAGAAGGTCTGGTGCTTTCTTAGACTTGATCACGTTTGGGGACAACTTGTAATAGTTGTCAGGAGCGGCCCCTCTTGTCTTTGATGGTCTGCAGCTCCTGGCTCGAAATACTGCAGCCACCCGCAATCACAACGTCTACCTGGTCACTGGCCTGGGTGCCAGGGCGGCTGTCCTCTGGCTCACTGCCCAGGGACATGAGGGAGCCTCGAGCGGGAGATGGTGGGAATGTCCACAGATCCCGAAACTCCCGGGAAATGTTCCGTCCCTTTCCTGAGTCACATCACTGCTGCTGGCCTCCACCCCGGGGAAAAAGTCCTCCACTGTCCTCTTGCCTGACATTTTTGACACTCACTAATCACTAAATTCACTATTCTCGAACAATGAAGCGGCCCCCCGCCGCGACACTAATTAATAACGCAATATTAAAACGCAAAAACCTAAACGACTTCCTTTAAAAGGAAAAGTTAAAACACAAAATCACGCGACATTCGTACGAACGGGAGGCACCGCGAGGCGCACCTCAAAACGCAAAAAATATATAAAACTATATAATATATAATTAGATATTTAGTTAAGATAGCAATATACAATAAGAATTAAGTATATATATAAGTTATAACACACAAAGAAGCTTTGGATCGCTGGTAGCACAATGAAACACAGGGGCTGAGATTTAGATGCGTCCAGTTTGGGGGGCTATTCAAAGAAACTGACAAAAGAGCGCGGGCCGCCAGGCGCCTGGCCCCCATCTGTTGCCGCGGGAACATGAGCCTGTAACCTTCCGCCGTAAACGGTTTTTTGTCTTTCTACTTTATCGCTGGATTTATCGCGGGAAATTTGAAAGCGATAAATATAAGCGATAAGTTTTTCCGGTCTTGCGATAAACGATAAGCGGTAAATTTTCGGTTAAAGCGATATTATCGCTTTATCGCATTATCGCTTTACTTATCGCAACGCCCACGACTGCTTACAATGTTCTGTATACACCTCGTGAGCCTTGTCAAGTCATGAAGGTTTGCGCAGACACTTCCCCGGGCCAAAATGATATACCATATGCGATGCTCTGTCATCTAAGAGATGAGGCTCTAGATTTCTTGTTGAGGATCAACATATGGATAATATACTTGATAATATATTTCGTCATATACTTGATAAAGTATGGACGAACCTTCCCAAGTAGCTGGGGTGTGGCGGTGGTGATCCCGATTTCTAAGCCTGGGAAGGACCACTCACTACCGACGAATTTCCGCCCCATATCCCTAACTTCATGTGTGTGTGTAAGCTGTTCGAATAAATGGTAAATAGTCGACTTATATGGTTTTTGGAACGGGAAAACATTTTCTCCCGTTCTCAGTGTGGATTCCGTAAGCATCACTCCACTACGGAAGCGCTTATTTCCTTAGAGTCACACATATGCGGGGCATTTGACTCTCGACAACACCATGTGACCATATTTTTCGACCTTGAGAAGGCTTATGACACAGCTTGGAGACACGGTATACTGCAGTCTCTGTATGACATTGGTCTAAGTCTCTAAGAGGTCGTTTGCCTGTATTCCTACAGAGTGTCCTAACCAACCGGGTTCTTCGAGTCCGAGTTGGCAATATAATGTCTTCTGAACACCTGCTTCCAGGTGGCATCCCCCAAGGCAGCGTCTTGAGTGAAGCTCTGCTCGCTGTGGTCATCAATGGTATTGTTGATGTACTGCCAGAGGGGGTTGTTAGTACATTATACGTGGGTGATTTATTAATCTATTTTGCTGCTTCCAGGATGTCGGTTGCAGAGAGAAGACTTCAACTTGCTATTGACAAAGTTTGTGAATGGACGACGAATCGTGGCTTCCGATTTTCTCCAGCAAAGACTGTAGCTGTTCATTTTTGTAGAACCCGTGGGATTCATCCCGACCCAGACCTGTATCTTTACCGGAAGAGAATACCATGTAGGGAAGAGGCCCGGTTTTTAGGACTCATTTTTGACAATAGACTGACTTGGGTACCTCACCTTCGTGCTCTCAAGACTGACTGTCCTTGAACCATGGATCTACTGAAAGTCCTCTCGCACACCAGCTGGGGAGCTGATCGCGCTACACTCCTATATCTGCATCGCTCACTTATCCTTTCGAAGCTTGAATATGGATGTGATGTGTATTCCTCTGCCACACCCGCTCGCCTGCGGATGTTGGATTCTGTACACCATGCTGGTGTCCGTCTGGCAACCGGGGCATTCAGGTCATCTCCCATCTCAAGTCTATTGGTGGATGCTGGTGTCCTCCCATTAGATCTTCAACGCCAGTCCCTCATGTTAAGATGTTGGTAGCGCCTCCAACGCCTTCGTGACTCAATAGCTTACCGTGCTGTGTCATGTGATTCAGGATCGCAAATTTACCTTGGGCGAAGAGGCTTACCAAAGCCCCTTGGTTTCCGATTACAAGCTATTATGGAGACGCTAACCTTCCCTGCTTTGCAGAACTCCCAGCATAGACCTACGAGAGTCGGTCCATGGCTTCTCCCAGAAGTGTCCTTCTGCAAAAGCCCTCCGCTCTTAAAAGGCTCTTTACCTCGTCAGGCTGAGCGTGCCCAGTTTTTAAACCACTATTGCACACATCAGGGTTCTATCCCTGTCTTTACTGATGGTTCCAAATCAGACGAAGGAGTTGGATACGGTGTCGTATTCCCATCGTTTAACAGAGGCGTCAGCCTTCCAAGTGTTTCATCTGTTTTTACTGGTGAAATAAGTGCTATTTTATATGCTCTCACGGTTATTTTTACCCTTCCGGCTGTCTCTTTTTCAATTTTGAGTGATTCTTGTAGTGCTCTTCAATCACTATGTAATTTTAACTCTCCCCATCCGCTGGTCAATGCCATCTTGGAATAGTTTTATCTGCTCAAGAGGCGAGGCCTGACGGTCAGCTTTTGTTGGGTTCCGGCACATGTGGGTGTTGCCGGTAATGAGGAAGCTGATACCTTGGCTAAAGTTTCAGCTAGAAGACCAGCTCTATCACATTCTGTAGTGCCAGCTACAGACCTACGCTCGGCAATCCATAGATCAGTTCACAACAGTTGGCAGGAGCGATGGAATAATATAGGGCAAAATAAACTACGCACCATCCACCAAAGTGTCGAGGACTGGAGCTACTGCGGTCTCTCCCGAAGATGGGAGACTGCCTTGGCACGATTGCGTATTGGTCACACTTTATATATACATGGATTCCTCATGGAGGGGGGCCACCTTCTTACTGTGATGATTGCTTGGTCCCCTTAACTGTGCGGCCCTTGCTGGTCGAGTGTCCTAGTCTTGGGGACCTACGTGAGCAATTCTTGTCCCGGTGTCTGGGGGCGGACGGTGCCTACCGTCTCTCTTTGGCATTGGGAGAGAGGTTTTTCTCCCCGGGACATGAAGTCCATACCTTTAATGAGAGGGCTGGCCTTCTCAACAAGTTATGATGTTTTTAATATTCCTTTATTGTTGCTTTTAATACACTACTGTTTTTTTATATATTTTGTTAGTTTAAATATTTTGATTATATCATAATATTTGTTTTTTAATATAACTTTTACTGTCTTATGTTAGCAGGCGTCAATAACCCCCAGCTGCGGCGTCTTAAAACTATAATATCTATCTATCACATCGTTGTAACACGGTTCACATCAGGAACTTTATACACACGGCAACAATTATGCTACACAATACTTTCTTCGCAGTAGTACTGGGTACCAGGTGTATCGTACCGCACTCTACAACCTACTGGCATCGTCGGGCACGCCCGCCCATTCATCGACTCTGCCGTGTGGACAACATTCACGGGCATGCCCGGCAGAATTTGTCCGCCGACCGCGCTGCTCGCCGAGCACACCCGCTCGTCTGGATAGCCCTTAAGGCCTGTCCAGACGAGCAGGCGTGCCCGGCGGGCAGCGCGGTCGACGGACAAATTCTGCCGGGCATGCCCGTGAATGTTGTCCACACGGCAGAGTCGATGAATGGGCGGGCGTGCCCGACGATGCCAGTAGGTTGTAGAGTGCGGTACGATACACCTGGTACCCAGTACTGTGTTGACAGAAATTGGGGGTCACTGGTATGGGGGTTTTATGACTGGTCAACGTTACTTGAATAATATTATTTGGGGATGATTTGATAAATGATTACAACTTGAATGGAGGATTTAACTTAGTCTTCTGACTTCACTATATGATTATAGTATGACCACGGCTCACTGCGGAGAGTACTGAGAAGGGGGATGTACTTAAGGGGAAAGGATAATAAGGTTTAGGTTAAGGGGGTTTGCTGCCACCAGCCCTGGCGAGTATTTCACTATGATTACTCCCGGGGCACGTTAGATTAATATTAATATTAGATTGATCTTGGTAGTCGTGGTTGGTACGAGGGGTTATACCGAAACAAGGCTTGGACTCTTTTGGAAGTGTGGGGAATTATTTTCCTAATACAGAATAATCACCTGGGTTTTTATAATAACACAAGAACTATATTTGTAAATGATATCCTATTTATTCACTATGAAACATTATTGCTGTTTGAGACCGTAGACATATACATAAACTCTAATCTGGATCGGGCAAGCTACATTAGAGCATAATTTCCCTTACAGAATCATTCTTAGAATTACCACTTATATACCCATCGACGGAGCACTATAGGTATACCTTGAATATATATATAATAGGAAAGAGAATGTGAGAATAAGGAGTTGGATGTGTGGATACACAATGACCATGTGTTCTTGAGAGGAAGGCGTGGGACGCCTCCCGCTGAAGCCTCTCCCTAAGTGAGAGATGGATGGAGACTCTTGGTAATAATACTTATAAGGATGGGTGCACCTCCTGTACGTTAGCGTACACTAAACATAGATACCCATATTTGAAAATATAGATAACAATAATGATAACAAGGAAAGGGGGGGGGGGGAAACAGGAGCGCTGGTCAGCGACTTACCTAAGTGAGAGATGGATGGAGACTGCCGTCTGGGCGTTATGGCCCACCCGCACCAAAGGGAAATTGTTTGAATGGTGTCGCCGTGACCTCAAATGAAAAGCTTATAATCCCGAAATAACTATTTAAGTAATGAAACTTGCGTATATAAGAACATGTGGCTTATAATATAAACCTGTTTTACTTTGATACTGAAGAATTTAATATCTTTAATCTAATATCCAAGAAGGATGGTTTTATATGTAATGTCGACAATCCGAACACCTATTTCAGAGTGAGGTGGTATTGAAGTCTTGCTTAGAATTTTGGTGGGCTTTCATTTTAGCGTGTATCCTTACTACAACGCCCCTATATGACCCTAACCGATAACGATAGGGATTATTTTGAAAGACGTTAAGACTCTGGGAGAGTTTCTTGGTCTGACCAGATGGCTGGCAAAAGATAAAAAGATCTGACATCATTAGTTATCACTGATCGCAGAATAATTATCCTACGGATTGTGTCTCGCATACGGCATATCGGGGGGGGGGAATGGAAGACCGAGGAAAGACATGGCGGGTGATAGAACGAAAGAAGATAAACAAAATGGCGTCTAGGATGGCCAAACTGATGAGAAAAGATGGCGGAAAGAAAGAAATACGATGAGTCATATGTGAAACTGAAAAAAAGAATTACTTACAAGACATAACTCGGGAATTTTATAATAATAATTCTCATACTATCATCTCCCGAATAATGGGCATTACAGTACTACTGCGAAGAATATATTGTGTAGCATAATTGTTGTTGTGTGTAAAAAGTGCCTGATGTGAACCGTGTTACAACGATGTGATAAGTGGGAGGCAAGCCTTCTATGTATCCCCTATGTTCACTTGCGTCTGGCAGCGTCGTAGCTCCTCTAGCAACCGGCCACTGCCTGGTGATTTCGCTCAACGGGAGATCGAACATTTCGATGGTTTGCCCGTCAAATGTGCCCGATGACGGGCATGCCCGCCGATCAGGCCCGCTCGTCTGGATAGGCCTTTAAGGAACTCTCTCAGGGGAATGGCTGTGACAGAAGAGTCCATTTATCCCTGTCATACATACTCTCTGGAAATTATCCACTAACTACTCTCTCAATTAGTAGAGAGTGGTAGTTTTGTTCCCACCCGCCTTGGTAATGAGGGAAGTGTTATACGCCCACCACAGGGGGAGAGTAGGTATATATATATATATATATATATATATATATATATATATATATATAATAATATATATATATAATAATAGTATATATATATATAGTTATATATATATATATATATATATATAATATATATATATATATATATATATATATTATTTATTATTATATATATATATATATATTATATTATATATATATATATATTATATATATATATATACTATATATATATATATTATATATATATTATATATATATATAGTATGTATATAGTTATTATATATATATATATATATATATATTATATATATATATATGTATGTATTATAGTTATTATATATATATTATATTATATTATATATATTAATATATTATAATATATATTTATATATATATATATTATTAGTTATATATATATATTATTATATAGTTATAATAGTATAGTTATAGTTATATTTATATTTATAATGGTATTGGATAGAAAATAAGGTAATGTAAGTAAGATATATGTATATTAGGATATAGTAAATGAACCATCCCAGTGGTATTAACCATTATTGCCTTAATTAGAAACGAGGAAAACCTCCCTTTAGGGAAACTATAAAAAATACAGTAATTAGCTATACTGATAGTACTACTTAGAAAATACTACTGCTACTATACTACTACTACTATATAAATACACTATATACTATACTAGTAATATACTACATATATAAATACTACTGAAAATAATACTAATTAATAAAAAAAAATTGCATATAAAAATACAAATTAAAATTATGCCAAAGACGACATTGATCAGTTATCATAATGGAAGTTATTTAAAAAATCTTCGAGCAATCTTGTCTTTATTTTTTCGGTAGAGATGGTGGTGGATGACATTAGATGCAATGCTGAAGGGCCTTGCTCGAGGGGAACAGCAGTTTGGCACCAAAGCGAGGGTTATCCTGTCCTGCCTAAGACAACGCTCAGGTGACTTCCCCAAGGCAGATCATTGACACTTTTGTTATTCATTCATTTGATTTATTTCTAATTTTTTTCACTTATTTTTAGATAGCCCAGTTCTTTGGCAGTCTTTTCATATGCTCATCCTTATTCTGTAATTCTCTCTCTCTCTCTCTCTCTCTCTCTCTCTCTCTCTCTCTCTCTCTCTCTCTCTCTCTCTCTCTCTCTCTCTCTCTCTCTCTCTGTTATTTGCACATATTTCTGACTCTTATATTCTCCTCTTTTCTGCTCTTTATTTAGCTAAGTTCATGCATTTACTGTCCCCTCCCTCCTACGTACTCCAGTTTTTGCATGAACGGTATTCTTCTTACACTCAACGAGCCTTTTCCATCCCTTTTTTTATCTTCCTCTCAGTTTCCACCAATCCTTGCATTCATTAATTATCAAATCTCTTATACATACCCAGGCTTTGAAGGCATATTAATATCACGCTTATAGATGAGAGTGGGGGCATGCAAGTACCTTATATACATCACAACATTTGGCTGAATTTTAGTGAATTAATCCAATGTTTCCTTTTTTTTGCAGAGTGGTCGTGGGACATGCTCAGACTCTGTGAGGAGTATAAGGAGCGAGGTGTTGTTGGTATCGACATGGCAGGTGACGAGGGATTAGAATATGAAAGTGAGCTTTATTTCATACTGATTAGAGACTGCAAAAATCTTACTCCTAATCTAGATACACACTGATCGTCATCATCTTTCTATTCAGCGTCAAATTTGCCCCTAATGTTTTATGAGGTTAGACGGCCGATGATACGTTTCCAGCTACTTCTATCCATTGACTCAACCTCTTCAATGCTTAATGTTCCCAGGTCCTCTTCAAGACACTGCTGCCTTCATGTCTTTCTTTGCCTGCCCGGTGGATGGTGACCTGGCACTTCTACTCCAACAGCTATGCCTAGTCTAGACACACACTAATATTATTGTTAATGTTTTCAGGTGAGAGTTTCACGAAGAGCGATGTGGAATGTGCCGTGTTTCAGGCCGCCAAGGAGAAGGGCATTCACAGGACTGTCCATGCATGCGAGGAAGGACCTGCCATCTGTGTTAAGAAGGTGAGCTTGACAAGAACTGATGCTTTGTCATGGTATGATATAAGATAAAGCATGGATAACATATATACTAAGCTTGTTTTGTGTATTTAGTGCATCTGATCTATTAATTCTTCATTCTTAAGTCATTTATCAGTCTGCAATTCCTGTCTTGATTCATATTTGTAGTAAAGAACCATACAACACACTCACTCCATCGTCTTTGCTCCGCAGCAGGCTATGTCATTGTATACCTATAGCTTTGCATACCATTACTGCTATAAATATACCATGATCTCATTGTATTGCCATCATTTCAGGCAGTAGAGATGTTTGGGGCAGAGAGGATAGGGCATGGATATCGTGTCTTGTAGGATGAGGATATACAAGATGTGCCAGCAAGATAATATTCACACTGAGGTATGACTCCTACCTCACCGGGGATGTGCAGTCACTCACCACTTCCTCTAAGAGACATCCCATTCTAAGGTGAGGACATAGAAAGCAGTCATTTCATATTCAAGAGGTTTACTGTGATGACAAGTTAAGGATATATGGAAGTAGAAATAGGTTTTGGAAGTGCGAGTGGACGACCCCTTGTTGAATGGGAAGATGTGAGTGAGAGAGGGAGGGGAAACCAGACTAGACAGATGAATAAAACACTTTACAGAAGAAAATAACTCATGTGAGGAGAAGAAATACATAGTCTTTGAATGTCCAAAGAAATAGACTCATTCACTTTGACAGGCTCGCCGAGGATGAGGTGAGATTCAGCATCAACAGCGACGACCCAACATTGACCCACACTCGACTCAGCGATGAATACAAGTTATTCCTGAGTTGGGGATTCACCGAGGCTCACCTAGCCCGTGCAGTGAGTAGTAATCGTCATCATTATCTTTATTACAATTATCTCTATCAGTCTTATATGGGAAATGGATATAGTTGTGGGTAGAAAGAGCAGTTGTAAGAAAATTACCATTAAGTATTAATTGTATACATAGTTTAGTTTTTACCATTTCATGCCTTAGTAAAAAATGACGTTTTCTTCCTGTTCAGAATTTCCAAGCTTATGTGTCATTTTCCTCCTGTTCAGAATTTCCAAGCTTAAATGTCATTTTCCTCCTGTTCAGAATTTCCAAGCTTAAGTGTCATTTTCCTCCTGTTCAGAATTTCCAAGCTTAAATGTCATTTTCCTCCTGTTCAGAATTTCCAAGCTTAAATGTCATTTTCCTCCTGTACAGAATTTCCAAGCTTAAGTGTCATTTTCGTCCTGTTCAGAATTTCCAAGCATTAAGTGTCATTTTCCTCCTGTTCAGAATTTCCAAGCATTAAGTGTCATTTTCCTCCTGTTCAGAATTTCCAAGCATTAAGTGTCATTTTCCTCCTATTCAGAATTTCCAAGCATTAAATGCCATTTTCGTCCTGTTCAGAATTTCCAAGCTTAAGTGTCATTTTCCTCCTGTTCAGAATTTCCAAGCATTAAGTGTCATTTTCGTCCTGTTCAGAATTTCCAAGCATTAAGTGTCATTTTCGTCCTGTTCAGAATTTCCAAGCTTATGTGTCATTTTCGTCCTGTTCAGAATTTCCAAGCTTATGTGTCATTTTCGTCCTGTTCAGAATTTCCAAGCATTAAGTGTCATTTTCCTCCTGTTCAGAATTTCCAAGCTTATGTGTCATTTTCCTCCTGCTCAGAATTTCCAAGCTTAAGTGTCATTTTCCTCCTGTTCAGAATTTCCAAGTTTAAATGTCATTTTCCTCCTGTTCAGAATTTCCAAGCTTAAGTGTCATTTTCCTCCTGTTCAGAATTTCCAAGCATTAAGTGCCATTTTCGTCCTGTTCAGAATTTCCAAGCTGCTCTACACTCCTTCCTGCCGCCAGAAGAGAAGAAGCAACTTATAGACCAGCTCCAACAAGCGTATGGGTTCAGTCACTACTCCTGCCCCCTTCCTCCTCCTCCTCCACTTCACATCAGAGACTCGTTCCTCCACTCCCCCTCCTAAACCAAGTGTTACTTTGGAACCTGGGCTGAGAGATCTTAGGTTGCTTGTAAGGATAGTGTATTGACCTGGTTGTAATGACCTAGTTTTACCGTATACAGGTCCTAAGCTATACTCCATGTGGTACCTGTCTATATTGTTTTTCCTTTAGGCCGGTGTCGCGTGGGCAAGTGTCTGTTTACGAAAATGTGTCCGTTTTTACTAACGAGGCGTGTTTGAACAAAAGAAACGGGGTGTTGCGGGGAAAACTTCCTAATATTGACTTGATCAAACAAAGGCAGTCCAGTCGTCCTACGACATAAACCCGTCTTTTTTTATCAACAAAAGGGGGGGGGGCAGGAATTGGAACACTCGTCGACATCGGCGAGAATTCTATCGGCGACAGTTATAGGTATGGTTTGAGCATATATGATTTTATGAGGCATTCCATTTCGTACATAAATGTCCTTAAACGTTGGTTAAGGGGCCGTATCTCCTATACCATACCTAAACTGTCGCTGATAGGATTCGCGCCGATGTTCGACGAGTGTTTCCACTTCGGGCCACCCCACCCCCTTTTGGTTGATAAATAAAGACGGGTTTATTGTCGTAGGAACGCCCTGACATATCTTTGTTGATCAAGTCAATATTAGTAATTATAGCCCCTCACCCGTGTTTCTTTTGATCAACACGCTCTGTTAGTAAACGCACCACATTTTCGAAACAGACACTTGCCCCACAGCGACACCGGCAGGTCCGCCGGCACAGGCCACAGCATGCTGAGGTGGCGTCGCACCTGCGCACCGCCGCCTCACGCCGGATTGTTACCCTTTTCTGTCTTGTTTATATAAAGGTATCTGGGGTCAAACCGATTTAAACTTAAATATATATATATATATATATATATATATATATATCTATATATAGTTATATATGATATATTACATATAAACAACAATAATGATTATATATAAGATAATATATATTATATATATATAATATTATATATATATATATATACGTATATCATATATATATATTACAATATATATAATATCTTCCATATAGATATATACATATATATATATATATACATATATATATCTATATATATATATAATAATATATTATACTATATATATATATACATATATATCTATATATATATATACATATATATATTATATATATACATATATATATATGTTATATATACATATATATCTTATATACATATATATATATAGACATATATCTACATAATATCTATATA
>JACEEZ010011995.1:0-47500 GCA_016584305.1 Chionoecetes opilio | reverse complement strand
TCTAATGTATTATAATGTATCTTATATGTTATGTATATGTTATATATTCATTAGTATTTTTGTATTCTATGTTATTTTTATATTTTATGTTTCTATTGTCATATATTATTATTATATATTTTTTATCTATGTTCATTTTACGTTTTTAAATTTCTTTTTTTATATTTCTCTTTACTTTTTCTTATATATTATTTTTTTTATATCTTCCTATTCCTATTTATATTTATCATAATTTATGTACACTGGGAAGTTGAACAATAATAAAGTCACGGGGTTCTTAAAACCCGGCCAAGAGCAAATATCTTATAGACAGGCCATAATAATAATTAGGGGATAAGTACACACCCACACAGACTCTCAAAAGAGTCTTCTATCCGGAGCGCTAGGGGTCGCGTTTTCCTCTTGTTAGGCCTTCTCTGGGTTGAGGCATCAAAATAAGGAGTTTGGTCAAAAACCCTGCCAGGTTCCGGCGTGCCTCTTTCCCAGGCCAGCGGAGTGCGGTCAGCGGCACGTGTTGCTTCCAAACCCCAAGGCTGACTTTTTTCCACGTCATCATTATATGGATGGCATGGTTATTTCTTCAGCATAATGTCATCAAAAGGTGGACCTTCCCTCAAACAGACCAGCGACGGTTGAGACAGACATTCCCCACAAACATTCTGCTTTTTTTATATACTAAGATTATACACATACATATAATGTCATCCAGTGCTGTAATATCGCTCGGTAAATTACCCATCGCGCCCCCTCGCGATGGTATAGAGACAGGTATACCTAACCATGCTACATCATCGTGTACTAAAGATTCTCAGTGTTGCCAATGCTCCTTAAAAATGCCTATACAAGGTGTGGGCTTTTATGACAGCATAGCAAAAATGAATCCCACTAAATGGTTGGTATAACAGGAGTAATAATATAAGGATAATGCACTTAATGTCATTAATAAACTGGTAGAGTACTTTACAGCAGTATCTAAACATGACCTATTAGAAAGAAAAAAACCTCAGTCTGTTAATAATGTGTTGAAATCCCTGCAAATTCATTAACCACAAGCATTCTTGAATATAGCCCTGATCAGTGGCGTAGCTACGGGAGGGCATGGGTGGGCACGTGCCCGCCCACGAGAATCCGGTGCCCCCCAGGTGCCCACCCACTGGCCACGGCTGCCGTGTGGTGTGGGAACCGTGTTTCACTAGGTAGGACTGAGGGAGCATGCATGGAGTATTATGAGTAAATTTCTACTGATGACTTACCCTCGATCTCAAATACAATAAAAAAAATTCCTCTGCTTGAAAGAAAGAAACATGCCTCTGAGTCTGAGTTAAATGCATATACTTTCTATTGATCACTTTTAACACCAACGAACATAACTAAATTACACCTGTTACCCTTACAAATTTTATATAATGCCTTGTGTTGGTACGTGTCTCCCTCTTGTACGTGTCTTATACGCGCTCTCTGGACCGACATAACAACACAAAGTCCGTGACCGATCATTCGTGGCCTTGTACGGCATCGGCCACTGCCGATGCTTTGTGGGATGAAGTTGAGAGAAACTCAGCAGCTCATGGTTTTGATACTTCAGAGTGTAGAATGACAGGGAAGGGATCACCAAGGAAACGGAAACTGTCTACGTACAATGGAGGCGTTTTGGTTAAGGAAAAAAGTACTACATACCGCCAGAATTGTTATTTCCGAATTTATTTTGTGGATCTCGGAGATTGTTCATATACGAGTGTTTGTTCTTAAAATTCTTATGTACATATTCTTATAATTCATTTAAAGTTGGTTTCGTGCCTTATAATGAGGTAATAACATATTTTGTGAAGTTTTGTTGATGTGGCCATATACGTCAAGGGATGAATATATATATATCGGTTTTTGCACATGTGTATAAATATTTCTTGATCTATAGTTTTATTTAAATACTCCCAGTGGTCACCACCCACCAGGATTTTGTTGTTACTGATTCTATTGGAAAACAGTCAGGGAGCACACACTATTTCAGTGTTAAGGATTCAACACGAATTAACTTCTTCTATCCTATTCTAGATCATATGTTAACAGAAATGACAAGGCGCTTCAATAATGAAGCATGTGAACTTATGAAAGCATTATAGGCACTGAATCCACAAAGTAAGAAGTTCTTGTCTTTTGAGAAAATGTCTGGACTTATTCATGCATTTCGTGCTAATGAGGAAGATCTTAACCATGAGCTGCACTCTGCAAAACGCATGTTAGAAAGACGCTATAAGGATGTAAGTGACAATGAAAAGCCCAAATCACTGTTAGATTTAGTGAAAATTCTTGGTCCATATGAAGAGGCATTTCTTGAATTCTACAGATTGGCCAACATTTATGTAGTATTACCTGTGTCATCAGCTTCAGCAGAGGGAAGCTTTTCTGCTCTGAAATTAATCAAAACTACACTAAGAAATACAATGGGCAATGAGAGATTAGGTAATCTTGCTGTGTTGTCAATTGAAAGCAGGCGAGTTAAAAGCCTTGACTTAGAAGAATTTGTTGATAAGTTTGCTGAGAACCACAAGAACAGAAGAATTATGCTTAAGTGAGGTATTTTCACCTTCTCAGTGGAAATGTTTATATTATTTGCCTGCTGCTTTAAAACTTCTGCATTTTTTTTCATTTTCAGTATCAATTATGTTATTTCTATTTTGTATAAGTGGTAATATATGTATTTCATTTTTTGTCATGACTGTTTTATTTTATTCTCCATCAGCAACTGGATGATACCCTACAGTACTCAACGCACACTCCTAGAATAAAATCTAATAACCTTCCATAGTCCATACGACATCAGATAAACTCTTGATATTGGTCAGAATGCAAAATATGCAAGGGGGGGGTCTTGGCACTGTAAGTGAAAGTAAGTCCCCAGTCCCCACCAAACTCCTCAGCTGTATGGGCTTGTTCAGCTCATCTATTGCCCACCCATAGTCAGCTGTGCCATCCCAGGTGCCCACCCAATCATAAATACCTAGCTACGCCACTGCTCCCTGGGAGCCTGTAAGGGCCTCGGCCTGGTGCCAGAAGCCTTTCCACTACACACCCAGCCTGTAGTGGGAGCGGCATTCAGCGAAAACTTTCAGGGGGGCATGAGTCACCAGGCGTCGCCCAAGCCCACTGAGGTGCCCTTTCCCCCGCTGGAGGAGAACGCTACAAGGCTGGAGGAGTGGTTGCTACAGCACTTTTCGTCAACCACCTTTAACACAACCAGGTCCCCCCTTCCAGTGATGGCGAAACCTCCCCACCACATCCACATCGTGCCAGGTTCTGCCCCATACGTCTGTCACACCCCTGCAACCGTTCCGAAGCACTGGGAGGCCGAAGTGAAGGCACAGTTAGAAGAGGACGTCAGTAGGGGCGTCATTGAGCCGGTCCCTGCCGGCGAGGCCACAGACTGGTGCGCGAGGATGGTGGTGGTGGCGAAAAAGACCGGTCATCCAAGACGCACCGTGGACTTCCAACGCCTAAATGCATGCTGTAAGAGGGAGACGCACCACACAGCCGCACCTTTCGACATGGTTTCTGGGGTGCCGGTGCACACTTACAAGACACTCGCCGATGCCTTTTGAGGGTTCCATCAGGTGGAACTGGATGCGGAAAGTCGACGCCTTACCACCTTCATAACGCCCTGGGGCCGTTTCAGATACCGGAGGACGCCCATGGGGCACTGTTCGGCGTCTGACGCATACACCAAGCGCTTCGATGATTCCGTCCAGGACATCCTGCGCAAATACAAGTGCGTAGATGACAAGCTACTCTACGACACTTGTGTGGAGGACGCGTTCTGGCATACTTACGAGTTTCTGGACACATGTGCCAGAGCAGGAATCACCTTGAAACCAGAAAAATTTTGGTTCTGCCGCAGGGAGGCAGAATTCGTGGGTTTCCATCTGGGATGGGAGCACTACCAGCCCACGTCAGAGCGTTTGGTAGCCATCAGGGAGTTTGCCATGCCAGACCGACCCACCATCACTGACATTAGATTCTGGCATGGCATGGTTAATCAACTGGCGCCATTCCTGGCCACCGCGCCTGTCATGGAGCCTTTCCGAGAGCTCCTCAAGAGGCCAGCAGGCAAGCGTGTCTACTGGGACGATCAACTACGCCAGAAGTTCCACCAGGTGCAGGCCTCCCTCACCGCCAACTTCGCCAGTTGGCGAAGGATGGGCTTGTCTATTACGACAAGTCCAGGCCCACGGCAGTCGTGACGGACTGGTCCAAGGAAGGGCTAGGATTTGTGGTCCTACAGCAACACTGCGCCTGTGCTTCACCGGATACACCGTTTTGTTGCAGGGGGGGGTGGCGCCTGGCCCTCTGCGGCAGCCGCCACCTGAGTCCAGCAGAAGCAGGGTACTCGACAGTCGAGGGAGAAGCTCTGGCGGTAGCGTGGTGTCTGCGCAAAGCCAGGCTGTTTCTCCTAGGATGCCCCAACCTCCTTGTGGTGACGGACCATCGCCCCTTAGTGGGTTTGTTCAAGGACAGGTCCCTCGCGGAGCTGTTGAACCCCAGGTTACTCCGCCTGAAGGAGAAGACGCTGCACTACCGGTTTGCGATAAAGTATCTGCCGGGCAAGCAGAATAACGCAGCTGACTCCTTGTCGCGATTCCCTGCTCTCAAAGCGGCACCAGACGTAGACGACATGGACCAGGAGGAGGAAATAGCGGCTGCAGTGTGCGCGGTGATGTTAGCAGCACTGGAACATGACAGCCCTGTTACCATGGACGAGGAGATGGTGGCCAAGGCAGCATCGGAGGACCCAGCATATCAACTGCTGTTCAACAAGGTGATGTCGGGAGACTGGCACCAGCACAAAGCACAAGAAGCACCTTGTCTGCGTCCGTACTTTACGGTGAGGGACAGGTTGGCAGTGGTTGGGAGCCTGGTCACCTACACGTTTGGTGGTGGGAGTGTGCGCCTTGTATTTCCAGCCCCGCTCCAGCACCGTGTCGCCTCTAATCTCCATGCTGGACACCAGGGCCTCGACTCCATGCTACGTAGGACTAGGCAGTCGGTTTACTGGCCGGGCATGGAGGGGAACCTGCAGCACCATCGCAACCTGTGCCAGGATTGTGAGAAGCACACACCCTCCCTACCTCCGGAGCCGCTGGTCATCACGCCACCGCCAGATTACCCCTTCCAGCAGGTTGTCGCAGATATGTTTCAGCTGGAGGGGAACTCTTACCTTGCCTATGCTGACCGCCTCACTGGCTGGTTGGAGCTGGCCCACTTCCCGAGTAGCACCAGCTCAAGCAAGATCATCACCTGCCTGAGGAGGTTCTTCGCAAGGTGGGGGGCGCCAGAAGAGATTTCCACGGACGGCGGCACCAACTTGGCCAGCAGCGAGATGGCCACTTTCCTCAGGACTTGGGGGGTCAAGGTGCAGCTTTCCTCGGCGCACTATCCCCAATCCAACGGCAGGGCAGAAGTAGCAGTTAAAGCTGCGAAGAGGCTCCTCAGGAGTAACACTGGCCCCGGGGGCAGCCTGGACAATGACCGGGCATCAAAGGCCCTCCTGCAATACCTCAACACACCGCTAAGGGACGTGAACAAGTCTCTAGCACAGCTCGCCACCGGCTGACAGCTGCGGGATGGCGTTCCCGTGGCAAAACAACACTACAGGGTCGACCAGCACTGGAAGAAGAACCTGAGGCAGAGAGAGCGAGCAATGGCGAGGACCCAGGACGAACTTCCTCAGGCGAGAGGAGGGGTGCACCGCCAGCTCCCACCATTAGAGCCTGGTACACGAGTGTGGATACAAGACGTAGACAGCAAATTGTGGGACAGAACCGGAATCATAGTTGAGTCCCGCCCCTACCGGCAGTACGCAGTAAGGCTGATAGGCAGTGGCCGGATCTCCATACGGAACAGACGCCATCTGCGGCAAGCGCAGACGCTCATCACTGCGACTCCACCACCAAGTTCAGGGCAGGATGGTGCAGACGGATCAGGGACACCGGGCCCTGGTAGCACAATCCGGGACATTAGCCATGCTCCCGATAATACGACTACCACCCGCCCTCGTCGGGAGCGTAGGCGTCCTGTACGGTTGCAGGACTATGCAATGTAATGTGGGATAGCTGCATGGTCGGAGTTAGTGCTTGCTGCTGTAACATCATGTTTTTGTCTTTTTTATTTCTTCTAAGTAGTTTTGTTATTCTAGTTTTTTTTGTTTTTTTTAGGACATGAACTTTTTGTCCAGTGTCATTTTCTTATATTATTGTGATGCGCCACAGGAATTGTGTTTTTTTATTTTTTAAGCTACTGTCTTCATTTACGTTAATTGTACCTTTAACTGGGGGGGAGGGGGGAGATGGAAGATGTACGATATGTTGGATGGGCAGCGGCACTACGAGCCGATTGGACAGTGAGAGGCAGTAGCTGACCTACGGTCCTATCCTAAGCAGTGGCTGTACTGGGGGTCCAAATAAACCTGTAATCCGCTCTACCCTATTCAAGACCTCGTATAGGTGTGAACTGATCTATGGATTGCCGAGCGTAAGTCTGTAGCCGGCACTGCAAAATGTGATAAGAGCTGGTCTTCTAGCTGCAGCTTTTGCCAAGGCATCAGCTTCCTCTTACCGCAAACCCAATGTCCCGGGAACTCAACCAAACTAAAGTCCACTCGCCTCTTGGCAGAAAAAGCCATTCCGGGATGGCTTGCCCCAGCGGGGGGGAGATTTAAATTTTAAAAGGTGTTAGAGCCTACAAGAATCACAAAAATTTTGTAAAGAGACATCCGAAGGGAAAAAAAATCCATGAGAGCTTAAAATAGCACTTTTTCACCGTAAAAACAATAAAACCCTTTTAAAGGGCTGGCGCCTATGTTAAACGAGGGGAATAAGACCCGTTCCCTCCTTCGTCTTTTTTGGAATCATCAAAAAGACGGGAAAACCCTGTTTGTGAAATAGTGCAAAAAACTGGGCACGCTCAGCCTGACGGGGGAAAAGGCCTTTTGAGATGGAAGCTTTTGCAGGACCTTCTGGAGAAGCCATGCCGACTCTCGTAGGTCTATCTGGCGATCCGTAACAGGGAAGGATCGTCTCCAAATGCATTTAAATGGGAACCAAGGGGTTTTGGGTAAGCCCTTCGCTCATGGTAAATTTTAAACCCTAATCACAACATAGCACGCAAGCTATTGATCAGGGAGGAGTTGAGGGATACCAACTCTTAAGGGGGACGGGGCTTTTAAGATCAATGGGGGGGAACCAGCACCCCAATAACTTGGAGGAGATACCTGAATCCCCCCGGTTGCCGAAGCGGACACCAGCATGGTGTACGAATCCAACATCCGCAGTCGAGTGGGTGTGGAAAAGGGAAGGGCACTTCACTCCTTTTAAAAGCTTCGAAAGGTGGTAGCGAAGGAGATATAGGAGGGTACGCGTCGCCCCCCAGTTTGGTGTGCAGAGGATTTTCATAGATCCAGGGTCCGGAACATCGTCTTGAGAGCACGAAGGTGAGGCACCCAAGTCATCTTTGAAAAAATGAGTCCTAAAAAGGGGCCCTTCCCTACATGGTTTTCTCTTCCCGAAATTCAGGTCGGGGGTCGGGAGAACCCCAGGGTTCGAAAAAATTAAACCGCTGCTTTCGCTGGAAAAAACCGGAAACCACGTTTTCGTCGTCCTTCACAAACTTTGTCAATGAAAGTTGGGTATTCCTCTGCAACCGACATCCTGGAAGCAGCAAAAGATTGAAAAATCACCACTAAAATTTGGCTAAAAATCCCCCTGGCAGTAAGTACATCAAAATACCATTGTGGCTACAGCAAACAAGCTACCTCAAGCTCAATGCATCTGAAAGCGGTTTTCCCGAAGACAGTATTTGCAAACTGAACTCGAAAAACCAGGTTGTTTTGGAAAAGTCTAGAGGTACAGGCAAACTCCCTCTTAGACCAATTCTACAGAGACTCTTACCGTGTCTCCAAGCTGTGTCAAAAACCCTTTCCAAAAGTCAAAAATATGGTCACATGGTGTTGTCGAGGGGAAAATGCCCCGCATAGGGATGACTCTTAAAGAAATCGCCCCCAACCCTTTTTTTCTTTGCATAATTATGTTGAATGTTCATTCAAATACCAAATCACAAAAAAAATTCTTTCCACGCCTTTTTTCCCCCTAAAATCATGCTTTTGTAAAAAGCGCGGGAAAAACGCAGCTTATTCCCCCCGGGCGTGAATTTGCGGTGAGTCACATTTAAAACTTCCCGCCCTCCTAAAAAAATACACAGAAATCAGAAATAAAATATACTTAAGTTTTGGGTGTTTTGAAATTTTTTTGCGATAGGGCTCTACTTGCATCCTTCAGGGTTTACACAAGAAAGCGGGCCCTTTTTGCAGAGAGCTTAGCACCCATTTCTGCCCTTTTGGCCTGATTGTGTGTCGCGCCTGGCATTTTTGGGTGAGAGGAGCGGACAAGACAGTGTGTTTCACACCGCCCTCCTCTCCCCGCCACTGCCGA
Source organism: Chionoecetes opilio (assembly GCA_016584305.1). Taxonomy (NCBI): domain Eukaryota; kingdom Metazoa; phylum Arthropoda; class Malacostraca; order Decapoda; family Majidae; genus Chionoecetes; species Chionoecetes opilio. Next base: position 39,023 of record JACEEZ010011995.1, on the reverse strand, counting down.
CGCTGCCGACTATTATGGTAAAATAGGTCGAAATGGGGGGTAACTCTCGCAAAGGCACACTTTTTGCTTATCCATGAAGGATGCAAGATTGCAAATTTTTTTTATCAAAACCCCCAAAAATTTTTTTTAAAGTACTATATTTATTTCTGTTTCTGTGTATTTGTTAGGCGGGGCTGGAAGCTCCCGAACTTGACTCGCCGACCGTGGTGCGTCGTCTGCTTGCGTCAGTTTTTTTTTAGAGACTCGGGGAATTTACAGATTTTGAATGGGGATCATTTAAAAACGGGGACTGGATGCAAAAAATGACAAGATATTTTTGAATATGGATCATAGCTATTTTTGACTGCAAATTAAACGGAATGTGAAATGTCTGGACGATCTGGAAGAATAACGCTTCCGATGGAGTGATGCTTTCGAAAACACACTGTGGGTTTGGGGAAACAGGGGTGGGACTCCGCCGCGGAATTTCTCTGTCTTAAACCGAAAAATGGGGAAAGAAAATCCCTATTCACTAAATTTAAATTTAAGTACTTTAAAATAAACGTGGGACGGAAAAAGCTTTAAAGCTTCCCTAAATTTGAACGGGGGGAGAAATATAAAAATAGGGGGTTTTTGGTTACACAAATCTGGGCGTGATAAAAGAACTTTAGATATCAAATCTGAAAACGCATCAGCAAATTAGTAGGAAACTGGTTTTCCGTGGGTAACAAAAAAAAAGTTGAAATTTGTTCCTAGTGAATTTTTTTTGTGAAAATCACATTTTCATTCATAAATCTTCTTAAACTCAGAAAAGTCTCTTACCCCGAGAGAGGTCGACCGTACGCTAGTCTCTACCGGAAACAAGAGACTGAACGCCCTTTTTTCCCCAAAAAAAAAAAACCTTTAACCGTGGAATGTATCAGTACAGGGTGCGAAAAAGGGGAAAAAAAAATGTTCCCTATTATCTCAAAAACCGGATTTTTTTTTTTGAAAACGTTTAGTAAAACAAAACACGATTTCAAAAGGCTTCCCTGTGGTGTAAGCGTTTAAAAATTTCTTGAGAAAAGAGCGCAGTAAGTGTGTTTTTTAGGGCACTTTGTAAGAGAAAAAATATATTCCAGAATCCGGGACCATCCCCTACAGCGTCAAAATCTTTCTAAAAATAAATTTACATTTTAAAAGTACTACGATTCCTGCTAATGCTCTCCCTCAGACTAAAAAAATGTTTTGGGGGTAAAAATAGATTTGGTGCGTCAAAAGCTGCTGGATATGAATTCACAAAATTTGCAAAAAATAAACACCCGTTATATCTCAAGATCGTTTAAGCAAAAAAAAAACGGGCAGTTGCTTAGGGTAGATCTCGTTGAGCTTAACAAAAAAATATTCAAGGGATTTTGGGCTAGGGTTAAAAGTTACTGTAAAAAATAGGGGAAACCAATAAGGGGTATTTACCTTATAAACAGCCTAAAAAATTGGGCGAGTTGTTTATCATACAGAATAAATATCTCAAAAACAAATTTTACATTTTCCGAAAACAATAAAAACATGTTCCAAATAAATTTTCTCACAGAACAAGTTTGGTTTTGAAAGGACGTACCAAAATATTTTACGGGGTAAAAACTTTCAAAGGGTCAAACCAAAAATAAAGAGACAGAAGTACGTCACCCTCCCGGGGCGTTGAGGCAAAAACACCTTTGTGCCATACTGAATGGGATCGCGCCAACGGCCCACCGTTCAAATATTTTTTTGGGCCCCACTCAGGCCCACCACTCTCTCTTCTCTGTCTCTGTCTCTGTCCTGTATCTGTCTCTGTCCCCTGTCTCTGTCTCTCTCTGTTTTCTTCTCTTTTCCTTCTCTCTTTCTCTCCCCCCTCTCTCTCTCTCTCTCTCTCTCTCTCTCCTTCTCTCTCTCTCTCCTCTCTCCTTCTCTCTCTCTCTTCTCCTCCTCTCTCTCTCTCTCTCTCTCCCGTAAGCCACCCTATTCTTAAACCCTTGACATATTGTGTACTCGGAAGAGAGAGAGAGAGAGGAGGAGGAGGAGAGAGAGAGAGAGAGAGAGAGAGAGAGGAAAAAGGGGAAGGGGAGAGAGAGAGAGAGAAAAAAGAGGAAAGGGGAGAAAAAGAGGGAGAAAGGGGAGGGAAAAGATAGTTCTAGCAGCACACAAGCTGGGGACGAGACCCTTTACTTGTGCCGCTGTTTCCGGGTTAGGGGACGCAAAATTCTTTCCCCCCCGACACAAAGGGCCATGCTTATTTTTTTATTCTTATTTTTTAGTTCATACCTCCTCCCCTTCCCCTTTCCTTCTCATCCCCCTACCCTTCCCCTACCTCCTCCTCCCCCAACAATTGCTTTTTGTCTAAAAACGAAAACGAAAACCCCATTCGTTAACCATCAGAAAAAACCACGTGAACAACTTTTTTTGCAAATCCGGTGAAAAAAATACTGCGGAAAATTTGGGGGGCAGGCCCAGGGGAATTATATTAAAAACCCCAAAATTTTTTTTCGAATTATTTGTGAAAAACACATTTTAAAAATTTAAAAAATCTATCTTAACCGAGAAATTCTCTTTCCAAGAGAGCTCACACGCGTACGCTAGTCTCTGACCGGAATCTGCGAGACTGAAGCCGCGAAGCACCTTTGTTCCCTAAAAAAAACGTTATGGGGCGACCACACGGCAACTTTTGTCTACAACAATTTAAAAAACTGCACGAAATACAACCCGCCGACAAAATAGACAAGGGAAATTTTGGGGAGGGAAAACCCTAAAGCCGCTTCTTGCAGCTTTTTCGTTTTCTGTTTTAAAGGAGGCACTTTTAGAAGGCTTCTTAGGTTGCCCCCTGGGCAAGCCTAAAAAGCCCGGGAAAAAGCGAGCCGGGGTCTCTCGATTTAATACAAATTAATTTTTTAAAATTTTTTACTTTAGGGTGATGGGTAAAGATTTCCTTAATTCTTAAAATATGATTCATAAAAAAAAAAAATATTAAAGCTTTTAGCCTCTTGGGAACTTAAATAATCCAACTAAATTCTGGAAAACTGTACTAAACCCGAAAAAAAGAAATAAAAACCTTTCCAAAAGTTCGAGTCCAAAACCCTTTAAACGTCGAAAAAACCTGAAGCCGGCATTTTAAACCGTCAAAACTTTTTTTTTTTTTAGCTCTGGCTCATTCGCGTTGGGGTTCCGTGCCCTTTTACTCTTTTTTTGCCGTGGGTTTTAACCTCTTTTTTTTTAAACCTTTTCTATTAATAATATTTTTTTTAAAGCAATACAACTTTATTTTTTTTCAAAAAGGGCCTCAAAGCCCCAAAAATGGGAAAAAGTAAATGTCCCCATGTCCCCCTCATGCCCCAAAATTCCCCAAATCTAGGGAAAAAAACCCCCCATCTGGCATCACTGGACGGGAAACTGGGCTCGCGAAAATTTGCTCGAGGGGGCCCCCCGCCCTCATTCGTCTTTTCCTTTTGGGCTGGGGGACCCGGGGAGTGGGGGGGCCCTTTCCGACAGAATGCAATTATTTTTAAAAAAGCGCGCTTTTTTTACCAAGGGGAAAGTCAAGTTGCAGGGAGGGACGGGAAAAAATTAATAGGAAATTTCATTTCATTTGCCGTTTAATACACAAATCTAAAGTCCCCCTTTCACAAATGTCGAGGGGGGCTATATTACATTTTTGCATCACACAATAACATCACTTGCACAGTACGTACTTACATTATCTCCCTAACACAAAAAAATACCCTACGGGAAATCTATGGGTTTCTTCTGCGACTTCGAGGTTCCTGCAAAAACAAATTGTTTTGAAAAACGGTCTGTATTCTGGGATGAGAGTGCTGGGGAAGTGTGGAGTAGGTGTATCCCCTTCTTTCCTGTAAATACAGGGTGGGCAAGGGTGCGCCCTTGCCCCATCCTTTTCAACGCTTGTATGGACTGGGAAATTGGACAAGGTTGAAAGATTAAAGGGTTTTTGTGGAGCTCCTTTCGGAAAACACCAAAATCACTAAACCCTTTTTTTTTTGCCATGATGCAGAAACTTTGCTGATCGCGGGGAGGTCCTGGTTGTTGGCTCTCGAGGCGCTCACGGGGAGGCAAACCCTTTGGGGGAAACTTGGGGGCCCCCCGGGCTAAAACCCAATGCCCCAGGTTTTTTGGAGACTTACTAATGAAGCATTACAGTCGTTCTTTGCGTGTGGCGAGGACATTGAATCTTTGGAAAGTTTTACATCCCTTGGGTTAGCGCAGTCCACAATTTGAGGGGCCGGGTCACGTAAAGGGAACCCTTTAGGGGGGGTTTGGCATTCCCTCAAGTGTTTTTGGACTCGCTCAGGGGGAGTATTTGGCGTTGTCGTACCGGGTGCAGGAGGACAAAGTTTCCGGATCTTAAAGGTGGGCTTGTGCCCCCTGACTTACCTTTTTGGTTTTGAGCCCAGGACACAAACGTACTTAAGAGACGAATAAATTCCTTTTGGGAAATAAGTGCCCTTCCAGAATCTGGGGTATTCGGGGGGGATGTTTAAATTTGCCCAAATAAACCGATTGCACCATAGACTGAATCTAGGCCTATTCCCTGCATAGCCCCGTCAGCCCCAACTTCGGCTATTTGGCAATTTGGCACGCTCCCCTTTAAACCGTTTCCTTCCCATCGGGTTGTATTTTTGAAAGAGCCCCAAACCGGCGTGGAGGGGCCAAGGGGGCCCCCCACAAGGCTCGGGGGCTGGGGCCAAGTTGATGTTTTCTTGTCGAGAGCGTTTGGGTAGGGGAAAGGAGCCTGAAAGGGGAAAATCGCGCTTTGGTGAACCCCGGGAGTGGCGCCCGTAGGGGGCGAGGCGACGCGCCCCCCCGGGGGTTTATCCCCCCCCAATGTTATTGTTTGACTAAGCTACATGTCTTCATTTACACTAAAATCTGAAATGTTTCAAAAAATTTAAAAATATATGGCCCCCTGGTGACATTAGTGCAGTGGCGACTATATTTGTTTTTTGAGGGTAAAATTAAATTTCCCAAGTTTGTTGTTTTCAAAAAATTACGAATATTGAAATTTTTTTCGTAAAATTACTTTAGTCTTAGGGTCGGCCATCAGGGTTTTTTTCCATTTTTATATTGGCACAAGAAGCTCGGGGCGTCTTCCCCGCCGACTGTAGTGCGCATGCGCCATTTCTCCTCACACTGCCCCAAAGGGTGGTCCTGCTCTCGGGGGGTTTCCCACCGATCTGGACTGATCTGGACTGGTCCGCCCGCCTCGCGAAAACGGTTCCCCCCGGCCCAAAGTCCAGCCCAGACCGGGCTAGAAGGTCGCGAAAACACGCAAATTTTTTAACCCATGGATTCCTCATGGAGGGGGGCCACCCCCCTTTTACGGTGATGATTGTTTGGCCCCTTTAAACTGGGGCGGCACTTTCCCGGGTCGATGGCCCCCTAGTTTTGGGGACCTACGTGGGGAAATTTTTTTGTCCCAGTGTGGGGGGGCTAAACGGTGCTTACCTTTCCTCCCCCGGCATTGGGAGAAGGTGTTTCTCCCCGGGAAAATAAAGGCCCCATACCTTTGTGAAGGGCGGGCCTTTTTTAAAAAACAATTTAAATGATTTTTTTTAAATATTCTTTTATTTTTGGTTTTAAAATACACAAATTGTTTTTTTTTATGTATTTTGTTTTTTATTTTAAAATTTTGTTTTTTAATTATTACAAAAACTGTATCTTAGGTAAGCGGCGTAAATCAAAAACCAGGGCAGTTGGGGGCCCCTTTAAAAACAAAATTTCTATCTATCATTTTATTTTTTTTTTGTTTTCGGGAAAATGAATGAGTTTTAGAAAGGAGGCTAACAATTCCCGGGAGGGGGATAAAAGGGGGAATGTGGGTAGTTTTAAAGTAACGGGAACTCCCAAAACTTTAAAGGGTCTCACGCCCTCTCGTGGGCTTCCTTTATTTTTTCTTAAAGTCTCCCTTGAAAAACCTTTTTTTTTATCAGCCTGTGATCTAAAAAGGCTACCTATTTTAGTGCCCATCACAAACATGCTGAGGGCACTGCAAGCCCACAAAACTAAGCCCGTTGATGTAAACAAAAAATTTAGTAAGTCTGTACCCTTTTCTTAACTGATTTTATTGGGCCCCGTAGAAAACTCGCGGTCGTTTTTAAAACCGTTTCGTATTTGTACATTTTTTTCTCCCTTCACTGTTTTTTTTAAAAGTAAAACATTCTGGGGCCCCCTTCTTCATATTATTACAAAATTTGATGGGAATAAAAAAAAAAAGCTAAACCACAAAGTTATTTATAACCCTTAGAGAGCGATTCCCCCACCCGGGCCTGTTTTTTGATGAGTAACGCCCCCCCAGCCTACGCGGCGACCATCTGGCTTAAAAAACCTTTTTTCCCAAAATTTTTCCCTGACACCAACCTTTTTGATATTGAAGAAATAAAACTGGGGCCCCACCATCGTTTTCCCTGAAAAAAATTTTTAAATTGCTCATATTAGCAAAAATCTGCAACAATAAAATAAGAAAATACAAAAAATGACGGCTAAATAAAGTAGCGCATGAACATTTTCTCACATTTTTTTCTTTAAACTCCTTAGTCTCAGCTATTTATCATCGTACCACTTTTTGAAAGCAGGGTTTCCTGTATCTAAAAACCCCGCTTTTCTGATTAGGGTTGGTATATGATACGCCCCCGTTGTGAACATATCAAAACCCAAAAAAGGAATTTTGTTTCTGACCTTAAATTTAAAATTTTTTAACGGAAAAATGCCTGCCCTCATCAGCGGTGAACCTCCTGCCCCCCCCCCCCTGTAAAGACCTGTTTTTCATCTTTGAAATCTTGCCGCAGGGGGGGAAAATATGACAATAGTGATTCCCCCTCAAAAGGGGCTCCCAAAATCCCACCCCTAATAAGGACCCTCAGAAGCGAACTCGCTTTTTCCCCAATTAGTCCTTAGAGCCCAGTGGGCGTCCCTCCGGCTAAAATATCTTTGCGGGAGCAAAGGGGGAGGGAACGTGCGTAAAAAACCCCCTTTAACGGAAAAGGTGTGGGAGAAACTGACGGGGATTTCCTATTCACTGCCCTTTACCCCCCTAAAGGGGGCTAGCGACACAGCTTTTACATCACCCTGATGGGGAAAGGTGTCCAATAAAACTTATGGACACACAAGCAGTTGATACCATGCTGATAACCCAATTCCCCCGACCCTCGTCGGGAAGCTATCATTTAAACCTAGAATTTTGGAAAATCATCTTTTTCAGTAAACATAAGGTATCTCCCAGGATAGTAAAATAGAGGATAACACCCAGGGGGGGTCTAATGAGAACACCCCGGGAAAAGCCGTAGTCATCTTTATTGGACGTACAGAGCAAAACGCCCCTCCGTGCTTAGCAACCCGAGTCAAAACTCACGCTGCCCCCCAAATTGGGATGCCAGCGTTTCACCCATACAGTATATCCTACAATTTCCCCTCCCCGGAGATTATACAGGGGGCCCATAAACAATGGAATGAAAAATCAGTGAACCCAAAACCAAAAAAGAAACATGAGGGCCCTTAAAAAGTAAAATAAAACCAGGTGCCTAGCTTATAGGGTCTGACGGGTTGTAAAACGTCCTCTCATTTTTGTACATCAACATAAAAAAAACACAGCTTTGCCCGCAGGGGCTAGTAAAAATAACATAAAAACAAAAAAAACTTTTGGCCCCCTCATACTTAACACTAAACACCCTTCCCCTAACATAGTCCTTTTAAACATCCGGGCCTACCACACGGGCGGCGAGGGCGGCTGGGCGCGGGGTGGGGTATCAGCGGTTTGCCGATGGAGTTTGCAGGGAAATGTGATCCTGCTTTTAAATAGTGGCAGCACCCCGCGACCTTGGAGGTACTTTTTTGGGGCCTGGAATGTGGGCCGTAGCAGCGGCTTGGGGTGCTTCCCGCGTACTTTACGACAGCTTGCCACCTCCATCAAGCAAGAAAGGGGTTTTGGGCCTTTTTTCCCCCCCCCCCCCCTCGCCTCTACAAAATACCTGCCTTTGTCCCCGGGCCCTTATTAGCTTAAATTCTGCCCCCAGAAACAAAACCCCGCTACCAGGGGTGATGGGGGGAGCAAAAAATTCCCATTTGCGTGATCCTTCACTACACTTTTTGGTGTCGGGCCCTCCCTTTCCGCCCCTCGTTCACGCTTTTGGGGCGCCCCCTGTTTCGTCCCCCCTGAATTTTTTGCGAGTTTGGCGGAAACCCCATCACGTACTGCCCGGCCCTTCCCAAAGCTGCCCCGGGGGGACTTACCCAATTCAGGAAAGGGGAAAAATTTTAGGTACTGCACCAGACCCGAGAGCAACTTTTTCCGAAGAGGTTTCTGTTTGGGGCTCCTTTTTTTCCCCGCAGCACTCTCTTCGCAGATTTCACTGAAACTTTGCCCGCCCCGTTATCTGGGGGTATTTGAGCAAGGAGGGGCCACATTTAGGGGCCCCATCTCTCAAAGAAGGCAGTTTTTTCTTCACTCACTAATTAGTCCCCCCCTTTCCGTCGATTTTGGGCTCGGCGGGGCCCACTCTCGCAAAGTAAACCCCTCACTCCTCACAATCTTGTTCGGGGTTGCACCACGGGGGCCAGCGGGCGCTACCTAAAGGGCCCCCCCCGTTACCTGTCGCAAACCCAATTATGAGCACCCGCCCCGCTGGAAAAACGTCCCCAAACTTTCTGCTGGAAGGGATACTCGGGGGCTGGCGTGAGGACCCAGCGGTTTCCGGGTGTTTGTGATGGGGGCGTAGGCTTTACAGGTGTCCCCGGAGCCGGGGGTGCTGCAAATCCCCTTCCAGGCCGGGGCCAGTACACCCGTCCTCCCCGGGCCCTTCGGGAGCAGGGAATCCGGGCCCTTTGGGGGCTTGCATGCGTTTGCTGCCCTTAAAGGGGCGCCTCCTCAGGGATAAAAAAAACTCACGTCCCCTTGGGGTCCATATACTTTAGGTCCCCCAAAGCCACTTGACCCCGGGACAACCCAAAATCCCTGACACCATAAAATGGCCGCAGGCATTAAAATCCCCCTTGCTTCTGGGGGGATGCCATTCGCTTGCCAGCCAATTTTAACCCCACCAACAACGGGTTCCGGGTCCTGCTGTGAGGCCTGAAGGACCACCCCCCCTCTCCGGGTGGAAAACTCTTTAAAAAGTTCAGGGCTGCCACGGGGGCTTAAAACCCCCTTTTTTCCCCTGCCAGTTTCCCCCCCCTGCTCTTCTCCTTTCCATCGGGGGGCCTTTTGGAGTGCGGGGTATCCCGAGGGGAAAGTGGGCCCTGCATAATTCTTTCTACCGGTCTGGTGGGGAAATATTTGAAGGGGACGAAGCGTCTTTTTCCTTTCCCGGCGGAAGTAGCCGCGGGTTTTTCACTATACCCCTGAGTGCTCGTTTAAACCCAAAAACGTTTAAAACCAGGGGGGTGGCCCAGTCCACCAGGGTAGGTTAGGGAAACCCCCAAAAAATAGGCGACCCTTGCGGAGACCCCAAAGCCAGGGCGAGCGCTTCGCCTTCCACAGGGGGCGTACCCCGCCCCTCAGCAGGGTTAAGTGAGGGGCGCCCACAAGTCCCAAAGGCCCCAGCCTTCTTGCAGCAAATGGTCGTCCCAGAGGGAAAAAAGGGGCAGTGCTGCTGGGGATGACAAAGCCCACCCCACTTCCCTCCAGTCAGTAATAACAAGGGGCCCCTGGTGCGATCATAGAAAAGCCCCCGCCCCTTGGCCCTAAACCTATCGGGGCCCTTGGCCTGTTTCAAAAGCTTCTCCCGCAGTTTCTCGTCCCAGTACACTTTCTTCCCGGGTGGGCTTCTTGGGAGGCCGCCGGAAGGGCTCCAAAATAGGGGTTTTTGGGCGGAAGGGGCGCCAGCTGGTTCCGAATCCGTACCAAGATCCCCACGTCAGTGATGGGGGGGTTTTTTCTGGCAGGGAGAAGCTCTTTATGGCACTAGACGATCATCTGAAAGGCCTTTGGGTGACCCAATCGGGGGTGGAACCAAAGGGAACTCCCCCCTCGCGAGGGGCAGAACTGAAACTTATCGGGCTTGAAAAGTGATCCCCTTTCCCTTGGCGCACAGCTAAAGGGAAAGTCAAACGGGGTTTTCCAGAACGCCCCCTTTCGATGCAGATATCATAGAGCAGGGGGTCGTCAATACATTTGTGCTTCCCGGGGGAAATCCTTGGTTGGGGGTCATCGAATCTCTTCGTTTATGCAAAACTGGGTTCCGAGCAATGCCCCCTGGGTTTTTTCTACAGTACTGTAGGGGACCCCCCGGGGGAATTAAGGGTTTTCCCGGTCCCCCTTTCTTCATCAACTCGACTTGGTGGAATCCCCCGGGAGCGGGCCCTCAAACCCTCCTTTTAGGGGTTGGGGGGATTCGGGAAAACCATGTCGAAGGGCGCCCGGGGTGTGGTGGGGTTTCACGGCGGGACCACGCCCCCCCCCTTTTGCTTCTGGAAATCTACCCCCCAGGGTGGGCGCGGTTGGTAGAATCACGGACTGGGTTTGCAGAGTCCCCGGGGGCCCTTCGTCAGCGGGTTTGGGTCCCCAAAATCATCCTGGTTTTGGTGGCGCTTTTTACAGTCAATAACCCTTGTAGTTTTGGGACTTGCAAATTTTCTAATAGGATCAAAGTAACTTATCTTATCTTTTGGAAGTCTACGTCCAGCCGGCCCCGCCCTGACTTTTTCGGGGGGGGGGCCCCACCACCATGCCGCAACCCCCCACTTCCGTGGGCCCACCCGCGGGACTGGGGGAATCCAAAGCCTCTTTTAACATCGTCGAGCTGCTGCTTCCCTCAGCCCTCCAATGCTTGGGGACCGAAGCAGGGTTTGGCAGACGTGGGACTGCCGCCCTCCAGTAGGGGGATGTGATGCGGCGCGCCCCTTTCCCTGACAGGTTTGTGGGTTCCCGTCAGTGTTGAATGGTTTTCGACGAGAAAATGCCTCCAAAACCCTTTTCCCCTACCCCCGGAACGTTTTTCCTCCACGGCGGCAGCGGGCAGCGAGGGAGGTCTGGCCGGGGGGCTGCCGGGGAAAATCTTGGTTTATCTCCGCAAACCGCAAAGGTCGGCGGGGGTTTTGTGGGAAGTTTTCCCGTGTCCAGCCCCAAATCCTTTTCAGGCGGGTGCACGAAAAAATAAAGGCGCTCCACGACTTGACAAAAATGGGACCCCCTGCAGTGTTGAGCGCCCCCGGGGGGCTTATGTTGGGAGGGGGGGCCGCTCCCAAGGCAGGCCCGCGGGATCTTTTGGGCCCGGTCTCTTTTTGGCCACCCGACGCTTTTTAACAGCGCCGGCCGGGGGAAACCCAGCGATGCTTTTTTAAAGGGGTGGGCCGCCCAACACCTGGGCTCCCGTGTCGGGCCCCCCGCTTGGTTTGGGACCCCGTCCCCGCCCCCCCACCTGCGGTGCTAACTGCCCCCTGCAGAAATGGCTCTGGGGCGATACCTGCGGCGCCGAAAACCCTCACAAAATGTTTTTAAAAGCCTTGCAACCTCCCCCTTCCTGTAGCTCTTTTCACCTCCTCCCTTTATTTTCCCGGCTTCCCGCTGCATCACAGGTGGGGATGCTGAGCGGGGGGGAAAGGGTCTAAACGGGAGCATGCTTATACCCCCACCAGCGACACACTTGTGGGTTGGGAATGTGGAATTGGGGGCGCGAAGCGGCAAAACCACAACGGGGGGGAGGCGAAGTCATCATCCCCTGGGCAAACATCAAGCCCTGACGTCCCCGCCCGCCATCTCCCCAAATTTGCCCCCGAATTTTTCCCCCCCGTGCATGGAAGGGAGCGTCCCGCCCGGGGCCCCCTCAAACCCAAACACAGAAGGGGGCCCAAGGCTCTTTCCCCTCCTCAAATTTAAAGGCACTGTCGAAACCCCTTTTCCCTTTTTAGGCTGAGTCACCTAGACCTACCATCAAACCTTTCCAAGAAACATATACTCTGAGAGGGTTTCACTCGCATTGGGGGAAAATGAACTCACAAACCCCTGGCGCGCTGGGGGAAACCCCGCACAAAGAAAGCCCCTGACAGGCTCACCGTGGCCCACAAACCTGAAGAAATCCGGAAACCACGCACGCCCGATTCGTGCACGCAACAAAGGAAACTTCCCGATGGGGTTCCCCGAGGGGCCCTTCGTAGGGAGGGGCCTGCCCCTGACCTGTGGTTAAATTTTACGTCCCCGGGGGCCCCCCGGGAGGTCAGCAAACACAAAACCGGGGAATGTGGGGACGGCTTCTTGATCCGGCCCCTCTTGAAAGGGACACCATTCCTCCACCGACCGCCGGGCCCCGTTCAAACCTGCCCAAGGGCCTTTCCCCGCTCCAAAAATTTCTCCGGCGTTTGGCCCCCCCGGGAGGAGTCCTTCCGGGGGAAAGCTGGGGCCCGCGGCAGACACGACGCCAGGGTGGCTTGCAGTGATGCGATGGTTTCTTGTTGTGCCCGGAAGTTGACTGAGCCCCGGGTGACGAGGGAAAGGAAAACAAATCGGCCTTTGCAGGGCTTTTGGGGGGCTTCGCAAAAGGAAATTAAAACCAGGGGCTGTGGGAACGGGAAACCTATCCATGGGGCCATGGGTCAAGGGGTGTCTAATGAGAGACACACAGGAAGCCGTGTCTATCCCTTTTTGGACGTACAAGCGGCACGTCCCCCGTGCTTGCGAACCCGAGTCTAACTGACGCTGCTCCCCCCATGGGAAGGGGTTTCCCGCTCAAACCCTAAAAGTATATCCTACATACTAAATTTTGGAAAGTTGATTTTGATTTTTCCCTCCCAAATTTTGGGAAAGATCACTTTTTTAAATCAAAATCCCCGCCTGGCGGCACTAAAAAAAAACTTTGCTCCCGCAGTTTCCCCGGGTTTGGGGATTAACCTAGGGTAAAAAACTTGTTAAACTGCATTCTCTCCCCACTCATCGCTGGGCCCCCCTTTTAATACATTCTTACACCTAATCGTCTTTTGGAAAGCGTAAATTTTTATTCTAGGATCATTTTTTTCCCAATTTCGTGGGATAGTCCTGAAAGGGAAAAAAAGTGTATCACCCAACAAAGTACCCCGAAAAAGAAAATAACATCATTGACAAATTTGGGTTTACAAAAAACAAAATTTAGGTGACAATAATAAAAGAAAGGGTAAGTTTTTTCGAACAGCCAAAAACAAGAGACAGAGAAGCAATAAGAAAGTTCCCTTTGGAACTCCGGGGTGCCGGTTTGGGAAGCCCGACCCCTAGGGGCCCCGGGAAATCAAGGCCAACCGGGAAAGTTTTCCTGAAGCAGACACCCCTTTTGATAGCCTCTCAAAACCCCACCCCCTTGGTCCTACGATCCCAAACCCGGCAGCCCTAAAAACCACCAAAACCCCCAAATGCCCCTTTCGCTGGACCCGGGGTTACCCCAGGGGCCCCCATCCTCCAGGCCCGACCTCTGTTTCCCTGGAACAACCCGGGCCAGGCCCCCGTAGGACCAAAAATTGTCCAACAGGGCCCGTCCCTTTGGGGGGGTTTTGGGGACGGCCCCTTTACCAACTAACCAAGGGCCTAGTGATCAAAAGTCCCTTTCAGTGACCTTTTTCCCTTTTCAACCCTTTTCGGGCCTTATGAAGGGCTCATCTTATGTCATATACGTCTTCCCCCAACCTCCCTTGGCAAACTGTCACTTCGGGCACCATCACTGGGGGGTTTCTGTGGTGTTAAAAGCATTTTAAGGGAAAGTAGCTATCACCGTCTTCAACTTCTAGATCTGACCCCGTGCAGTATTTCTAAAACCCTTTTCAACCCGCCTTTAAAAAGAAAAAAATACAAGGGGTCCCCCGTGGGGGCGATCCAAATAACACCCCAAAGGGGGCAAGATACAGCCTTCCCCTGCATCTGCATTCAAAAGTGTAGCGATTTGGGTTTCATTTTAAACTTTTATAAAATAGGGTTAAACAAACCCCTTAATGATATTTGATAGGGGCCCTGGGTTTAAAGTGAAAAAACGTTTTCCTGATATCTTTTTGATTTTTGTTATACTCCTTTCGTTTGGTTTTTTTTAAGGGTTTTTTTTATCTACGGGTTGGGGGAAAGAGTCCAAGGGGAAAGGTCAAAAGGGACGAGTTAGTAAAATTTATGGTTTTACTGTTGGGGGAAATTGAGATCCCCAAAATCTTCATTGTCGTCTACTCCACCCCTCTCAAACGACAGTCTTTGGGGAGGGGTGGAATTACGTGAAGAATGAAAGGAAAGAAGGGGAAAAAAGGGTAAAATTTTGGGGAAAGGGGAGGGAAAGGGAAAGGGGACAGAGGTAAATGAGGATGGGGGTAGATAGAGAGAGAGGCAAAAGTGTTTATGGGTGACCCAAACGAGTCTTTTACTACCACAGGGGAAAATAACCGGGGGACAGAGGTAGCTCGCCCCCCAAAAAGCGGAGAGTAAGGAAAAAAGGGGAAAGGGGGGAGGGAGGAAGGAGAAAAGAAGGGGGAAAAAGGGGAAAAAGGGGAGAGAAAAGAGAGGGGAAAAGAGGGGGAGAGAAAAGAAAAGAGGAGAGAAATAAAAGGGGAAAAGGGGGAGAGGAGGGGAGAGAGAGGGCGGGGTAGAAGGGAGGAGAGGGAGAGAAAGAGGAGGGAGGAAGGGGAAAAATAAGGTGGGGGTTTTTAAACCCAAAAAACCGCACCTACACCCCCTCAACCCCCCTTTTAAAACAACTGTCTGCACTGAGATAACCTTTTACCTTACCCACCCCCAAACCCCGGCTTCTCCCCTTTATACAGAGGAACAGGATTTAGATTATATATATTTCCCCCGGTGTGGGCACACTTTTTTACTGTGTCGCGGTGATCCTTATACGAGACTATAGTATTTGTCTAAGTGGCGCGAGCGAGTTGGTGTATTCCCTTTCCCAAATCCACGCGCCCCAAGTATTTGGCTGAGTTCCACTCTGGCCCCCCTTCCACACAAAAGGGGCCCACCCCAAGCCAAAAGCCCGCCACTCCCCTTGTCCCCTGGCGCAGGGGGGTCCTCCCAAATCTACGTGCCCCGACGTCCGCCCGGGAAACCCGCCCTGGGGGCTCTGCCCCTTTTTTCCCCCGGGCTTTCCTTTAGATGAAGGGGCCACGGCGGGGCCAAAAAGCGGCGCTCGGGGTTTTCCCCCGTGGTCTCCTCCTGGGCCCCAGGGCCCACGGGGGCCCCGGCGGGGACGACTAAGGAAAACCCCGCATAAGGGCCCCCGGGGCCCAAAAGTGCAAATCTACAGGGCCTGATGTCCCTACAAACCGCCCTCTCCTTTTGGGGTTTCCTCCTTTGGGGCCCCAGGAATCCCCAAGCCACAGCAAGGCCCACGAAGGGGCCCCCCTACTTTAAACCCCCGGGGGTAGGGAAGTGGCAAATCTACAGACCCATGACGTCCCCCCCACACTACCTTCCCCTTGGCCTCCTTCAGGGGCCCCTTGGGGGGGCCGGGGGGCTGGGGCCGGAAAATTTCGGCGGGCTCAGGGCGGAGGTGGGAAAACCCACGCTGCTACAACGCCCTACTAGACCCTCGTTCAGGGGGCTTCCCCTGGGGTTTTTCCCCCCCCCGGGGGCCCCGGGGGTTACGAGACACCCGCAACAAAGGGTCTTGGACCTCTTGAGTACCACATAAAAGGGCTTCCTGAAGGCACGCAGCAGAGGTGATGTATTTTATATGATTTCGTGGGGATGACAGGGGCGGGGCGATTAAAGGGGTGCCCCCGGGGCAACTATGGCAAGCAGGGCCCCGGGGGGGCGGGGGGGTGCCCCCCGGGAAATGCCGGGCGTTTTCTAGCCCGGGGATGTAAACTCCCCAGAAGGTATCAACCCAAACTTTCGGGCACTGTCCCCTGTAACCCTTTCCCGGGGGAAGGGGATAAGCCCAACCCGGGACCTTCAGGTAAGGGGGCCGGGGTTAATTGTCTGCCAAAACCCCGCGCCGATTGGATAGAAAAAAAAAAAAAACCAAAGGCCCGGGTTTTGGGGGGCCCCTAAAACAGGAGCTACGTATAGCCCCCTTTTTTTAAAACCCCCGTTTTAGCCCCCGCACGCAAATTTCCCTTCCCCCCCTTTGGGGGTGGGGGGTGTTTTGGGGCTTAACAGTTTTCCCCAAAAAAATACTCCCCCATTTTTTTTCCCGATGTTTGGGGCCCGGGAAAAACCCAAAAAACCCTCATGGCGGTCAGTTTTGTACAAAATTTATGTTAGTGTAAAACCTTTTTAAATTTACAGTTAATGGTCCTCTGTCCATTTTTTAGGTAAAAGGCAAAAACACTGAAAATCCAAGGGGTTCATATGCCTTTTTTAAAAAGCCAGTAATGACATTTAAGACCCCCATTAAATTTTCCCAAAATTTAAAAAAAAAAAATTCTTGGGAAAACTTGGTATTATTTGGGTATATGGTTTTGGCGTAAAATTTCTCATCTCTTTTTTCCACGTCCAGTATGTTGATTGGGGTAATATTTTTGACGCCCAATGTGTCCCCATAGGGGTTATTTTATTGAGTTATGTAAATTTCCATTCTTTCTCATTGCTTTTCCTCAGACCAAAGGTGTGGATAGTGACACCGATATTGTTGGAGACGATGACAGCATTGAGGACTTTGTTAAAGAACATGCAGACACCTTCAAAGAGGCATATGGCAAGGTGACTCTCGACCTTACTTGTAACAGTGCCTTTAAGCGGAAATTACGATATGTAGCATGTATTATATAATTGATCAAATATGTCACTGTACTTGTATTTTGTTAGTACATTATACAGAATTTCAACATTTTCAATAATTATTCTGCTCTGTTTAAAAAAGTATTTAATTTCTAGGCTAGGAGTAACCAAGACAAGGCCCACGCAAATGCAAAGAAGGGTGACGAGAAGCGTAAGTCCCAGGGGGTGAAGTCATTCACACTGACTGTGGGGCAGCTGGTCATGAAGCGCCACTCAGCCAATATTGCTCGCAAGGGTGGACAGTGTGATCCAAAGTGGACTGGGCCATATAGGTGAGTGAAATTTGTAGACAATATATGAATGGCATTTAAATATGTAATAATAACTTTACTAATCTGATACGAAGTGATCCACTTTGGAATGGAATGACCCATATTGGTCAGATAAATTTGTAGTTTATATAATGTGAATGGCTTTTGAATATGTAACATTAGTTATACTAATATGAACAACTTCACTAACTAATACATGTTGATTATATGACTGTATTTAAGCACATGTGTTGCTGATTTGCATGTTTTTTCTATTGTCTTTTTTTGCATGTTTCATTAATGATTGTGATTCATCATAAATGTAGTGACTCAAGCATGTTCTTTCCAATGTGTAGTTTTAGTTTATGCTTCTACATTTGAACTGTTCCCCACTTTCTGGTAGTGTAGACTGTAGAGCCTTGAGCATCCACCAACTGTCTTTACAGAGAGATAGAAAGGTGCAGCGGTATGGAATTCTGTGGTGGCATGGTTAAGGAGACACCTCACTTCTGGGTGCCAATCGAACACTCGCCTGGCTGTGAGGGTCCAGCCTCCAGCACCATTGATGCCTACCACCAGAATGGATATAGCCTTGTTAGAAAGAGTGCAGAGAAGGATGACCAAAATGATACAAGGGATGCGTAACTTTAGTTATGAGAAGAGATTGAAGTTATTAAAATTACACTCACTCGAGAGACGCAGAGTAAGGGATAGATAGAATAGAATTATGATAGAAGTGTTTAAGTGGATAAAGGGATTTAATAAAGGAGAGGTAGGAAAAGTTCTTACGGCTTTTAACCAGGGTAGAACAAGAAGTAACGGATTCAAGCTGGAAAAGCGTAGATTTAGAAAGGAAATAGGGAAAAACTGGTTCACAAATAGGGTGGTGAATGAATGGAATGGTCTCAGTAGACAGGTAGTTAGTGCGGAGTCATTAGGGAGCTTTAAAGTGGGGCTGGATAGGTTCATGGATGGGGATGAAAGGTGGATGTAGGTAGTGTTAGGTGACAGGAACTACCACGTGTAGGCCTCACGGCCTCTTGTAGCTTCCTTATGTTCTTATGTTCTTATGCTCTTATGTTCTAGAACCCTTCATAACGAATCCCCTCTTGTCCATAAAAGAACAATGATTGATCCATCTTAATTCAGATTCTTTGTTAATAAAGAAGTACTATGGCATTGGCATCACCATTTCATATAATCATATTTGTAATAAGTCTGCACAAATTGCATTTCAATTTTGTTTCATTAAAAAAAAATCTATGACAATACATTAGGGCAGTTCTGATGGGGTTACCCTATATTATATAATAATAGTAATGTAACTTCAGGTAATGAACACTCAAATTTGCAGGATTTTGGAGATACTTGAAATGGACACAGTAAAGCTGGCTCATACCAGGATTGGTCATGAAGATGTTCCTCTGGCAAAGATGGTCGCCTACGATCAGCTTAAGCCTGTACAGTTCGGTGCACTTTACAGGCCTTCAGTAGAGCTCGTCGCAGACAGTTCTACTGACACAGACCCTGAACTGCGCCTGAATGAAGAGGCCTACTATTGGAGTGTGGGGGATTCGAACCCTAGTGTTTTGCCTAGAAACAGCGACACTTTACCACTGGGTTGTGGAGCGCCCAGAGGCAACAAAGCCTACCAGAGGCAACAAGGCATGGCCAATCCTCTGCAAGTTACTGCCCCACCTCAGCCTGATACTAAACGTATTAGTAAGCAGGATTCAGGGGACACAGACATAATTCTGATTGGCACCAAGGCCAAGGCCGAGAGAGAAGCCAGGTGTCTGCCCCCTGTGCCAGCCAGTCGCCAAGATTCACAACTAGAGGCAATGATTGAGATTCTGATAGACAAAAGGTGGCTCAATGATGACCACAAATCATTGCCAGGCCCTCCTCAAGCATCAGTTTCCCGAGGTAGATGGCCTCCAAAGCTGTGCAGTGTTTGAGGTGGTGGAGCACACTCGTGTTGGTACCCCCAGGGGAAAGTGTGAGCAAATTTCAAATGTCAGTAGTAATCACTGGATTACAATTATAATAAGTAACATTCATAATTGTCAAGATGGGAAAGTAAAAATATATGACTCCATGTTCCCGTGTACTCCACCGCCAAAAATTCATTGAACAGCTTGGGTGGTAGCTACACACCTCTAGCGATGCCATAACAATGCAATGGCTTGATGTACAGCTTCAGAGGGGCGGCGATGCATGCGGCTTGTATGCCATCGCTAATGCGTATGCACTCTGTGCAAATACCAAACCCGAGGAGTTTGCATGGGACCAGGATAGTTTGTATGACTGGCTGTTTGGATGCCTCGAGGCTGGAAAAATGTCTCGACCCCCTGTGACAGTACCCCACAGGAACCATAAGGATACTGTTTGGACTGAGGTGGAAGAGGTCTACTGTAACTGCAGATTACCAAGGAATGAGAACCGTATGATGGTTGTCTGTTTTAGCTGCAGCAAGCAGTACCACTCAAGCTGCGAGGGAGTGTCATTGCATACAGCTGGCAGCCAGATGTTCCACTGTAGCAGTTGCAGGTAAATTCCTTTCAACTATAAACCGTCTGTCACGTACTGTCTTGGAAGATTTTTTTTATTTTTTTTTATTTTAAGCCTAAATCACTCAACCTTCTTCTTTTTTTCATTTGGTCTGCACGTTAGCATGGAAGAGGACAAAAATACCAAGAGTATTATTTCCATCTTAATTATGCAAGATTGACACGAATGTGGATTAAGAGGCATAACTTAAAACAAAGAGGCAGTGGAAATAAGTTACTTTAAAGTTTAAAGTCAGCTTGAGTTTGATCTTAACTGGTGAAAGGAAGGAGTGTGTGTGCAAAGTTTGGTTTGTCTAGTCTCAGGTATGTCTTTACAAGGTTGTTAGGGCCGTGTTCACTTGTATAACTCCATACCTCAAAGTTTCTTAATTAAGGTGATATTTACTCATTCACAGAGAACGATAGACGGCGGCGCAGCATCAAAGTTTCGGCCATTCTCCGTGTCAGGGCCTGACAACCCAGCTGGCCTACCAACAACCCTGCCTAAACAAACTACTCTACTATGATAACAAACCCTCCATCTCCCCGCATCCTACCTGATACGCGGATCACACCTATGTCAGTTATGCGGGCACCTCCACCAGAGATCACCAAGGCCGTGTCCTTTTATCCCTTAGTACAACGGGCGGCAACCTGCGGCTCTTTCAAGAGACCTGTACGGCTCCTGCCACCTACTTACAAATGTCTAAATTGTCGTAAAAAAAAGAAAGATAAAACACTGGCATAGCTAGCCGCAGTACAATAGTGGATGTGACCTAGGTCCTGGGTCTCTAGGAAAATATTGGGATGAATTTTTGTACTTATTAACTTGTACTTGTTGGTAATTTCCATTCATAATTTACACTCCGGCTCCATCAGCACTGCTGCCCTGCCAAGTTTAAAGAAACTGACTCTTCTCGAATTCTGGGTTGCCGACCTCTGCCTTAGTGCATTTTATCACTTTACTTTTCCTCATGTTTCCCAAACTTGTCCACCAACTTACTCAATTTCTCCTTGCATATCACCATTATCATCATTCATGTATATTCAAACCTTAGTCATGGACTGCTGCTCAACTGGCAGCGATGTATTTTCTTATGGTGTATATATGTATGTATTTGTGTATATAGTGTATACACGGTAACTTATAATTATGTGAATAAAAAAACTAGAAATGAAGGGCGGAACACGCGCTCCATGAACTTGTGGAAGTGATAGACTATAGATAGACTGTGATAGACTAAGCAATAGACTATAGTGATTCAATGTGGCGTCCTTGAGAAAGTGGCTGAGGAACTAAGTAAATAGTTAGCATCTCAGTCTCTGTCTTAATCTATTTCAACAAAGCCGTCCATTATGTGTGATATTTGTGGCTTAAGTATCCTGTGTCTTGGGGGTTGATATTATAGGTAAGTTCATACATAAATATAATTTATGTTGCAAATAAAAAAAATATTGTTATTATTATTATTGTCATTATTATATTAGCTGCATTTGGTAAGGGGTTTACATTGTAAATGAGGGAGCGAGAAGCCTGGAAACCCCCTCTCTGTATTTACCTCCTACAACGAGACAAGGCGTAGACAGGACTGGGATGGGAAAGTTTCACTCCCTGAATCCTGTATAAATGCTTTGTCTCGGCTACCACCCTTGTTTGAAGGACACAAGTCTAGTATATGGATGGAAGGATATACTGTATGATGTATGTATGTGCAGAAGAGAACTACTACTCTGTACCATATTTCTTTTTAGATAATTATGCAAAAAATTACGAATTTACTGTAAACCCTAAGCTCAATATTAGGAAGAAAATGTATATGGTTATTAAGACCGGTAATTCCCAAAAAGTGCCCTTGGAAGGGGAAGAAGGGGAAAGACATGTACTATGGGAAGATCTTGCTATAGAAAATTGGAGACTTGCTCATTGCCTTTGTTAAGTCCCAACTAGACATATGGTGTAGCTGGGCCAACACCGGCTTGCCAAAGTGACGGGCAGGCGGATCGGGAGAGGGACGTGTAGATGGAACGAGACCTCAGAGTCAACAACATTTATTTCTGACAATTAACAAACTGCTGACGTCGCTTCGATGACGTGGACAGTCGTGAGACGTCACTTTGGCGTCGTGACGTCTAATACTGACGTGGCGAAATATAATTACATTAACTACAAATTTAACAAAATTGATAAATATTACAAATAACAATAAGCCAATATATATCAGAAATATCATACCATTACAGGAGGGTCTCAACAAATGCATCTTAATTTTAATTTGCAAATCCAACAAACTCCCCACCATGGGAGTACATTCCCTTACTCCCATACATACACATCATGATACCCAACATTAGCATATAGCATAACATAACAACAACAGCATAAAGTCAGTCTTACCTATCAACCAATATTACAAATCCAGCCTTACAGGGGCTTTCACCCTACGCCCCTTTCTAGTATATGATACAGGGTCTGTACCAACAGTATCAGTATCATCATCATCAAAGTGTACAAAGGATTGAGCATCATCACCTGACCGTACATTTTCGCTATTATCATCCATCTCAGCATTATCATTACAACTATTTATCTCCAAATCATGCAGTCTCTGAATAGGTCGACAGACAATACCCTTAGCTGTCTTAACTTTCACACTCCTAACCAAGTTATCTTTACCCGGTAAACTTCTACAACAACGCCAATAGGCCAGGATAGTCTAGGTACATTGTCTTCCCTAATCAAAACCACTGAACCTTTTTTTAAGTTACATCTGGGAAAAAACTCTTAACAGCAGGAGGCAATTTTTGATATAATCATTACTCCACAGCTTCCAAAATTCTCAAGTTGCTGTTGTCTAAGTTGCTCTCTCACACACAAATCACGTATAGTGTGGGAACGCACACATCTTTCACACCTTCTACCTGAACACCAGTTGTGCGCCCAATAAGGAAATGTGAGGGAGACAAGGGTGGGGAGCTTCCAAGTTCTTCATTAATAAAGGTTAAAGGCCGAGAGTTAATGCAAGCCTCTATTTCAATGAAATGTTGTCTCTAATTCACTTCTGGTTAGACATTTACCTCCAACTGTCTTTCTAAGGGAAACTTTAACAGATCTTATTAAGCGCTCCCACCACCTCCCCACCATGGTGCACGGGGTACTATAAACTTCCAGTTTGGAGCAAGAGGGCCGTACATGTGTTGCAACTCATGTGAAACACCAACAAAAGTTTGAGCATTATCTGAATAGAATACTTTAGGTAAACCACGCCTGGACACAAACCTGCGAATAGCTAATTTACAATCCTTCTTTGACAGAGAGTCAGTAAGTTCCAAGTGAACAGCCCTGATAACTGCACAAGTAAACAGTAGCAAATAAAACTTCTTGGCAGGCAAATCCAAACAAAACATAGGTCCAGCATAGTCTACACCAGTGGTAGAAAAGGGTGGTGCTTGAGTTACTCTCATCTCTGGAAGTGGGGCAACTGGTTGGTTACAAGCCCTGGAATCATGTCTACGGCAGGACACACAAGTTCTACATATGGATTTGACATCCTTCGTAAACCCACAATCCAGTAATTGTTTCTCAAAATAGAAACAAGGGTAGCAACACCTGCATGTTTAAGTATATTATGTTGAAACAGAATAATTAGTCGTGCAACATGGCCTGCTGGAATTATGACAGGATGTTTACTCTCATACAACATGTTCGCCTTATTTAAGCGTCCCTTGACACGCAATAAGCCCTCATTATCAAGAATGGGTCAAGTTTCCTTAAAGAGGAATTACAATAGATAGTTTTCCCCTGAGTAAGTGTAACAATCTCCTTAGAGTAAACCTCCCTTTGTACACAATAAATTAACTTAGTCTTAGCCTTAGTCAATTCTTCATATGTCAAAGGACCCTTACTTTTGTCACCTCTCAGCTTACAGTTGCTAATGATCTCATCACCCAAGCAACCACACTTACAACCTTACTCAATTTACCCCACCGAGTGAACTCAACACAGGATGAGATGCATTAGCAGTCAGGCAAGCAGTCACCGCTCTTTCTTCACATGTCTCACCACTCTGTGACTGCTTCTCTAGCTGAGGTTGACCGAGAGGGTATGACAACCATGCTGGACCATTCAGCCACGTCTCACCAATACCAGCTGTTCCGCAAGCACACCCCTAGAAATTAAGTCAGCGGGATTATCTTTTCCTGGACAGTGATCCCAAATTGCTAGGGGAAGTTAACTCTTGAATTTCTGTTACCCTATTCCTTACAAAGGTCTTCCACTTGTGAGGGTCTCCCTTAATCCAAGAAAGTGTAACAGAGAATCAGTCCAGCAAATAAAGGAACATCAAGATGAAGGGCAGAATTAACATAGGTTATCAGCCTAGCACATAGAAGACCAGCAAGTAACCCCAAGGCGAGGCAAGGTAATGCTCTTAAGGGGAGCTACTCTCCCCTAGACATGACCAAGGAAACTTTACATATGCCTGTAGTTGTACAAGTCTGAGGTATACACAAGCTCCATACCCCTTTTCTGAAGCATCACCATAAGTGTGGAGCTCTACATTTGTCATAAGTTTCCAAAGAAACACCACAAAATAACACCTGTTTCACATTCCATGTCTGAAACACATTTATATTAGTCAACCATCTCTGAAATTGTGTAACAACTCGTCTGGTAGTACTTCATCCCACTCA
The DNA here is from genome assembly GCA_016584305.1 of Chionoecetes opilio. Classification (NCBI taxonomy): domain Eukaryota; kingdom Metazoa; phylum Arthropoda; class Malacostraca; order Decapoda; family Majidae; genus Chionoecetes; species Chionoecetes opilio. The sequence continues at coordinate 14,877 of JACEEZ010011995.1, read as the reverse complement.
ATACCTTTCCTCCACACGTCCTGGAATAGTATCTTTACATACATGATAAAGGGGCTTATGAGCCCAAGGGGGTCAAAAGCTTAGCTATAAAGCTAAGAACAGCTCTTTTTGTAGATACTACCTCTAGAGGAGTATTTACATTAAACCCACCAAAGCTGAACAATCCTGAGATACATCCCACTGCATACCTAAGACTTTAACCGCTTCATTCTCACCCACAGCCACATCCTGGTCAAACTCTTCCATCATTTTCTTACTGTTAGACGTCCATTTAGTCAAAGTCATTCCAGCCTTAGCAAAGATAGTACATGCTCAGTGAACTTAGCTTTACCTTCTGCAACATTATCAGCACCAGACAACCAATCATCCACATACAAATTATCTTTCAATTCATTCACAACCTCCGAGCAGAACAAGAATCTAGATGATACTTTATGGGGGCATTAAGCAAGAAAGGACTACTTTTGTTACCGAAAGGCACACGAGTGAAACTCATCGTACGTACGTTATTCTCGCACTCCCAAAGGAATCTATGTACATCCCTATCTTCCTCGCGCACACTGATTTGCAGAAATGCCTTTGTAATATCTGCCGTGAATGCTACTTGCCATCTCCTAAATCTCAAGATTGTTTCTACAAGGTCAGGATTAAGAGATGGACCAGTATCCAAACAGTCATTCAACGACAAACCGTTATAGCTGACTGCGGAAGCATTAAATACTGGCCTTACTTTGGTGGGCGAGCGGCTCTCCGCGCACAACCGGACGGTGAGGAAGGTAGTAAGTGGGATGAACACTTTTCAGTTCAGAAGGTGGGACTTCCTCACAGATTCCCTCCTCCTCGTATTCCTTGAGTACAGCATCGTATTCTGCCTTCAGGTTCGGCTCCTTCTGAAACTTATGACATAGGTGATGCAACCGTTTTTCCGCTAGCTTTACATTATTCAGTAGTTGAGATCTAGACTTATCAGACTTCCAGGCAATGCAACCTCATACTTGCCATTTACAAATTTTATACTCTCATTGAACTTTTGTTGAACATTGTTAAAGGCACTTGTATCCATAACATTCTCCTTAGCTTTTATCCCAACTGATTCTAAATCCCAGAAATTTTTCACTCAGGCTCGGACACACCATTCACATTCAGGAGCTGCGTATTTACTCGCTGCTGATTACGGGAACTCCACGAACCAGACAACACCCATCCAAAGACAGACTCCTGGCCACCAACCCTTCATATTTGCATATCTGGTTAGGAAGCATGTAATTTCCAGTAAGAGTCAACCCCAACTAGAATATCTACTGTAAGTGACGGTTGTGTAAATAGTCATCAGCCAAATGTAAGGATTCATAGCCCCTGAGCTTGTCTTTAGGTACACTGGGTCGCACTAAAGGAGCACAAATAGTAGGGATTTCCATAGCAACTAAGAATGTACAACACCCTTACAATCCTCAAGTCTTAAGTCATACAAATTACTTACATGGCTTTTAGATAAACTGTTACCAAAGCAGAGTATGTTACAGGTTCAGAGCACATCCAGTTTTGGCTTTACTTTCTTACCAAGGAACTTGAAACATATGATCTGTCAGAACCAGTGTCAAAAAGTACAGTTGCTTGAACATTTTCACCCTTGCTATTGCATACATTCACTTTAGCAGTCTGTAAAACACAACAGGTATGGTTAAAGTTTCACGACTCTTCTCAAACTTACAGAGCGCTACACCTACATGGCTCACTGGTGTGGGGTGTGTGTTTAGCCTCAAAACTTACTATTACACTCTCTCTACCAGGTTGTGTTGACTCTTCACATACCTTCCTGTTACCAGGTTCTCTAGGTAGATTCTTAAAACAAAAGAGGATGTTGTGTCTTCCTCCGCACTTACCACACTTAGCCTTACAACCTTTGAAATGTGACCCTTACCCAAACATCTGAAACACAAGTCTGACATGTAAACTTTCTCTTCAAGTTCGGCGTGAGTAAGGTTAACCACACTGGCACAGTTTCACTTAAATGAGGCTTACCACAAAACCCACACCTTCTCATACCTGCTGTTGAAGAGGTTACAAGGGCAGAGGCCGTACCATGGAGCACTTTCTTCTTCTCAACGCCAAAGGGCCACTACGAGACTCTTCACCACGGCAGTTTTCCTTGTAGGAGTCAGACCGATCCCTCCGTTCTATTTCTCTTTTTAAAGGGAAATTCATCAGCCAGGTCAGATCACTTTCGTGGCCTGAACCCTCCCTAGACCACTCCATGCGAATATCATGTGGTAAACGAGACAAAATAACAGGGGTTAGCACAATACCATACTGATCCCTTTCACTCCCAAGGGTTCCAAACTGCAGACATGCGAGTTAAGTTGGTCTTGCAATACCCACAGTAAAGCAGTATACTTAGAACCAGAAGACTTAGGAGGCAGACTGATGTTCAACAGCGCCTGTATGTGGGCAAAAACAATACGTTCAGGTTTTCCAAATCGTTTTCCCCTAACATACTACAGGCGACGGGAAAGTTTTGCAGCAGTGAGAGTCAAACCTTGCAGCGTCCTCTTAGCTTCACCCTCTAGTGAAAAGCGAAGGTAACCAAACTTGCTTACTGCTGGTATATTAGACTCGCCCACTAATGCCCTGAACTGCTCCCAGTAGGACTGCCACTCAAGCACGTTACCACTGAACTTTGGTAACTCAATACGTGGTAAGTTAACGTTACCCCTCACTGAATCAACAGATCCACTTATACTTTGTGTTAACTCACCCGCTGGCTTGTTTTGGTCCAACAACTCGGCCAACCTTAGCGCTGCTTTTACTCTTGGAATCCTTGCGCGGCGGCGAAACAGGTCGGCGGCTTCTATGTCCTCCTCCAGCTTTTCAGGTTCGCTAATCTCCATCTCAACGGCCGTCTGAGCGTCGTCCGAGACAGCAAGGCGCCTATCAAATTCACTTATGGCGTCCTCAAGCTCCATCGTAGTCACTGCAGACTGCTCACACAGTGTTGACAATGACGTGGCGCTGCGGGTGACCCATCCTTTCGCTGCCGCTCTCCTCCTTTCCAGCCTTTTGATATCCTCGTCTGTCATCATGCCGGACTGGGAACTATCTTGCTTGCTCTTATTTCCCGGGTCTGGGCCCATTTGTTAAGTCCCAACTAGACATATGTTTAGCTGGGCCAACACCGGCTTGCCAAAGTGACGGGCAGGCGGATCGGGAGAGGGACGTGTAGATGGAACGAGAGCTCAGAGTCAACAACATTTATTTCTGACAATTAACAAACAGCTGACGTCGCTTCGATGACGTGGACAGTCGTGAGACGTCACTTTGGCGTCGTGACGTCTAATACTGACGTGGCGAAATATAATTACATTAACTACAAATTTAACAAAATTGATAAATATTACAAATAACAATAAGCCAATATATATCAGAAATATCATACCCTTGTTCGCCCCATTACAGGGGGGTCTCAACAAATGCATCTTAATTTTAATTTGCAAATCCAACAGCCTTTGGGAGGGGAAGAAGGGGATATAATTACCAATTAATAGTTTCCTGGCACTTTATTGGTATTTTTACGGTAAGATGTTTTCTCAAGATAATCAAACGTTACTCTTATCATAGTGTAATGTGAGCTATTGTTAATTGCATTAACGGGGCATGCATGTATAAATATATATTTGAAAGCTTAGCATTTTCTGTGGGAGAGGGAATTACTAACCTCCCAGTGTTGATTTCAAGAATATGCGTGGTATTAGTTTTAATTTGGAAGTGCCTTTAACTTATGTGACTGATTATTATGTGACGTCCCGCTCATTTTAAGACGAGACCATGTTTTCCGACTGATTTCTATTTATTTTTGATGAATATGACATACACAACTTGAGAATATTGCTTGTTTTTTTTTTTCTTAGTGGGATCGGAACTTCAGGGCCACCTCGTATATTGAGCCTTGGAAGGTAGATTTCCGTCAGCCAGCACCGTCATTGCTAACAAAAAAAACAAAAATTCTCCAATCTGAGACAATATTTCAAAATAGAAATTATCACTTCAAATTAGTTTTGATAATTTTTTAGTTACTCTGATTTTTTTTCCTTGAAATGGCTTCTTAAGGGAGATAAACCCCCGTCAAAAAAAAAAAAAAAAAAAAATTTGTTGACGGGAAATGGTTATCAGATTAATGCAATATATAGCCATAGCATTAAATAAATCGTTTCGTCTTCAACCGAGCGGGATGTCATTAAACAAAAAATTTACGTATGTCGCAGTTTAGGGGGTTTATGGAACTGTCGCCGATATAGGAGCGCTCGTCGAATCGCCAACCGAGAGCTCTCGCCGACGTGGACAATTTTGGCGAAAGTTCCACTGGTAAAGCCCCCCCGGTAAACTGGTAAAGCTCGTTCAGTAACCTAACCTGGACATTGGTCAACTGGCCAGCATAACCTAAGACAACACATAACCTAACTCAAGATCAAGAACTAGAAATAACCCCAGAAATAGGAACACTCGCCGACGTGAAAAATTGGAACACTCGCCGACGTCGGCGAGAATTCCTATCGGCGACAGTTATAGTTACCGTAGATAACACTAAAGTCACCAAGACAACGTTTTTTTTATGTAGCTACAGACGTGTGGTGGCGTTAATACTTTCATTTCTACATCCATGATTTCAGGAAAGTTAGAAAGGGCTATCTGGAGAGTCTGTGTTATTTTGTGTCTTCATCTGTTTCATATTATGGCTATAAATGAACAAATAAAAAAAATATCACCAGAGTGGCGACCAACACTAAGGTCGCTAGCTAGTGTTTATGTTCTGAGTGTCCTCCCGCCGTCATCGTCGCCCGAAAAAAAACGAGTAGCGAAATTTGAAACCGTATATACTTGCAGATACAAAGCATAAAACAACGCTGAAACAGGGTAGATTATACAGTCATGATATAAACTACTGTGTATCATCTTCAGTGGCACATACAAATCAGTAGGATGCTGTAATTCGTAATATATGGCGCCTGGCGACAGTATTGCCTCTGGCGACTAATTGGTATCTACGGTAGGGTTTTGAGCATATATGATATACGAGGCAATCAATTACGTACATAAATATCTTGTGAGCTGGATCCGAGATGGGGCCCTAAACACATGTTTCATGAATGCAATCTGCCCCAAAGGGTCGGACTAAACACCGCAAACTACCGCAAACTACCAGCAAACCACCCACAAACCACTGAAACTCCCTCACATTGCATGCAAATCAATAGCAAAACATTAATATCTTTCAGCAACACAAACCTAACACACAAACCCAAAAACTACACAAACCACCAACAACTAACACAAATCACTGAAANGTCATGTATTAGTAAAAATTAAATAAGAAAGGGTCAAGATGGGAAAGTAAAAATATATGACTCCATGTTCCCGTGTACTCCACCGCCAAAAATTCATTGAACAGCTTGGGTGGATAGCTACACACCTCTAGCGATGCCATAACAATGCAATGGCTTGATGTACAGCTTCATAGGGGCGGCGATGCATGCGGCTTGTATGCCATCTCTAATGCGTATGCACTCTGTGCAAATACCAAACCCGAGGAGTTTGCATGGGACCAGGATAGTTTGTATGACTGGCTGTTTGGATGCCTCGAGGCTGGAAAAATGTCTCGACCCCCTGTGACAGTACCCCACAGGAACCATAAGGATACTGTTTGGACTGAGGTGGAAGAGGTCTACTGTAACTGCAGATTACCAAGGAATGAGAACCGTATGATGGTTGTCTGTTTTAGTTGCAGCAAGCAGTACCACTCAAGCTGCGAGGGAGTGTCATTGCATACAGCTGGCAGCCAGATGTTCCACTGTAGCAGTTGCAGGTAAATTCCTTTCAACTATAAACCGTCTGTCACGTACTGTCTTGGAAGATTTTTTTTTTTTTTTTTAATTTTAAGCCTAAATCACTCAACCTTCTTCTTTTTTTCATTTGGTCTGCACGTTAGCATGGAAGAGGACAAAAATACCAAGAGTATTATTTCCATCTTAATTATGCAAGATTGACACGAATGTGGATTAGGAGGCATAACTTAAAACAAAGAGGCAGTGGAAATAAGTTACTTTAAAGTTTAAAGTCAGCTTGAGTTTGATCTTAACTGGTGAAAGGAAGGAGAGTGTGTGCAAGGTTTGGTTTGTCTAGTCTCAGGTATGTCTTTACAAGGTTGTTAGGGCCGTGTTCACTTGTATAACTCCATACCTCAAAGTTTCTTAATTAAGGTGATATTTACTCATTCACAGAGAACGATAGACGGCGCCGCAGCATCAAAGTTTCGGCCATTCTCCGTGTCAGGGCCCGACAACCCAGCTGGCCTACCAACAACCCTGCCTAAACAAACCACTCTACTATGATAACAAACCCTCCATCTCCCCGCATCCTACCTGATACGCGGATCACACCTATGTCAGATATGCGGGCACCTCCACCAGAGATCACCAAGGCCGTGTCCTTTTATCCCTTAGTGCAACGGGCGGCAACCTGCGGTTCTTTCAAGAGACCTGTACGGCTCCTGCCACCTACTTACAAATGTCTAAATTGTCGTAAAAAAAAGAAAGATAAAACACTGGCATAGCTAGCCGCAGTACAATAGTGGATGTGACCTAGGTCCTGGGTCTCTAGGAAAATATTGGGATGAATTTTTGTACTTATTAACTTGTACTTGTTGGTAATTTCCATTCATAATTTACACTCCGGCTCCATCAGCACTGCTGCCCTGCCAAGTTTAAAGAAACTGACTCTTCTCGAATTCTGGGTTGCCGACCTCTGCCTTAGTGCATTTTATCACTTTACTTTTCCTCATGTTTCCCAAACTTGTCCACCAACTTACTCAATTTATCCTTGCATATCACCATTATCATCATTCATGTATATTCAAACCTTAGTCATGGACTGCTGCTCAACTGGCAGCGATGTATTTTCTTATGGTGTATATATGTATGTATTTGTGTATATAGTGTATACACGGTAACTTATAATTATGTGAATAAAAAAACTAGAAATGAAGGACGGAACACGCGCTCCATGAACTTGTGGAAGTGATAGACTATAGATAGACTGTGATAGACTAAGCAATAGACTATAGTGATTCAATGTGGCGTCCTCGAGAAAGTGGCTGAGGAACTAAGTAAATAGTTAGCATCTCAGTCTCTGTCTTAATCTATTTCAACAAAGCCGTCCATTATGTGTGATATTTGTGGCTTAAGTATCCTGTGTCTTGGGGGTTGATATTATAGGTAAGTTCATACATAAATATAATTTATGTTGCAAATAAAAAAAATATTGTTATTATTATTATTGTCATTATTATATTACCTGCATTTGGTAAGGGGTTTACATTGTAAATGAGGCAGCGAGAAGCCTGGAAACCCCTCTATATTTACCTCCTACAACGAGACAAGGCGTAGACAGGACTGGGATGGGAAAGTTTCACTCCCTGAATCCTGTATAAATGCTTTGTCTCGGCTACCACCTTGTTTGAAGGACACAGGGTCTAGTATATGGATGAAGGATATACTGTATGATGTATGTATGTTTGCAGAAGAGAATACTACTCGTACCATATTTCTTTTTAGATAATTATGCAAAAAAATTACGAATTTACTGTAAACCCTAAGCTCCAAATTTTAGGAAGAAAATTTATATGGTTATTAAGCCCGGTAATTCCCAAAAAGTGCCCTTTGGAAGGGGAAGAAGGGAAACGACATTTACGATGGAAGATCTTGCTATAGAAAATTTGGAGACTTTGCTCATTTGCCTTTTGGGAGGGGAAGAAGCGGGATATTAAATTACAAATTAATAGTTTCCATGGCACTTTATGGTATTTTTACGGTAAGATAGTTTTCTCAAGATTTTAATTCAAACGTACTCTTATGCATAGTGTAATGTGAGCTATGTTTAATTGCATTAACAGGGATGCATGTATTACATATATATTTGAAAGCTTAGCATTTTCTGGGGATAGGGTTACTAACCTCTAGTGTTGATTTTCAAGAATATGCGTGGTATTAGTTTTAATTGGAGGTGCTTTAATTATGTGACTGATTATTATGTGAACGCCCGTCATTTTAGGACGAGACCATGTTTTCGAATTGATTTATATATTTTTTATGATATGACTACAAACTTGAGAATATTTTGCTGGTTTTTTTTTTTCTTAGGGTGATCGGAAACTTCCGGGCCACCTCGATATTGAGCCTTGGAAGGTAGATTTCCGTCAGCCAGCACCGTCAGTGGCTAACAAACAAAACAAAATTCTCCAATCTGAGACAATATTGCAAATAGAAATTATCACTTCAAATTTAGTTTTGATAATTTTTAGTTACTCTGATTTTTTTTCTTGAAATGGCTTACTTAAGGGAGATACAAACCCCGTCAAAAAAAAAAAAAAAAAAAGAAAAATTGTTGACGGGAAATGGTTTCAGATTAATGCAATATATAGCCATAGCATTAAATAAATCGTTTCGTCTTCAACGAGCGGGCATGTCATTAAAACAAAAAATTTAGTATGTCGCAGTTTAGGGGGTTTTATGGAACTGTCGCCGACTATAGGAGGCGCGTCGAATCGCCAACGAGGAGCTCTCGCCGACGTGGACCAATTTTGGCGAAAGTTCCACTGGGAAAGCCCCCCGGTAACTGGTAAAAGCTCGACCATTCAGTAACCTAACCTGGGACATTGGTCAACTGGCCAGCATAACCTAAGACAACACTATAACCTAACTCAAGATCAAGAAACTAGAAATAACCCCAGAAATAGGAACACTCGCCGACGTGAAAAATTGGAACACTCGCCGACGTGGCGAGAAATTCCTATCGGTGGGGACAGTTATAGTTACCGTAGATAACACTAAAGCACCAAGACACCGTGTTTTTTATGTAGCTACAGACGTGTGTGGCGCGTTAATACTTCATTCTACATCCAGATTGCAGGAAAGTTTAGAAAAAGGCTAGCGGATAGGAGGTCTGTGTTATTTTGTGTCATTCATCTGTATCATATTATGGCTATAAATGAACAAATAAAAAAATATCACCAGAGTGGCGACCAACACTAAGGTCGCTAGCCTAGTGTTTATGTTCTGAGTGTCCTCCCGCCGTCATCGTTCGCCGGAAAAAAAAAACGAGTAGCGAAATTTGAAACCGATATACTTGCAGGATGATACAAAGCATTAAAACAACGCTGAAACAGGGTAGATTATACAGTCATGATATAAACTACTGTGTATTCATCTTCAGTGGCACATAAAAATCAGTAGGATGCTGTAATTCGTAAAATATGGCGCCTGGCGACAGTATTGCCTCTGGCGACTAATTGGGTAATCTACGGTAGGGTTTTGAGCATATATGAAAAATTACGAGGCAATCAATTACGTACATAAATATCTTGTTGAGCTGGATCGAGATGGGGCCCTCAAACACATGTTTCATGAATGCAATCTGCCCCAAAGGGTCGGGGACTAAACACGCCCAAAACGACCGCAAACGACCAGCAACCACCCACCAAACCACTGAAATCCCGTCACATTGCATGGCAAATCAATAGCAAAACATTAATATCTTTCAAGCAAAAAACTAACCACAAACCTCCAAAATAACATCAAAACCACCCCTCAAACAACTAACACAAATTCACTGGAAACTCCCTCCAGATTACAAGTGCCAAATTCAATCGCAAAAACACATATCTTTCAGTCAACTATCCACAAACCGCCCAAAAACTAACCACAAACCACTGAAACTCCCTCATAATACATGCAAAATCATAGCGAAACACATATTTCAGCAAAACTAATCACGAACCTCAAAACAATACCGAAAACCACAGCAAACACTAAACTCCCTCATATTACATTCAAATCAAAACAAAACAACTCAGTATTATCTTGCAGCAAATAACACAAATCTCCAAAAAACTAAAAGTAGTTTGTGGGTGGTTTGCTGGTAATTTTTGAGATTTTGTGCTAGATTTGTGTTGGTTTGTGGTTAGTTGCTGAAAGTATTAGTGTTTTTGCTATGATTTGCTTGTAATATGAGGGAGTTTCAGTAGTTTGTGGGTGGTTTGCGGTAGTTTTTGGAGATTTATGTAGTTGCGGCGTTTGTGGTTAGTTGCCAGAAAGATGTTTAGCTATTGATTTTGCAGGTCGCCAAAACAGCATCATATATTCACTGGTATACACATCAAAATAGTGTTTTCTTAGCAAGATGATGTATTCCGTAACATTTACTCATGGATCATGCATAAAAGGATATTAATGGTCCTTCACATCAGTAATACAAAAGCAGAGCGCATTATTGACTCATGAATGTTTTTCCTATGGAAAGGAATTAAAAACAGTATACCCTCCCCTACTTTACCGGACAGTTCGTGACAAGCGGACATGTGTACACACGGTACACTGTGGAAAGCGGTCCCGCTTTTTTGATCAAACAAGTAAATATCCGTTTTCTTCCGCCTTTGTTAGTAAAAGACGTTTCCCCCGTAAACAGACACTTGCCCACGACGACACCGGCAGCCGTTCGTGGAAAGGTTCTGCCGCTCTCGTTCATACCACAAAAACGCAGTTTGCGCACCAAGGTAACAGGTCGCCCCTCGGGTGACGGGGTCCCTGAGGTGCTCTACACTACCGTCTTGGTTGCCAGTTTCACTTTCAACGTTTCTCTGGACCCTGACCGTGGAGGGTCAGTCTCATGATGTGCGGGATGTAGTTCCAGTGTTTCGTGTTAACTGAGTTCGCGGACCTGTAACACTGTGTCTGTGATTACTGTGAACCGCGGCGGCTCCCACCCCAGGGCTGTAGGGGCTGCCCAGGAGGGTCCTTGTTGTTTACCGCGTTGTCAACGATTGTTGCAGATTCATTATGTCGCCTTAGAGTCCCTTGTGTTGATACGGAGTTGAAAACTGCTGGTCACGGCTCGACCAGTGACACAATGGGGACCCGCAGAGGGCAAGTTAAAAAGGCACTTAAAAATATGCACTAACGCATCACTAACAACCCCTTGCATTTATTTTTAGTACTCTGGAACACTTTCATCTGGTCCTGGTGGACTTAAAATTTCTTCATTCCGTCTATCCTTCTTCTACCATTTCCATAGTAATCACAAATCTTTGTGATAACTAGGGAAATGGTAGAAGAAGGTAATAAACGGAATGAAGAATTTTAAAACTGAATGAAAGAATGAAAAAAAAAAAAAAACTATCTGTATTAGAAAAAAAGCACCTATTGAGGCCAGGAAAAAACAGTCGGTGTCTCTGAAACGACCGCGAGGTTCTTCGTCCATTATATCCTGCAATTTTTTTGTGGCAAATTGGATTAGAAATCTGGAGCTCATCTTGAAAGAAATTTTTCATCAGCGCTGGTAGCAACTGACAGCAGCCAAATCCGGCCCGGCAGCCGTCGTGGAAGGTTCTGCCGCCCTCGCTATACCACAACGCACAGTGTAACAGGTCGCCCGTGTACCTGAGGTGCATAACTGTTGCCTTGGTTTTCGCCACTGTCACTTCAACGTGTCTTTGGACCTGACAGCCACAGTGAGCAGGGATTTAGTCCAGTGCTCCGTGTTAACAGCAGTAACGGATTGTAGCTGAAATATAACACTGTGTCTGGATTACCTGTGAACCGCGGCGCTCCCCACAGGGTTGTAGTGGCTCGCACAGGAGGTCCTTGTTGTTTTACGCGTTGCATCAACGTTGTTGCAGATTCAATTCTGTCGCTCTTAGCGTCCCTTGGGGGTGAGACGGAGTGTCCGAAACCCTGCTGGGCATCTGGCCGTAGAGCAGTGACGCAAGGGGGCCCTCAGAGGCAGGCATTTTTTAAGCAAATATCAATGGGCGGACATTCCGTGGATATCCAGAAGGGGTGGTATTAGGCCTATCTGTGGAAACTTATTATTTTTTTTAAATAACCTCTCCATTTTGCCTGTTGTGTGCAGTGCCATAATCTAGCCCTGTTGGGGGTCCTATGCGCAATTGCTGTTTGGGTGGCCCTATTATTGTAAAAACTATGGTGGGGATTCCAAGCTTCTAAGGTGGTCCGGGGGCACGCCTTAAAGATTTATGCATCAATCTTAGTTCACTTTAGATGTAAAGATGCCAGATTCTAGAAAAAACAAATAATGGCAGATTTTGGGCCCCGTCGTGGCTTCGGGGCCTGTGCCACTGCGTATGTAGTTCGCATTATACGTAGTAAGAAACGCTTGTGTGAGCCCCCCCAGGTCCCCTACCCATGCGGGTTTATGAAATCTTCCAGTGGCACCAACAAGGCTTAACTTTATTAACATATTTTTTATCCATGACCTTGATATAGTATGCTGTATCGCCACGTAACTTTTTTTTTATACAGAACAATTACTTTATGCAAGAAAACAAGGTTATGAAAACAAAGTTAAGTAAGGCCAGATAACAACCAGAGAAGTGTAAATTTCAATTAAGTACGTGTACACAAACTAGATGAATAAATACTGCGATCGTGATATAAAAGATTGTCACATGAACATTAAAATAGGAAAGATAATATAACAATGACTTTATTTTTTAAACAGGTTAAACCCATGGCATATCAAAGTACTCTAAAAGAAAAATTTGGGACTTAAATTCAATATATTAATATTACTGTTAAATTACGTGCCACTCAGTAAAATAGCATTACTTATTATAACATTGAGAATACGAATAATTATATTTGTAATGGATATGTATCAGAAGCAGAGATAATTACGTCTAGCAGAAAAAACATGAAATCGCCGCAAAACTAACAGTCCGATACTATTAGAATAGAAATATGCATAAATGGATAAATGGCAATTATGAATATTAACTTACCATTCAAAGCTAAATTTACCTCTTGACCAACTACCCTCCTGTCAAGCACTAGTAAGGTTTTCCTAAATCATTCATTCATCATTGCTCCACTCCCTACTGGGCAACAATCTCAGACTTACTTTCCTTTAGATAGGAAACACTGGATGGAGTACACTGGGGCACAATTTGACAAGAAAAAAAAAATTGTTGTGAGTTAGATTTTGAGCTTATTTAGACTAAAATTCGGCACATGCTGATTCAAAAGCTGTAGCAGTTTTTTCTAGCACGCAAGTTTTTTCTCCACAGCTTACCCTAAAGATAAGCAAAATTCCACTTGTGAGCTGTAGTAAAACTTTTTTTTGTTTTGGCAATTTGTTGGCGCAGTCCCTATGGGATCGGTCGTTCTTCGTGAAGAATATGGAGATGTAAAGAGAGTCATTGAGTTATTGCAATATGACAAACACAATTGGATATCTGTGTTGACCTTAAAATGGTGTCCTTCCTTCTTGGTCAACAACGTGGATACACAAAGTATCCCTGCTTTCTCTGTATGTGGGATAGCAGAGCTCGAGAGAAGCATTGGGTTCAGACGAATTGGCCTCCGAGATCTGATCTTAAACCTGGAGATCCTAACATTGTACATGACCACTTGTTGACAGGAAGAAAATAATATTCCCCACCTCTGCACAAAAAAACTAGGTCTCATGAAAAAATTTGTAAACGCATTGTCAACTGATGGCGACTGTTTGAAGTACATCATCTTGGCATTTCCTGGACTGTCAATTGAAAAATCAAGGCCGGTGTTTTTTGATGTCCACAAATTCGACAGCTCATCAAAGATGAACATTTCAACGGTACTATGTCAGACTTTGAAAAGAATGCTTGGCTATCATTCAAAGACGTCGTCAAGAACTTTCTTGGAAATACACGTGCAAGTAATTACACAGAAATTGTTCAGAAACTATTGGAGAGCTACAAAGCGCTTGGTTGCAACATGAGTATTAAAGTACATTTTTTGCATAGCCATCTTGCCAACTTTCCGGAAAATTTTGGTGCTGCTAGCGACGAGCAGGGTGAACGATTTCACCAAGATTTGAAGGTTTTTGGAAGAACGTTACCAGGGTAGATGGGATGTGCATATGATGGCTGACTATTGTTGGAGCATCAAACGCGTTAGTCCTCAAGTTGAACACTCCAGACAAAGCTACAAACGTAATTTTTTTCCTTAACCTGCACACAATTATAGCCTTATCCTTTCTAAAAACATGATAATGTTAAATAAACATTCTATTCATGCCTATTTCTTTCATTTTTCATTGTATGTTAACATTTGCAACTTTTTATAAAATAAGCACTGTTACTGTTATGCACAGTAATTTTTCATATTTTTTAAGAAAAACGAAAATCCTACAGTTCAAAATCTTGACGTGATAGAGAAAAACTGAGATCAGTTTTGGATTCAGCACCCAAAAATTATCTTAATAACAAGTGTCCCGACCTAACTCAACACAATTTGTTTCCCCAGTGTAATGTACTTAACTATCTCACTGTGGTAGCATGTGGCCAAGATGCCTCTAACTGATACCCTGATCACTGAATATGCTATACTGTAGCAGTCTACTACAATGATTGATTATTATAGAAATTCCTTTTCATAACCTTGACCAAGATGCCTGGATGCCTTGTATATTCAATGGGCGATAACTTGCTTGAAGAAAAACTTTGACTACACACTGCAGTTAATTATCTACATAGCGCTGGCAATTCAGGACTTCTAAATTATATAAGACCTAAACCTTATAAGTATATAAGTTATTATCTAATTAAATAGGACAACCTATAACAGGCCACAAAGAATATAGCGGCAAGAATTATTACTCTGTATCATGAAACCACCACACCTCACTCACTTTCCCACTATTTAATTACAGTAAACACATCGTATCCACACTTATTTACCCAAAGTCTTTCACATTATGCGTTATTTGTCTTGTGGCACTGATGGCTTCCTAAATTTTAGCTCAAAATTTATTGTTCATTCTGTAAGGTTGTTA